>CM014732.1:71685-671685 GCA_004329165.1 Spatholobus suberectus | reverse complement strand
CACTGCATGACTTTCTTCACCTATCAGATGAATATAGTAAACCATTGATATGGAATTCCCGTGTCAAGATTGCTTTGGGGACTGCACGTGCTTTAGAGTAAGTTAGTTGTGGACTAATGGGATTAGAAGATCCTTATACTGCATTTTGTGAGTAATTTTTGCATCAATTCATGATCAATATTTTAATCTTATAAATCTATTTTTCCCCCAGATTTAGTAGCTCCTCCTTCCTTTCCTATGTTTCTGCTTTTTGTATTTTGCTTGGCTTCCTGCCTAACTTTTGCATGCTGACATGTATGGGCTTGACTGATTTAAAATTAAGGTTATCTCTCTAACTTGCTCTTTTTTTCTCCTTGATAAAAAAACAATTTCTGGACTCTGGATTCTTACTTTATCTGATGTTCAGATTTTGAAAATATAAAAAACAGGAAGAAATATATAAAATAGGAATTGAGTGTAAATTTGACCTACTATCACCTTAAAAATGAATTCACTATCAGTAAATAGGAAAGTGCCACTTTACGGAAGTAATTAAGCATTTTACTTACAATAGAAGTTTTTTTTTTTTTTTCCTGATTTTTAATGTGGCAACATGTGGTTGGACGTCAAGCATAGATCTAAATGTTATCCTTGGGACTCAATGACCAGACTTTATCCACAACTTTTTTTCTAGGTACCTACATGAAGTTAGTTTGCCATCAGTTGTTCATAAGAATATTAAATCAGCCAACATATTGCTTGATGCAGAGCTTAATCCTCATCTTTCAGATAGTGGATTGGCAAGTTATATTCCAAAAGCAGACCAGGTGATTTTATATAACTTTGGAACTTAATGTTGTGAATTTATGTTTTTATAATTGAACGTGATTGTGTAGCCAACATGGTTTTACTGTTTCTGTTACTAGTCTTCTGCATATTTTTAGGCTATGTTGATCATTGTCAACTTGGCAATTTGAATTTCCCGTTTGTCATGGATGCTTCCAAATAGTTGCTCTTCAATGGCACTAGTTGCTCTTTCAAGTTATGACTAGCTTAGACAAGCTTGGGGTTATAATATATTTTAGCAGTCTTCATGACCATATGAACATAACTACACAAATAATTTTCATATTAGGAATGCAGTAACTTGTAGAATTGAATCAGTTCCGCTATTAGCACAGAATAATAAAAGTGCACAGTTGGCTCTTCGGGGTTAATTGATTAGGAAATGTTCTTTGTTTGGCGAACTTTTCTAAATCTAACAAGGTAAACTGTGTGCTTCCAAGGGCTCAAACCCACAATATACTGTGTAATTTACCAATATGGAAAAGAAAATCTGCATGCTGTCTGTCATATTCCATTGGATTTGGATGTATATTGTAGATATTTTACTCTTCAGCAGGAATATTGATCATGTTCTTAACAAATGCAGCTTTTCCTTTTACCAAGTGACACTAAACCCTATAAAATTATTGTTCTAACTCTGGGTCTCACATTCAGATATTGAACCATAATGTTGGATCTGGATATGATGCACCTGAAGTTGCCTTGTCTGGTCAGTATACTTTAAAAAGTGATGTCTACAGCTTTGGAGTTGTCATGTTGGAACTTCTCAGTGGACGGAAACCATTTGATAGGTGAATGATTGCCACTCCTTTAACATGACAGTTTTCTAATTTTGATAGATATATTTTGTTATAAAGTATAACAATTGAAATATTTATGTAAATAAATAGATGCCGTGACATAATTTCAGATTAATGGTTGTTATTGAGCAATGTTCTGCAGAATTTGAAATTATGCACATATAATATAATGTTGTCTCCTTTTATAGTCCTGATTGTGAAAACATGCTGTAACAGCTCAAGGCCACGAACTGAGCAGTCGTTGGTTCGATGGGCAACACCTCAACTCCATGATATTGATGCATTGGCTAAAATGGTTGATCCTGCACTGAAAGGGCTATATCCTGTTAAGTCTCTTTCTCGATTTGCCGATGTTATTGCTCTTTGCGTTCAGGTATTGTCAGCCACGTTTTGATTCACCCAAAATTTATTGATTTTGTAAATATGGATGGTTTTGGGAGGGTTTATGTTCCTCAATCAGAGTCCTTAACTGCTGGGCTGTGCATCGTGTGTTAATGCGTTTCAATTTTACTCTTTTTTGGGGCAGCCGGAGCCTGAATTCCGACCACCTATGTCAGAAGTGGTTCAAGCACTGGTACGATTAGTGCAGCGAGCTAACATGAGCAAGCGAACATTTAGTAGTAGTGATCATGGAGGATCCCATCGAGGGAGTGATGAGCCAGTTCTACGGGACATCTAAATTCTTGTTTTACTACAATGGCTCCAATGGAAATGTAGTTATATTTTTCTCCCCTCTTTTTTAACCCTTCACTCTATACGACTTTGTGAGTTAGAATGATTGTACCTTTGGTCAACCAATTTAGACACCGGGTGATGTATGTTGTTTAAGCTAGTTCGTTTATTTGTAATATAATTTCCAGTAGTTGCAAATTTGAAGCTCAGTTTAGATTGATGGCTGCCATATTCTGTTGATATTAGCTGGCCATAATGAAAGGTTTCCTAGTTTGTGCAATCTAACTTTCTAAACGTGTCCCAATCAGCTTTATTGTGGAGCACTGATTGTCGTACACTCAATCGTACATGAAGTCTACCTACCACGTGGTTAATTACATATATAGACAAGGTTAATTTTATTTCACGAGTGATTAATTATTATTAGATATTTTAATAACTTTGTAACATTATTAATTACTTGTAAAGTACAGTTAATCACCATTAATTATTTCAATAACCTTGTGATATTAACTATGTAATTGATAATTGATACATACACTCATGTTCATTTATTTTTAATTATTGGTGAGGTAAAGTTGATTATATTAAC
This sequence comes from Spatholobus suberectus, assembly GCA_004329165.1. Classification (NCBI taxonomy): domain Eukaryota; kingdom Viridiplantae; phylum Streptophyta; class Magnoliopsida; order Fabales; family Fabaceae; genus Spatholobus; species Spatholobus suberectus. The sequence continues at coordinate 668,796 of CM014732.1, read as the reverse complement.
ATATGTAATTGACTGCGTGACAGTGAATAATCTTATAATACTATTAATCACTTTTGAGGTAAAGTTAATTATATTTATACATGTATTAACTGTGTGTGATGGATATTAATCTCATGATATTAGTAACTACTTGCAAAGCAAAGTTAACTAGCATTAAACATTTTAATCATCACATGACACTATTAATCATATATCAATAATTGTATATAATCATATTCATTTACTTCTAACCACTTGTGAAGTAAAATAAATTATAATTATACATAAATTAACCATGTATCCGGTGAAAGCCAGATGTAAAATTTCCAGGTGTATCTTAATATTTTCCCTTTGTTGTGAGGATATAGTTGATTACGGTGACAGTAACGGTTAAATAACAACTTGCATTTTTAGATATATGGGCACTGACAATGTTAACTAGCATTTGGCATCTATTAACATTAATTGTCAACGAGTTACAGCCAGAAAAACAGCAACAGAATCAGAAGATAATTGAAACAGTATTAGAGGTTTAGTTATATATCATATGGAGCAATGTTAATAATATATTTTCTAATACACTTTTTTGGATGGTTAAAATTTATTAAAAAACACAAAATTTAGTAGGTCTTACTAATTTAATGAGCTTCACTATAATTTTGTTATTTTTAATAAATTCTGACCAATAATAGAAAATATTAAAAAAAGTGTATTAAAGAGTATATTACTAACACTTTTCATTTGATGAAACACCTGGGCTTTTTTTATTCTTTCCGTTCCGCTCGTTTTCTTATGAGACTCTTTTTGTTGCTTGTAATTCAACTGTTTGTTTAATACTCAATGATAGATTACATCATGGCAATAAAATTCAGTAGAGGACCAGTACCAAGTGGGGAAAAACAACTAATTCATCTGGTGTCAAGACGAGGTCGTGTTATATGATCTCACAAGTTCGTATCATCTTATATTCAGATGGTTCCAGCAACGCACAGAAAATAAGCAAAAGTCTACTTCACAACTGTGTACTGATCCAATTGGTATGTCTCAACTTTACTCGTGTTCGTTATTTGTCGGCCAGTAATATCAACAGAAACCAACTACTTTAAACTTTAGAAACCAACAGAAACCAAATATTGAAAGTGCCGCTAATATAGTTTCTGGGAAGTGGAGGAAAGAATAAGTCAGTTGTAGACCATATACTTGGGAGTTGCACTGAACTTCTGGTATCCTTTGATGACTTTATTAACTGCATCAAGGAAGTCTTTCTCTGTCACAGTCTTCCTTCGGGTTCGAATAGCATACATACTAGCTTCAGTGTAAACACTCCTTATATCAGCTCTTGGAGAGTACCAAAAGTATCTTGGTCAAAAAGCCAATCTCTATAAACTACCCAAGGCTGAAGCACAATGTTCAACCGTGGGACATAGGGAAGAGAGGAAGTGGCAGGAAATCCCTCTCCCTCGACAACTCTTTACTAAAATTTATTGACTGAAATGGTTGGAATTTGAATAACTATGGAAGCAGCAACAGAACCCCAATTACACCTATTCATGTCGAGTATAAGGTTAAAAACTTTGAGCATGTGCATCAAGACGTATAATTCACAGCGGGCACAAACAGGAATTACACAAAGCTGAAAGCTAGTAGAGTGATTTGCTAACAATATTATTGAGAATGTGTAAAAAAAATATAGTAATGGAATGAAAAGGTGTAACAGCAGAGTTAGTGGAAACTAGAATGTAATGTAAGATTGATAAGAGTAGAGTAGAGAAGGGAGATCATGGAAAGGAAAGCTACATACATAGGTTTTGAGGAGGGCGATGTCATCCTCGTCCAGGGGGCGAGGATTCTTCTCATCCTTAATATCGTCTTCGTGCTCACTTCCCATTGATTCTTTCCTTTTGATCGATTTATGTCCAACGGCAACAGTGCAACACAATCACCGGTAAATAGATAGATATACCTTTCTACGCTTTTCTTCCCACCAAAGCCAAATCAAAACCAATCAGCTATGCCTTTTATATAATAAGACAGAGTGACAGACACACACTATGCTCCAACCTCGAAGCCAAGCCCGGTAAGTCCTCTTCACAACCAAATCAAAATCTTTTCTCTTCTTTCCATTTTATATATTCTTTCTTCCTGTTGTCCAAAAATAATAATCATCCCATAAGAGTCAATTCTTTTCACTGTTTAATTGTTGCTGTCATTGTAAAATTATCCTATTAATCATTTAAAATTATCTTAAAAGGTTAAATATATTTTTAGTACAGGTAGAATGAGTAGATTTTGATTTTGATCCTTACAAAATTTAAAATCTTTGTTTTTAGTTTTTAATAGCATGTGATATTTATTACCTGCTTATATGGTTAACAAAAGATTAAGTGATGCTTATATGTTTAACAAAAGCTTAAGTGATCATTTTAGGTGATACCTACTAATATTTGTGACATTATGTTAGTATTTTAAAATCAACGTTGGAGATAAACCTAGTGATTTTAGATTTTGCCAAGATGAAAATTCAAGAAAATTTTATAAGGATTAAAACAAAATTTTGCTCATTTTACAAACCAAAAACAATTATTTTAGATGTTAGAGAGCTGAAAATTGAAGAAATTTTTTTGAGGGAGTAAAATCAAAACTCACTTATTTATTATTTTAAAATTTATAAATAATAAAATAATAAGTGCAAAAAATACATAAATAATTAAAAATATAAAAATATAATGCCAATGACTTGGGTCATCGGGTTCACGGTTTTAAAATAAGAACCTATTACCCAAACCAAAAGTCGTTAAGTTTGACTAGGTCGGATTGAGTTTATAAGTTAGCTAAACCTGCGAACAACCTTAGTTTTTATCTCTAAAAAATATTTTTTTTATTTTGCTCATTTAAAAAAAATTATTAACTTTTGTCTCCATATCTCTAAATTTAATGTTAACTAAAGTGTTGACATGTTTAATAGAATTACAGGTTGGCATTGTATACATAGACATCGTGAATGGTGTGACTAGTCACATTACATCCACATGTTTGTTATATGACAATTTATGTGACATGAATGACATGTGATAGTTACATGGTTGACATGTGATAAGTATTGCATGTGTCATTTTAAAAAGAGGTGTAATACACATACAATAATTTATATAATAATTTGTACAACAAACTTTTTCTAGTTTCTCTTTCCATCATCATGAGTTGTAATAAGTGATGTGTAGGAGAGCGATAGGCACAAAAAAATATTAATGTACAAATTATTGTATGAGTTGTTATACAAATAACATTTCTCTTTTAAAAATGTTTTCGTCTTAAGAAAATTTCAAATTTTGATTATACTCTTCATAAAATTTGAATTTTGATTTTAGTTCCCACAAAATTTAATTTTAACTTTAGTCCTTAATTATTCTTGTTAAGACAAAGGAAGAATTTATAACCCTCAAATATTTTGATAATAACAAATAGTTAAAAAGAGTTTTTCAAGCAATTGTTTTGAATTTTTTTTAATTAACCCTTTAGAGAACACGTCTTTGAAAAGGTTTTTTGAAAAACTTGCTATAACACAATTTAACCCCCCTTTTTGCGTTATCTTTGTGTTTTACAATTCTTTTTATCTTACTTTTGCCATTCTCTAATTTCTTCTTCATCCATTTCCACATTCATCTTACCAACATCATTACATAATGTTTTTCAAACTGTTATTAGAAATTAATAGCAAATGTGAAAGTGGAATCACGTGATCTACTTTAACAACAAACGAGTAACCTAAATTCAAATTAGGTGTCAAAATCTCTAATATATGCTCTCCGACACCTTTCAATAATTAACAAAATCCTAACACCTAGGGATTTCATTGAACAACCTCAACAAACTTTACTAATATCAAGGGTAAGGTCTTAGATTTTTTTTTTTAGTGTTGATGTGTTTCAAACTTGATATTTTTTCACTAGTGCACAACATGACAAAGTTGGGTAAAGTTTTTTCTATTAGGTAGAGTTTTAGGGTAATGTATCTCAAGATGACTGAAGAGGTGTGGTATATCTTAGTTAGTTCTGTCTTGTTATAAATGACATTATGCAGTGGTAAAAAAAACCTCAAGTTTGGCTTTGATACTAAATGTGATATCTAGATACCCTTGAGTTTTTTGGATGATCAAACACAAAAGGGTCTAATTAAAGAACACATCAACATCGAAGAAATTCGATGCCTTATCCTTGATATTAGTAGAGTATTGCAGAGGTTATTAAACTAGAGTTCTAAGTGTTGAAACTTTGCTAGCTATTGAAGAGAGTCAAACAACGTGCCTTGGAGATTTCAATGCTCCCAATCCCTAATAGTAATTTTATAATGTGATGTTGTTGATGAGGTGACTAAAATAAGATAAAAAAAAAATAATTAAGGACAAATTTTGAAATTTGAATTTGTGAGGCTAAAATCAATTTTTTTTATGAAGACTTAAATTAAAATTTGAAAATTTTATAGGGACAAAAAACATTGTTAAAATGATACATGTAACATTTGCCATATAGTTGCCATGTGTCATTCATGTCACAAAATGTTAAGTGGATGTCACATGTTTGTCATGTCATCCAAGGTGTTCATGTTTAGAGTGCTAACATATAACTCCATTAGATGAATTTGGCTCCTAAAGTGAGCAACTCACTTAAGAGGGATAAAGTGAGTGATCTCAATCGTTCATAAGAAAAACAATAGTTAATATTATGTACATACGTATAAGAAATCATGGTGTGTTGGAATATTAAGTATTCACTATTGATATATTTTTTTAATCAATGACTAGGATTACTTATTTTACTTTTCCTCACTTTAGAGGAGCCAAATTCCCATTAGACATATCAACACTCACGTTAATAAAGCTAAGTCCAAAGACCTAAGTTAGGATATGTTAAAAATGTAAGATGAAAAACAACGATTTTAAAACTTGGGGACAAAAATCCAAAAATTACATTTTTTTAGACGAAAAACACTTTTAACTCTTATATATATGTGTTGTATGAGAGAGCAAGTACTTGATTATTTTAAAAAGTAAGAATAGTGAAATAAATCATTAAATCTTTTTTAAATTAAGATTAAAAGATAAATATACATAATTTTTTTAATAGCCATGTAATCGATAACTAACTTTTCATCTTGATATGCATTTTTAAAACAAGAGCTGTTTTAATTTTATATATATATATTTCGGGCTAATTAGTTGAAATAATCATCTATCAAGAACAACATTGTATTATGAGTTTAATTTTCATATATAAATTTGTACACTATTAATTAATTAGATATTATTTTAAAAATAATTTTAAAGTAATTATCATAAAAGTCAACAATCTTTCTATACTTGATAATTTGTAATTAAATGATAATATAAAAAATATTTACAGTATTAATGTATTTAAATAAATTTTTGTATTATACATGCAGGCAAAAATAAAGTAAAATTAAAGAAGTTCAAGAACCATCCATATTTGTTTAAACGATGTTATATTGTGCCAACGTGTCCATTTTTTTTGGGGGGGGCGGGGGACATATAATTTTTTATTACACTTAAACATATAAATTAAATCAAATTAATTTGGTTCGGGATCCACAGGTACCTGTAGCATCCATTTCCATAAATGAGATTATTATGAGTATAAAAGGTTCGGGATGCGGGTTTGGGATTGGGGGGAGGGAGGGTTGGTATGTCGAAGAACTGAGCTAGAAATTGGTATGGGAACAAATTCAAGACAAAGCTGTGGATCATACAAACTATACTTTATTGTGGTGAAATATACATAACAAGGTAAAGTTATGAGCCAAATTGCTAATTCTATTATCATACATGACAATACATATTGACAAATCCCGGTCAAATCTTTGCAGGACAAAGATGAGCCCTCCCCTAAAGTCAAGAGTTATTTTCATTCAGTCTCCGCTACAACATTTGGCTCCTCACCTTGGCAAAGGTACTCATCGCACAATGATGCGGATCCCCAGTCCTTTCTTAGCCGTCGGATGTCTTCAGTGAAAGTTGAACCGGAGGCTCCAATGAACACACTAGACATAGCACATATAGTCTTGTCCAACATAGCTTCCACCTTAAGAATAACAATATTCACAATGCACGTTAGTAAAGGAATTTACCCTCGAAATTCAGCAGACTTCTCTGTTCTGAAGCACTCGGCATATAAAACACGACACGAGTAAAGACTTCTCACTCATCTTATTTAATAGCACAATCCCACAAAAAAAGTGAAGAAAGAAAGAAAATTCTTCAGAAGTATCTCATAATTCATTTGCCGAAGAACTTCAATTTCCCTCTTAAAGCAAAATGTTTAGCTTGAATGATAGCAGAAACAAACACACACACAAAATGTCGGTCATACTGATCTGAAAGGGCCTACGAATACAAATTATACAATTTTGCACACAAGAATAGAAACTAAACAATTGAGAGATCGATGTAGACTTAACACAAGTTTTTGTGATAATGTTAAAGAGCGATAGGGTTTTGCAAATTGAGGCCAGTTGAGAGTTACGGTATTGACTCAAGTTCAAAAGGCGTTGGAAAAAACAAAGCAGTGAACGGCATGGCATGTATTGTATTCTGACCTGAGGGTCTCCCTCAATATGATGCCTGTATAACAAAGCGTCCCATTTTTCTGCTGAATTACGAGGTGGGCGTTTAACAAGTGGAACGGGCCTGCCGTCTAGCACAAGCAGTGACTGAAGCAGACGAGTTTCACTTTCTGCGGCGTCCGTTGAGAGATAAATGAGGGGCGCATTAGGCTCTTTCAACCACACGCAAGATGCAATCTGCTGCTTGAGGAATAGGATAAAAGCAACTTGGCTTTTTGGCATTACTGAAACAAAAGCAATCATAGTAACTAATTAAGTGTCACAGACAGACAATCCATGAAGAAAAGAATGATTAAGGAGGCGACGCACCAGAACTTCAAGAAGCCGTGTCGTCGAAAATGCAATGCAACGAAGTTCCTTCCCAGGAAGGTTTGAATAAAACGCTGAGCAGTGAGCAAAATGAGACGGCTGGGTTCGATCAGGGTCTTGCACTGGTGAGCAAGCGGACCACCCGGTTGCATCACCCACTCTTGCTCCACCTCCGCATAGAAAACATCCCCAATCGCAATCACATCCTCGTCCTGCGAAAACCTTGACACAACATCTTGCACGCTCCTCTTTTTGGGCTTCCGGGTATCCTCATCCCAAACAGCCGCGGGCCTGCTCATCGACAGGCCCAACGACTTCAACTTCCTCAAATGCTCCTCGTCCAGATAACACGGTTGAGGCAACGAAAAATAACACAGGAACTTATCCACGTGCATACGGTTGTTCTTCTTAATACTAGAGAACTCTTCGAAGGGGATCACCACTTCAAGTTTTTTTCCCATGCATTTATTGATGTGGTCAATATCCAACACTCTATCGTACTGATAATCCACCTTGGAGCTGGGAATAACCAAAACTCGGTTAAGGAGTGCCGCGAAGAACATGTGCTTCTCCAAGCATATGAGATGGTTCGACATCTGCCCCGAAACGCACACGGAAAGCAAATATTTGTTAGCCTTGGGCTTCCACTCGATGGTTCTTCTCTGTGACAACTTCTGATCCACTGTTCGACACGTGGCGTTCCCAAAATCGAGGGAGTTGGCAGTGCCGTAAGGGTTGAGAAGAAGCTGTTGAATCTGTGAGTTGAGGGAAATCTGCTTGGAGAGAAGGGATTTAAGATCCTGTGTTTGGGAAGTGGAATTGAGAGGAATGGTGGCGGCGCGGAGAAGCCCTAATTGCTGTTGGCGTAAGAGGTAAAGGGCGCGCAATTGGGATTCCTTGGTGCGGTCATGGTCATGGTCACGGACGTTGACGTTGAGAGAGAAGAGAGAGTGGGAATCGGGGGTGATATAGTAGAGGAGGATTATGAAGAGAGGGAGAATGGCGAAGAGGTACCTCTTCTGGAAGTGGAACTTGAACTTGGAAGTGAATCGCGAGGTGAGGTGTTCCACGTGGAATGAAGAGGAAGGTGTAGGGGCATTCCTCTCCTTCTGATGGATGAAGTCCTCTTCTTCGTCCGAAGATGAACCCCTTTCCATTGCTGGCGGTGGCCACCGGAGGGCAGAACGATGACTGCTCTACTTCTCTAAGTTGAAGGAAAGAAGGAAGGAATGTGAGTAAAAAGGAGTAGACGAAAACGACCGCTTACTGGTCCATCTCAGCCCATTGCACCTTCCACTAATTGCCTCTTCAGCTGGCCCACCTACCTACCTCTTTATTTACTTTCTTTCTTCATTTTTATTTTCTACTAATCACGCCACAATAACAAAAATAATAACTTCTGTTACAAGACTTGATTGGATAGGGTATATTTTAATAATTATAAATAAATCTAAATAAGAAAAGCACTCTAAGTAAATTCGTTGAAAATGATTTAAAGGAAATGATATCACTAAAGAATTCGACGTAACAATCGTGTCAACTCATTTATATTAGTGATGTCTTTGAGTAATTACTAATTAATACTTATTATGTTTATGTATAAGTTATTTCTACAATTAAAGAACAGATAAACTTAAATTATTTTTCATGAAAGTATTATTTTTACAAATTACTCAAAAAAGCTTTTTGAAATAAGCTGAAAATAATTTATAAACATCAGAAATTATTTTTATAAGTTCTCCTAAACAATTATACAAGTATTTATGTTATAATATAAGTTTAAATAAGTTTTTACAATGACACCCTAGGTTTATTACTAAAACTAGTTCATAAGTTAATTAAAAATTAAGTTAATATTTTTTAAAAGTTTATTTTTTGGTCTAGTAACAACCTGTGAATATTTAATTTTGAATAAACGATGAACGTGAATGACAACGGTGTCAATGTTTTATTTTAACGGTGAAATGATAAGTTTGTGTTATTGAATGAATTTTTCCAGCTCTTTTGCATCTGAGCAAACCTAACCAAACCAACACATACATAAAATAAGAAACGTAGAAGAACCAATCCAAATAGATCAAGAGCAGAGAGTACAGATGCAGACTCAACACTGCCGCTATGTCGATAGAACACACAGGCCAGAACCCCAGGTCAGGGCCCAATTATAGTCAGGGCTTCTTATTTTTGCTACAATATTTTGTAAGACTATGACCCTCCTGCAATAATCCATAGGTTATGGGCTTATGGCCTCTTACCACCAAAACTACTATGCATTGAGAAAAAAAAAATACTACTCATTTGAAATAAATAAAAAAAACTATATCTAAAGCTTACACACGCATTATTTTACATTTATATATTTTTTCAGTGTCTGACTAAACTTGACAACGATACTGATGCATATATTAATGTCATTTCGATCTACATTAATAATTAATTTAGTATTTAATATATTTTCTTTTCGAATCCTTATTATATATATATATATATATATATATATTTTACCTGCAGGTAAGTCTCTAGATTAACGCGGAGAGATTTGGAACTTGAAAGTAGTAGAAGGTTGCTGTGCTATTTTTGCGTTGAGGGAGTATTGCATATAGATTGTTCAAGAGTGATCATGACAGGATGCTCGAAAATGATGGTGTTTCATTCAACCCATTCAAGGTCCTAACACGTAGACGCGTGGTTATGATATATTGTTGCCACGTGTTCCACCAAGACATGGAAGCCTCCAGCGACGCCACCATTACGCGATTGAATCATAGACTTTGAGAAGGCAAAAACATATATGAATTTATGATATATACTAGCTATTAAGCTAGGTGAGTACGCAGCCGGTGCCCAACAACGAGGGCTAGCTGCAGAAGGTGTGTTGAATAGTTTTATCCAGGCCACGTAGCTACTTCTGAAATTTGTTCGAAATCCAATTGATGATTTGAGGGAGTGTAGATGGAGAAGACAAGACATGTATTGATGATTGGCAAGAAGTGGAGGGTGAGTAGCACCATTCCTGGTTATTGGAAGCCTGTGACATCGAAGGCTTCCAACCGGGCTGCGGTTCATGGAGTTAAGCCTCCTGCTCCGGACATCCTAGACGTACGTAATCAAACTAAATTCACTATGTATTTCTTTCATTTCATTTTAATACTTTTTAATAATTGATATTCTAATCAAACTCTGTTGTGCCATGTGATTGCAGAAAGAGGAACTAGAAAAGGAGATTCAAAAGGCCAAAGAAGAGAAGGAAGCCAAGAGGAAACAGATTGAGAAGACTGTAGAATCCCACTTCAAAAACTCCAAATCTGAATCCTCTTCTGCTCATTGACCCTTCTGGTACTAAGCATAAATATTAAAAAAAAAGAAAAGAAAGAGGGTAGAAACTCCTTATATTGTGCAGTTTAGCTGCATGCACCTAAGAAACACGACAAGTTGAGTGTCCTAGTCCATGTAATTCCAAGTTTGTATTGAATGTTTTAGTGTGTTTCTTCAACGAACTTCCCATGAAGGAATCTACTTTCTAACGTGTTAGACGCATGGTGTATTTAATTCATCTTTAATGGAATTTAATTAATTTCCACCGGGATTGAAGAAGGTTCTATTTTAATTTGTAGTATTTTGCTACCCTGATCATGTTCTGGGTCCACTGGTCGATTGATTTGTTAAACTAGATTCCTTTATCTAGGTGTTAAAACCAAAGGGAAGGCGGCACACCGACGGAGATGATGAGAAAGGCCATTGCCGTCGATCCTGCTTTTGAGAATTCATAGTCACAGCACCACTCAATGGAAATGTGTCATTCCCGATATGCATATATAGACTCTTATTAGTCCAAATCCTTCCTCGAATATATATATATATATATATATATATACATGCTGATATAAAATATAAGTACATTTCAATTACTAGAAATTTATTTTATTTTATTTAATGAAATCACTCTCAAAATATTCTTTATTTAATAGAGATTTTGTTTTCATAACATTTTTTATTCTTATATCAACTTCTAAAAAAATAGTTTAAAAAAAATTATTTTTTAGTAAAATTAAATGATATTAATTAATTTTTTAATTAGTATGAATTAGTTTTTTTTTTAATATTTGAGACCGGAAGAAATACTTATCTAAAATCTTTTTCTAATCTCGATGATGGAAACTACAATTGCAATTAAACTTTTGCTGCGTTTTTTTTTTTGGGTTCAGATGCACTTTGAGATTAGATGTATATTTAATAATTTTTAAATGCTGAAAAACATTTGTTTGTCTTTTTAAATATTAAAGTCGATAAAAATAAAATATTATTATTAAAATAAATTAAAAGGATTAAATATATGTGTGATATCTTTTAAATTTAGAGAATTAATTAATTAATTATTTTTAAAAAAATTAAATTAATAAAAATAAATTATTATTATTTAAATAAATTGAATTAAATATATGTTATAATTTTTGTCTTTACTTGATGACAAAAGGAATTGAAATTTGGGAGAAGAGTGTTTCGTAATTGCACCCTCTCTTTATTGACCATATTATTTGAGGAAAAGATTGATAGACATCAATTTTTTATTTTTTTTTGGTAATATAACGGGACTAAAAGCCCAAACTTTAAAGCCACGAAAGAATTGCACTATTGACATACTAGCAAGCGAATCCAAACCGGAACTGTGCCAAAGATATTCACAGACCAGTATCGAGAGAGAGTCCTCTCTTAGCAAGACTATCTGCAACTTGATTTCTTTCACAAAAAACATGTGAACAGGACTCACAATGGACATCAATTTTTAGTTAATACTTAGATAGAGTATAAATATAGTAGATAATATGATGTGATTGTGATAGGGGAAAAAAAATAGAGAGAACTAGTTAATGTTGATAAAGTATATGATATATGAAGGTATCTATATCATCACTCTTTTATTTAACACAAGCATGTATGGTGAAAATTTCGTATTTTTCTTTGCAAATATTTTTTATTTATATTTTTGAAATTTTAATCAAATAAAAAATACTCATATAATACATGAAATACTTACTAATTTCTCATATAAAAAGATGTTTTTAGTCGTTGTAAACAAATAAAAAAGCATTTGTCTAAAGTTTTTATGAAGTAAATAAAAAAGGATATATCCATTATAAACTGAGTAATTAAAGGTTACATCTATTCTTAAATTTAATCGAATTAAAATCATTATGCATTTTAAATTAAGTTAAAGGTAAAATAACCCTTACTTTACAGGCAAAGTTAATTATTGTATCTTTACTAATTTAGGTATCAAACATGGGTGTTTACGGGTAGGGAACCTGTGAACCCAAACCAACCCAAATGCTTCAGTTTAGACTTTTTGGATGTTTAGGTAGCATCCAATCCAACCCATTCAAACTTGTTCATGTACGGGTTGGGTAACGGGTTTTGATTTTTAAACCGTGAACCCAGTCCGTTGACATGAATAATTTTTAAATTTATTATTTATATATATTTTTAGTTTTAAAAATTATGAATAATGAGTGTTTCAATATTGAATTGATTCCTTTTAATTGTAACATACAAACATAGATATATGTATATCGATCGTCAAGTCAATCCAATAAAAATAGCGGATGTGAGTATTGGATCTTGACTTACATAGTAGAGCCCATCATTCACGCGTAGTGAACAATGCAATGTTTATTATGATTTAAGTTTTTATAATTCTTCTTTTATATATATATATATATATAAAAGTATTTAATATGTCACTAAATAAGAATAGGTACCCATAAACCCAACCTAAACTAACCCGTTATTGATCCGGTTGATTCGGTTTGGGTTTGACAAAAAAATTACATAGATTCAATCTAACTCAACCTAATTTATTTTGATTGGTTCGGATATTGTATTTGGTCAAACCCAACCCAAATTGACCGTGAACACTCCTATCAAACAATTTTGAAAAAACTCTTACACGGCTAACTAATTTAGAATTCACTGTTAGGTGTAAAAATAGGTCAAGTTGTCCATCAAGCATCCAAAGCCTGACATGTTTAGTGAAAAAGTCAGGCTCAAACTTTTTAAAAAAGTGTTTTTAGCTAAGTAAGTTAGATTGCATACTAAATCTACTAGGCTTAACAGGCTAACCTGCAGTAACACACTTTGTATTATTAGAAATTCATATATAACTTAATAAATAATAGAGATATTATTCTCTGTTTAAATGAATCTAATTTACTATTTAAACGATCCATGTGAATTCCACTTAACTAAATAAAAATGTTCCTATTAAAGTTATCACAGTGCATGAATTTCATGGGGTCTATGCATCATACTTATATTAGCTGTCCGTCAAGAAACTAATCTTTACAAATTGCAACAAGATTAATGTAGACTTAGGCAAAAGACAGATTAATCCGGTTTTTCAGTCCCTTTTTTTTGCCTTATTTTGCTATGAACATCCAGGTTGCCTAGGATTGGTGAGTAGCTGAGTTACAATCCTTACATAATCTATCAAGCGCACTTCACCTAACGATTCATATTTCCCGTTAAAACTAATCGTACTTGTATTTAATTATACTACCACAAAGGAGCAAAGCTAGAAAATTTTGGTCAATTGCCATACAGTATTTGAAGGGCCAATTAAAAAGTCCGGATCCAGATATTTGAACAAAAAAATATGTAAAAGAAAAATTGGTAAACCATTGGCCAACACTACCCTACTCTTTATAATTCGGGTGCGATCCCGAGTGTAATAGACTCTCCTAGCTGAGGGGAAAATGGCCACTGCTTGGGCTCAAATCTGTGCAGTGGTTACAAAACTAGAATATAAATTACTCACATAATGAACTCATACGCTGTAATGTAACAAAATAATCATATGATTAACTCAGTTTAATGTAACATGATTAAAAGAAGTATCCTGTGAACTAATAGAAGGTGCACTCTTTCCTTAGCGATAGCTATTTGGTCTCCCTCGATCCGTCTACTCGTAGTTGGCTGTTGCGGGTCAACTCATGATTTCAAGGAGTGAATGAGTGAGTAAGCAATGATCACACTATTAAAGAAGAAAATAATCGTTGCATTTATGATCTATATAACATGCAACAAACAATATGACATTGCGTTGTATTAATGTTTGAAAACTGAGCTAAGCTTTACCCATTTTATAGTTTCTTTTCAGCCACTTCAACGAGCCTTCCGCGAACCCACTTCTTAGTTACTATAGGTGATCTAGACACTGTCTCATTTTCAAGGGACTGAATTCCCATCACTGTTGGAGAAGGATCTGTTTCGGATTCACTTCTCTGATCCTGTTCTACTTCCCTTTGTTGATTTGATGGACTAGATTCGTTTATCTGACTATTCAAACTAAAAGGTAAGGACGCACAGCCATTGGTTAGGTGAAGTTCAGGATCACCATTAACTGGCTTCTCCAAGGAAAATTTGCCAAAATCTTCAGAGAACTTGTAGCCACTTGATGATAATGTTGTGTGTCCATTTACTTGGGCCATTTGTGATTGGTTTAGAACTTCAAATGTTAATCCTTTTTCCTCATTGACCTCACTCAAACCAACCGAAGGAACATTACTGTCAGTTATAACTTGTGTGTCAATGGATTCAAGTGATTGAATAGCTTCAGCTATTAGTTTTCTGGTTTCTATCAGAGAAGACTGTGCAACAGGACTCTTTGTCGCAGCAACCTCAAGTGCCTTAGCAGCTTTCTCAGCTTCAGCAATCAATAGTCTGTGCATAACATATCATTTCATGAATGTATACAGGATAACTAGTACAATAGAAATCAAATAAATCAAAACCTGTATTTCTTTGACCTAATCTCCAAAACCAAACAGAATTAACCAATGTTTAGTGCATCCACCATGATCATAGAAACAAAGAGGCCAATAACTTCACAAAGGAAAAAAAGCAGGGGAGTGGGGATTATATACTTATAAATGAAATAAAATAATATAACACTCTGCACTGATCCTTGTTAGTAAAAAATGAGTTTACCTTGCTCGTTCAATGGCTTGAGTTTGTGCGGTTTCTGCGATAGTTCTCTGTGCTCTAATATTTTTTATCATTTCAAGCTTAGAATTCACCAAAGGATCCTTATAGGCTGGGGATTTGCTTTTTTTCAACAGGATCGGATTACGGATTTTGGAGCCACTCTTAACACGAGTGCTAGTATCAGTATCTCTTTTTTTTGTAGGTTTCTTCTTGGTGGGTTGGGCACCATCACTTGGCCTTCTTCTAGGTTTCCTTTCAGCTCCAGCTTCAATGCCATGATACTTGGCCAATGCAGAACAAACTCTTTCACGGTATTCCTGATTAAACAGAAAAATAAATTGATCTTGAGAGAAAAGTAGTAACAGAAAGAATTTGCTCCCAAATCTGCTTTGATTCTTAACAGGAGTACTTTGACAAAACTTTAGTACACCATTTGGTGTAACAAGTTATTTGAACACATACAAAACTGCAAGTCAAAGTCCACAAACAAGGATGGAGCAAACACATACATATGCTAAGCATCCACTTTTGATATAGGGCAACAATGATAAACACAAAAAATGAGTGTCTGTCATTAGGTAACAACATCTCCATCTAAAACATGGAACTTATGATTAGGACCTTTGACCATTCGGACTGCACTTCATCCTCCCCCTTCCAACTTTTGTATAATAGAGAATTTGAACCATGGGCCTTTGACCTAACTTTTTAACAATATTCAGCATTTATTGGAATTTGGAAGACAATTTGTGAAACAGGTTAACCTAGAAAGGTTTTATAGGTAAAACAAAAGTAAATTTAAAATTTCCAACAAGAGAAAAACACCTCTACTACTATTTAGCCTCGCATTCTAATTAATCCAGGTAGCTTACAGAAATCAGTTACAAGAGCTTTTTCTCACAACATACAACTTCTTAAGGAGCTTAATAAGAAAAGATTGGTAAAGGTATCAAACTATCAATACATAACAAGTCATTGAACATACAAGCCTAAAAAATTTGATACCAGAAATACCATGTCTTTCTAGTTAATCCACAAGAGGGACAATGTTGAGTATTAAAAGTGATCAAATTATGTAGGTGGGGCAAATAAAAAAAAAATCAAGTATTCAACTTCCTTAGAGTCCATCACAGACAACTAATAACTACTAAGTTCAGATTTTATGAGAATCTACTAGTGTGCTAGCTGAGTGAAAGATCTAGGATCAGCCAACTACAATGTATTTAACATATACACTTACAGGATCAGCCCATTTTGCAGCAATGGCTTCAGCAATTTTCCTTCTCTGTTCAGGGGACTTGGGTGCTCTTTTGCTACATGGTGTCCTTGTCATTTGTTTCCTTTGTTCAACACTCATTAACCACTCCTGCTTCAGCTGTTCATCCAAGATTTCATAAGAATTCCACTGCAGCTCTTCCTGACCAACATAGCCTTGTCTAGAAGCTTCTGCAATTAAATTCTGCCACTGAAAGCAGCAAGATTCTTGCACCATCTTCTTTCCACGCCTCTTTTCCCATCGCCTTTTCACTCCAGCACCAATCTTGTTTCTTGTTTCTGTACTGTGCAATCAATAAAGAAGGCTGAATCAAAAAATCCTTCAGGTAGAAAAAACTAAAATCAACAAAGAAGCAGTATTTATTAGTAACAACAACCAACATGGAAAGGGCATATACTTACGTTTGTGCATGCCCAAGATTACTCAGCTTCATTTTGACCTGCATTACCAAATTTTGTTAAGGAAATCAATAAAGAAATCTACATAATCCAAAATAGAAAAACCCAAGAACCATTCCACGTCCTCATTTACAACTAATTAATCATAGATTTATGTTAACATTAACACAGATTAAAAATAGTCATTAATAAAAGTACAGCATTCTAAGAAAGTGTTACGTGAAGCAGAGAGGGGATAATAAATTTTAAATAGCAGATATTGTGTGGTTTGAAATACCGAGGCAATCGAGGTGAAGACAAAGTAGTAACAGGTGTAAATGGTATTGAACTAAGATGGGCGTTGTGTTATTAATATGAAAATCTTGTTCAACAAAGACTTAAGAATATTCTTACATGACATCACCTTAGGATTCTGCATAGCGAGCCTTGTTCTTTCTCTGATTTTCTGCAAAGTTTCTGGTGACATGCATATTGAAAATTAGATGCAATGTTATTGTTGGAAGAGAATAAAATAAAGCGGAGAAAGTAGGTAGCATAGATACCAGGAGTGTGCTTTCTTCCTTTGTTCCAGGGCGTGTTTCCCTTATTGGCTTTTGAAATCCTCATTCTTCTCAGCTTCTCCCTCTCATCAGGTTGTTGTTGTGTTTGTCCGTCAGCGAATTGAAGCACAAAGTCGGGTGTGTGAGGACTTAGACCTACCTCCAAGTGGTTGGAGCGTGGTTTAGCAGGCAAAGTGTTTGGTTCGAAGGTAGCAACAGCCTTAATGAGAGTCAAGTTATCCTTTCTAAGCTTATCGAAGGAAATCCAAGACCCTTTAGGACGATATGGCATTGGGGCCTTGAGTGTGAGTGAATATCGGAAGGACAGTTGCGCATTTCTTATCTCTGCTCACAACATTAATATCATCGGTCGGTCATGTTAATGTTATATACAACAGAAGAAATAAGAATGATGTTGAGGGAGAAGAATAGTTACCAAACAAAGGCATGGGAGCTCAGCTCATTCAAAGGGTAAGGGAGTGAGTGAGTGCAATTCAGAGAAACATAGACTGCATCTCCTCTCCTCAGCTCAGGTCAGGTACGCATCGCAGAGGGAGGAACAAGAAGAACCTTACTCGCACACCACAAATTGAAGTGGCGACCCACCCCGAATAGGATAATGTAACAACCTGTTAGGAGTCTAAATGTATAATGCCAATTACTTTGTCGCTCCGGGTTGGGTTGGGAAGGGTTGTAACTCATCCATTCTGCTCTTTTTTTTTATTTTTCCTTTTGGGTTCAATCCCACTTACTCTTGGGCCTCGCGTCACACACGCCCAAATCCGTTGCTTTTTTCTGTCAGCGCCTGACACCATCACAAGTAAGTAAGTAAAAAATGTCAGTAATATATTCAAAAATATTTTTTTTATTAATTAAAATGGTTAAATATGTATTTGGTCGTATAAATTTTCAAATTTCTTGTTTTAGTTATAAAATTATTTGCTCATTTTTAATTCCTTGTTTTTTTTGTTGTCATTAGTATTAGTCTCTAAGAAGGACTAAAAAGAGGCAAAAATTTCAACTTCGAAAGACTAATATTAATGACAAAAAATAAACAAAAGATTAAAGTAAAAAAATTTGTAGGAACTAAAGCTAGAAATATGAAATTTTTATAAGGACCAAAAACATATTTAACCCTAATTAAAATTTATATGAGATTTATTGAATTAGAAATATAACCCACTATAGGAGTGGGATTGCCTCATTTATTAGTTCTTGGAATTAATTTTTAGCAATAATAAAAAAAATGTGTCCAATTTTTTTTTATATGGTAAAAGATATCTAACTATTTGATAATTAATGAAAAGATTGTTTTATATAGTGTCCTATTAACAATTTTGGGTTGGTGTCCAGCCTCCACCCTTTTTTTAGACTTCACAAGTCATATTAATAGGACGAAGCATCGAATTGGCATCTTCGTCAACTCACTAGCTAAGATTAGGATTGACCCAGAACACTTCTCATGGCCAACCTGCATTAGAACCAACATACCAATACCAACATTTACAAGGTTGACTCTCGACTTGATCCATGTCACACACTTTGCATGACTCCAAATGACTCACCACGTCAACCATGTTGATAAACCCTCAATTGTTATGATTGACATAAAAAATATGGGTCTATTTGTTGAAATCAACTTATCTTCATAGACAGTTTGACCTATTTTTCTCTATTTTTGTGCAGGAATGAAAGGAGTAGCATTTTGGAAGAAATGGCTAAGTTTGGAGAAGGAATTGTTGCTGCCAGAGAAGTACGACCGTGCTTCACTATGCACGATCGTGCTTCTATTCCGGAGTTACGCTTATGAGAAGATGCACCACTGTGCTTCATTATACACAGCCGTGCATGGTTGACAAGACTTTGCTTACAAGAAAGAGCGTGGCCTAAGCATGGCCATGCTTTAGAAAACATGCACGGTCGTGCTTCCATCACACACTTTCATATTCATTCTACTCTCTCTCTCTCTCTTGGATTTTAGACTGAAGAAGGACTCTCCCAAAGTTTCTGAGGATTCTCCCTGCACCTTAGTGGATAAAGATTGAAGACCAATCTTTTAGCTAAGGTTTTTCTTTGGTTTCTAATGTTTAATATTGTAATGAGTTGCTTTTCTGTTGCCATGGAGAACTAATCCCTAGGCTAGGATTGTGGTGTAATCATGCTTGAGATGATTGGAACCCCATTTTGATTGCTAATTTTATTCCCCTTTTTCTATCAATTGAATTGCCTTAGTTTTTTTATTATATTGTTTGGAATTGACCACTCCTTACATGTCTTTAATTAGTTAATTAACAGGCAATCATACTGTAATTAATTTTTCATTATATTGTTTGGAATTGACCACTCCTTACATGTCTTTATCAGTTAATTAATAGGCGATCATACTGTAATTAATTAGTAGACCTCTAGGGTAGTTGGGTTTAGGACGTTGCATGATCAAAATGCAAACTAAGCTCTCAATCAAATTCATTCACCCTCTTTGTTCTTAATCCTTTCCTGGATTAAACCACTGTATGACCAACTAGGGGCTTAATACAGGGAAGAGTTTTTACAACCCATGACCAATGGTTGTGAAAGAACTTAGTAGAAGGATATTGGCAATTGAACTTGGTAGTAAAATTATATTTTAACTTGGGGGGGTGGAAATCAAAGGCATAGGTGAACCTATAATCCTAGGTTCTTAACTCATAGAAATCCAATTTTCTTTTAATTAATCTTTTTGCAACTCCTTGCATTTTAATTCTTTGAACTTAACCCTTGAAAATTGAATAACATAGACAACATAGAAATTTTTCTGAAAGGTACCCCATATCAGTCCCTTGGGTACGATATTTTGACTTAAATCCATTGTTATACTACGATAGGGTACGCTTGCCCTTAAGCATGTTCTAGATACATCACATGTGTGTCCCAACTAACTAACGACCATTTTTGTGTACTAACTTGAGCGTTGAAGTCTCTGTAAGTGGCCACCACCGATGCTCCTCATTTGTCGTTGTGAAGCTTCCAGCTCCGCTAATTGAAAATCGCTTTATTGCATCCAAATCGAGTTCGCAATTTCACCACTAAACATTAACATTTTTAATAAGTAAAAACCAATATATATTATTTAATTTTATAATGTTTTTTGTTATTAAATAAATTTTTATGGTGGTAGTGGTGGCAGTGACACAGTGGTAGTGATAACGATGACAACATTGGTAGTCTCATAAAAGATGTTTATAATTTAGTTTTTGGGTTCTTGATCCAAGGATTGTTATTGTTTATTCTCATGTTCTTGCAATAACCAAATGTTCTCACAAGAGTGTGTGTGTGTGTGTGTGTGTGTGCGTGGATTCTCTTACTTTACATTCACTTATTTGTTTAGAATGAATGAATAAGAGTATATATAATTTTTAAAATAAAGCAATAGTAATGTAATTTGAATATTTCCTATAGAAGAAAGGAATGCAATTTACCTTAATTTAAAAAGAAAAGGTTAAAAATAATGTATGTTATTCCTTAAGGGAGAATATACTAAAAAATTAAAAGTTAAAACACTCTTGATATACTTCTATTAGCAAATATTTCATCTCATACATCACACATGTATTTTTAATAGGGGTATTTGTGGTTCAATTTGATTTGGTTTCTATTCAAAAATTCATTCGAAGTAAACATAAAAGTGACATGCAGTTTGGCTTGAAAATAATATTAAATTTGAACCAAATTTAAATGATTTTTTGTGGTTTATTTTCATCAATTATTTGGTTTTCTGAAAATTTTAATTTACTTTTATATAACTTTTAAAATTATTTATAATTTAACAACTAATGAAAAAATTTGACAATATAAAATCTACCAATATTGTATATGGTTGGCAGATAATTACGTCTTTTAAGCATGTGGTCGTGTTTATAGAAGAATATTTGTTGGGAGAAATTAACTCCTTAAATATATCTCTGTATCTCGATAGATTAGTCTTTAACTTTTGACCAAAGAATATTTTGGGCACCAAAAATTGACAATATAAAATCTAATTACGACTTGAGTTTTGATAAACCTTTGAAAATGAGATTTACTAAAGGTGGGACTCGGTTTAAAGAAAGGATTGAATTTTATGTAAGGATATAATAGGTTAAATAATATAAGTATATTAAAGGTGTGATTTGATCTTAGTAATAACTAATAAGAATTGAAAATCAGCTAACAGGAGTTGAAATATCTGGTTAGATCTTCTACTCATACTAACTGTGACTTAAGTTTGATTATCAGATTTTTCATATTGGTAGGCGATATATAAATTCTACTATAAATTATCCCTGAAGTTGGTGATCTTCGTTGACCTTATAAGGAGGTGTGTCTTCTCTTAATCTAAATTTTTGTAAAGCAAAAAAAATAAGAATTGATAACCAAAACAAACTTAAATAAAAAAATGATTTTTTTTCAATTTTCAATTTAATTGGTTTTTTCTTTTTGGATTAGTTTGATAGTTTAAAATGACTTGGTTCAGTTTTAAACAATCCTAGTTTCTAAATTTAAGTAAAATTTTAAAAATATAAAATAAAGGTTAGAAAAAATATTTAAAATTATAAAGAAAGTATGCATATTAATGAATGTAAAATATTTAAAATATATTTTAAATAGATAAATATTTAATATTATAAAAATTCTCTTGACAAGGGGACAGTTTGATGAACTCCCTTCTTTTCTCTGAGTTATTATTCCTCAGTTTGAATTATTAAATTAGGAGTTACTTCATTTATATAATATCTTTGTAAAATTTTGTATAGCATTAATTTTGTTTATCTTTTCATCATATTTTTTCTTCTTTTCTCATCTCTTTCATTATTGTAAAATTTTTGTACAAAATTGTTGTACAACAATAATTTCTCATAAATTAGTCTCTACTTAGAAAAAAAAAAGGATAAAAAAAATGGGTCAGTGAATGATTGGTACACTTGTGGTTGTTGAATTTGACGTCAACGACTAGCAACTATTTCTTTGAAGCTTCTTCTCATTTTTCTGTAATCTTCCTTCGTTGATCGGAATTATCAGTTGGTGGAATTCTCAAAACCAAGATGTCTTGGCGGAGAGTCTTGCTTGTACTTCAGGCTTGACTTCTAGAGGGAAGCCATCAAACGTGCAAAATGTGAATGGATTATGGATCATCCACAAGGAGTCAATGGTTTGAATGGGTATGTGAAACCTTAAACCCACCTCCAATATTCTATGCATATTCGGAATTTGTACCAAGAAATTGTTCCTCTAAAGTAGTGACGTTCCTAAAAGAAATGAAGTAATAGTTTTAAATATTTGTAATGATAATTTGCGACCGTTAACACTAAAAAAACAACAACAAAAAAACCAAACGTAAGTTTAGAATCAATCAAGTTGCTTGATCATTAATTGATGCTGAAAATATAACAACGAGATGACGTTATCAATAAAATAATTACTCCTAAATAAACTAGCTAGCAAAAACAAAAAAGAATAATTGGCTACGTATGGCAGTTAATCAACAAATCGAATATATTAATAGATCAGAAATTGATTAAAATAGTTATGTGAAGAAGTAAGGAAGGATTAGATTATGTGAAATAATCTATCTTGACATATTCTTTTGTATTTTCTTTTCAACTCAAGATTCATTTTTATGTAGAACCTCGTAAACCGTTGCTGATAAGTGCAGAGAGAGCAGTGACTGAAAAAACGAGGTGACGTTTTTCTTAAAAAATATCATGCCTTGCATGACAATCACATTCACATCATTGGCCAAATAACAATAGTACAAAGCCGGCAGGGGCTAGTATTAAAAATGGGCAATTGAAGTTCCAGTTTCAATGGAATTTGTTACAGCTAGCTGAGCAGCAGCAACAGCAACAGTAAGAGGCAACATGATCACCACCCTCATCTTCGTAGTCACAGCCATTATTGTTGTTGTACCGCACCCTTTTAAAAAATACATAATCCAAAGGTTGCATAAACTGTATAACAGTTATAGTCATGGTGATGCTGAAGCAGATTGTTGTGCAGTGTGTCTATGCCAAATCTCTGAAGGAGGAAAGGTAAGGTCACTACTGGGATGCCACCACAGTTTTCACGTTGACTGTATTGGTGCCTGGTTGAAGAACCGCAACACCTGCCCTCTTTGCAGGAACAATATCAATCTCCCCAACAAAAATCACAAACAGGGGCAACTTTTTCGGCACTCTCTCTTTCAGTTGTTGCAGAGTTTCTCTGATCTATTGGTAGCTCTTCTCTACATGACGCTTCCAGCTAGCATCCGTGAGAGTTTCCCTTTAGTTCATTAACGGTAGTATCTGTCTGTCAATCACTCATTTACAATATTTTATAGCTTCCATGAATTCCTGTATGTATATAATATGCAAAATCAGGCCCTTGCTAACCCTCCACCTTACTATCCTTTCATTGGATCAATCCTCAATCAAAAAGATCAACTTGGCGCAGAATCTTTTATTAATTTACACTACTATATCTAAGATTTCTATCTAAACAAATCTAGCTGTAGCGAAAAAAAAAAAACTGCTAAAAAGTCTAATTTAAATTCATTATAATTATAGATTTATCACATTTAGATATAAATATCATAAAACTCAACTCATTTGTTATAAATGCGGGTGAAAATGAATTTGATTGAGCTAAATTTTATGAGACTTGTATCTGACCTATTGTCTAAATTTAAAGCCTCTATATGATTTATTTATTTGACATAGGCCTATTTTTAAGGCTTAACAGAACAGTTATGCATAATGGAACTTTAGTGGTTAGGGTATCTAGAAGAAGCATCTCTAATAAGTTCAGTTGGAAAGAAAAAAATGTGATGGAGAAGGAAAAGAGATAGAGTGAAAGATGGGTGAAAAAGAAAGGTGGGAGAAATAAGAAAGAGATAAGAAAAGTTGGATAAAACAAAAGAAAAGAAGTTCTACTTTATCCCTTGTTTATTTGGGTAGAAATAGTGTGAAAGAAAAAATATCTATGTCTGTTTGAGAAGAAAGGACCTATTAGAAAACATTATCTCCCAAATTGAAATGCAACAGGAGGGAAACAATATCTCTTTTTTTTTTGTTTTTTTTTTTTAAAAATTAGAATATAGTTTTTAAAATAATAAATAATCTTATATTAAGAAGAAATATATTAAAATTATATTTTTTAATTAGTATAAAATTATTTTTATATAATTTATTTTTTTCACTCTCTTTTTTACTCATCCAAACAAGCAAAAAAAAAAAAGAATTCACTTTTTTCCCCTTATTTATATCCTTCCAAACAACATATCTTTTCTACTTTATTTATAATCTATTTTCACCCTTCCTATTTCTTTTTTTTCTTTTTTAATTTCACTCCTAATTCAAACAAAGAATAATGATGGAAAACTCTCACCTAGGAGAGAATGGAGTCCCATTAGATGGGAGGAAAAAAAAACCCATTGAAGGGGAAGGAAAGCTCCTTAGGATGAACACCCCCCCCCCCCCCCCTCCAAAAAAAAAAAGGGCAAAAAGAGCTTTCAAATACCCACCTTACATAATGTTTGATTGGAAGGAATTGGAGGAGAAGGGAGAAAAATCCCTCCTAACTCAATTTTAGCTACCCTCTAAAATTGGAGGGATTTGGAGGGGATGAGAAGTGAGTTTAAAATATTTTACATAGATTGACTAAAATATCCTTACAAATATAATAACAATCACATAGTGAGATAGTTATAAGGGTGTAAAAGTAAGTAAGTATTAAAATCCCTCCTTTCCTTGTGAATCAAATAAGAAGAGGATATTATTTCCCCTCCCTTCCCCTCATTTGAACCAAATAAACCCTCAGTTGTTGAATTTTGTTGCATTGTTGTCCTGGGGGTTGTTGAACCTTCTCCCCTTTAAACAAAATTAGGGTTAACAAAAGATAGTTATTTAAGGAGTGATGATATGTGGACACCTTTACAAATTCTATACTCTATTAACACCTATTATTTCTTTTTATTTTTCTTTTACTATCAAATCATATCACCTATTATATCTATATTTCTCTATCTTGTTTCTCTTTCTCTCTCTATGTATCAATTAGCACTTGGGTGTCCAAAGATTGCTTATTTAAGAAGTTCACGTTGGAAGATAGAAAATGTAATGAATACACTTGAAGATAAAGAAGCATTGGTACATATACACTACCTCTTTCCCCCCTTTTCTACGTGCGCTTCTTATTAACAATTTCTTTTTCAAGTTTTTTTAATACTCTTTTTCATGTTTTATTAACACTTTTAAGAAAACTAGAAAAAAGAGATCACATATAAAAGATGATGTATTTTAAAATTTAAACAAATTAAAAGCATTTAAAGGATAAGGCTATTTTTCAATTTATTAATTGATTGCTTTTATAATTTAAAATAAAAAGTCATGTGGACAGTATTAAATAAGAAAAAAAATTCAAACTTATGTAATAATAATAATTTGTTTGATTATTTTAATATAATCTAAATAAATAAAAAAATCACATGGATAACATTAGATAAGGATAAATTTAATTTTTATAATGATAATAATTTTTTAATAATTTTTTTGT
The DNA here is from genome assembly GCA_004329165.1 of Spatholobus suberectus. Taxonomy (NCBI): domain Eukaryota; kingdom Viridiplantae; phylum Streptophyta; class Magnoliopsida; order Fabales; family Fabaceae; genus Spatholobus; species Spatholobus suberectus. The sequence continues at coordinate 643,129 of CM014732.1, read as the reverse complement.
TATAATTAATTAAAATAAAATGAAAAAAATACATAGAAATGAGGAGAGTGAGAGAGAACTTTTTTACTTTTAGTAGTTGCGAGTGAAAGGTACACTCAAAGGAGTGAAGAGAGAGAATATAGATAATACACTAACTGAAAGAGTTGAGAGAATGAGAGTTTCACTCTTCAAGTTATGTGCTCTAATTTATATAGATAAAGTACATCTATGGATATTTCTTTTTGATTCATATTTCCCCTATTTTTCTTATTTTATAAAACATGGTAATATTTATTTAAATGTTGCTTATAGAACAATATCATTTTTTATAAAACCATAAACAATGCAAATTATTCTTTTGAATTTATATTAATAATTGAAAATTATTTAATGTCATTGAGATTTATCAAAATTAACGTTATATAGTTTTAAGATATATAAAGAAAGCCATTTAATTATCAATTTATTAATATTAAAATTTTAAAAGATTTGGGATAATTAATCAAGATAAGGAAGTTATAATTTAATTGTTGGATAAAAAAAATCACGTCCTATATAAATTATCAATGGTATAACTTGTGTAACTTGATTTCAACTCTTAATTAACTATCTAACAATCTTTCAATTGAAGCAAGTATTTTAAATTCTGTTTTTATAATTATATTTTTATTTGACAAATACACAATCCATGATTAAAATATTCCTCAATTTCTTTTGTTAGAAAAGTTTATGTAAAAGAGCACTACTATTGATTAGTTTTTTTTATATGAATACAATATGAAAAGAAAAAAAAAATCAAGATATGATAAATGCAAGACATAGTTGACTAATATTTAGGATGACAATGAAGTGTTATAGTATTCATTCTCATACACGTATTTTAAAAGGGTTAAATTAATCAAAAGGTCCCTAAATTATTTAAAAAATTTTAATTAGGTCTCCAAACTAAAAAAAAAAATTTTGTAATTAGGTAATTGATCTTTCAAATTTTTTGTAATTGAGTCTCTAAAGTCTTTAAAACTGTCACAAAGTGTCATTTTCTAGAGGTTTCAAGCCGAAATAAACTAACATCAAGGACCCAATCACAACCATATGGAGTTTTGGTAGTTTAGGAAGGCCTTAGAAAGCCTTCACGTTCGTAAATTAGGTTTTTGCAATTTGCCAAGTGATGAGCACGTCCTTGCTTACCTCCCTTACAGCATATGTTAACTTAATGGTCAAAAATGAGTAATAAAACGAACGAATTAGGCTTTATGGTCTTCATAATAATTGTAGCCGTAGATGTTATCTAACTAATGACATTAGAATCACTCAAAAATAATGTCTAGAACTCAATATATGCCCAAAATACAGCACCTACGTTTGGCTGTTAGTAGGAAACAGCGTGTCTAGTTTTAAGTCAATTTTCGTCTATGATTTATGCCAAATCAGTTCACAACTTCTTCATGAAAGTTGTAGATTTTTCTTTTATCTTTCCATAGACACCAAGACAACCTCAAACACATCTCTGTAGCTCAAGTTATGATCCAAACAAGGACAAAAGGTCAAAACACATAAAAATCCGAAAATTAATTAAGATTTCTATTAAAGTCCAATTGAATCCAAACATGAAAAACTCAGCTAGGACACCAATATTAAGCCCTATAAACATTCAATTAATCTGAATATCAAGCCATAATTAGCATTTAAAATTGGTTTACTTGTATGGTGATTGTAATTTGTGACATTATGCTATGAAATGTATGATACGACTTGATATCATTATGACGGGTGACCTAGCTTGTGAGAGGCGAGAATGGGCTCGGGTAATATCTCGTTTGTGAAGGACCTAACTTGTGAGAGGCGAGGATGGGGCTCACTTATTTGTAGATAAAATGTCCAGAGGGACACTAATGTACATTGTATGTCTGAGACATGCATCATAACATTTGAGATAATTGTGTTGACAGAAAGTATGTATGAATTTGGATGGTGGAGGCCCTGAGGGGTTGTTTAACTTAGCCTTGGGGGTGATTATACCTGGTGTGGAAACCCCAATAACTCATGCTGATCCTATGGAGTCGGGGGGTACTTCAAAAGCTAGGTAACCCTAACTAGTCACTAAAAATATCAATCTAATGTAGAGTGCTAAGTCAAAGGCATTAGTATGCTGATGGTGCTTCCTTATGGCTAGCATGTCCTCTTAGACTACTTTCTTGAGTTAGAATTGGTAGCACATGTGCATGAAGTAGAGATTGAGGAACATGGCATGTATATGCATTTTATTGTAGTGTGATATGTTAAATCATGCTATACTGTGATTATGTGAAGTTTGTGTGCCTTTATTCATGACTAATTGTTATATTGTATATATGTTAAAACTGTAATCGTGTTTTGTGATATGAATGGATGAAGTGTTAAGATTATGAGTAAGTAATCAAGTTACACATATGTGTTGTCCTTATCTAATAGAGAATGAGATGTGTGCCCAACTACTAGACTTAAAATGTAAAATATGTTTGTATCTTAAGAAATATGTTTTTAATTGGGAATCCTTTTGCTATCTTAAGGATATGTGAAAGGTTATACTCTAGAATAGTGTTATGAGGGTTCTGATAAATTGTGAATAAGAAAGAGGAAAGGTAGGTCCCCACTTGAAGTATTATGAAAGTGTGATTTTAGCAAGAGAAATATAATTGTGTAGGTTAAGGTGAATGTTAAGAGTATCCTAGAGTATTAATAGCCTTAGGTTTGACCGTAGTGGACAACTCTAAGTATTAAGTGAAGAAAGGTAAACTCTAAACAAGAATATTTAGTCAGCTAGAGTAAGTTGTAGATAAAAGGCATTAGTAGAGATGAAATACTAGAGAATAAATCAAAGTAATAGTTGGGAGAATGAATTGGGAGTTAATAGGAGACATTGACAATTGCAAGTTATAGATCTGACCATAGGTATGAAGATTCATTAGAGACCTAGAGAGAGTGATGCCGTGAGGGATAAGTGACAAAGGTTGTTCGGATAGAAGAGTTTAACCCAACCATAGAGTCCTTAGAGCACTCACTGAGACTTTTGTCTCATTCCTTTAGGTTTTCTTTTTTTTAGGAACCAAATGAAGACATGTGCTGATAGAGCTTGGAGTTGCGTGCAAGAAGAACGTAGTAGCTTTAGTCTAAGTTGTGTATTTTTTTCTTATGTTTGTACGATGCCCTTGGACAATGGTTGAATTGTATTAGGCGTGTATGTACTTTCTTTATTCCTCTTGTATAAAAATCTGTTTATGTTTATGAATAGCTTCTGCACAATGTTTTTATGTTTTAAAGTTTTCATGTTCATAGAAATATAGGCGTAGTCACAATAATACCCATTAGGGTGTTACATCGCCACACATCGAGCCATTTGCTTATGCCTTTACGGTCAATGTTTTTAGCGAAAACGACAACGACTATGTCGAAACTGTGTTGAATGTGGCAAAATTTTGGGAGAACCTCGACGACCTCAAGGACACTGATGTGGACGACTTTGACGCCAGTTACGCGGCGATGTTGTGCTACCAGTGGTTTATAATTGACAACGACAACAACAGTGGTAAGAAGAATGGCGAGAATGAGAGACATGATGCAGAATTGTATGAGGTAGAGTCAAACGAGGAAGAAGAATAGGTTGAAGAAAAAGTTAAGAAAGGCGATGTGGTTGGTAGGGCTCTACACAAATATGCAGGAATCTCTGTGGAGTTGGAGGGTAAACTCTTTAGGTCTTCGAGGACCATGTGCAAGAGGTATTTAAAGGCAGAGTCATCATTAGTAAGGATTGTAACTAAAGTAAAACAACGATTTGTTTTGGTTAGGTTGAAATTTATGTTTGTTTGAGGTAAAGTTGCATGTCGTTGGTGTGTTGTGTGGTGTGTGTAGAAGGATGTTGATGTTGCATGCAGGTCAGAGGATTCAAATTTTCAATCTTTGCTCAAGCAGTATTAGTTGGTTGGTGTCAATTTTTTGCTTTTGTTGTATCAGAAGGGGATTGGAGGAGGTAATTATTAGGGTTTTTGAAGGTTTTTCCTAAAATTGACCCATCGAGTGTGTAGGAGCTAGGTTTGGTAGGGCCTATATGACTTTGTGTAACGGGGGAAGTTGGTATGACTTGTACAATTTGCTGGTGTAGTGTTCATTGGGGAGCACGAGGAGCAAGGGTATGGCCTACATAAATCCAAAAAGGGTGATTTTTGAAAAAAAAAAATGAAAGGGAGGTTTATTTAACAATTTAGGGAGGTGTATTTAACATTTGTCACTCATTTTTAATATTTTTCAACCCAGCCTAACTTTTTTTTCTTTAAACTTAAAAGCTATTTTAAATGTTAAAAATAAGAGAAGGATGGGGATTTGAAACACTATAATTCCTATATGTACCCCCAAAAAAAAAAACTCTAATTCTTATAATTTAGCACCCACCTTACTTTTTGGGTCAAAAGATGGTTAATTGAAAACGTCTAAGGGTACTTAGTTACTTACAAAGCACATGATGCTAAAAAGAAAGTATTACAACAATGTACAACATACCAAAGAACACATCCAAATATCATTTTTATTAAGGAAAATGAAGTACTCTATATGCTATTAATAAGATGTATAGTTATTTTTTATTTTTAAAAAATTAAAATAAAATAGAGATAATTGAGGTTAAACAAGAAATGATAATATACAATTATTTTGAAATTAGATTTTATATGTAGTTAGTGCATAGTTTTTTTATATGTAGTTAAAACATAATTTTTGTATAGTTTATAATTTAGTCAAAATAGTCTAAAAATTATGGGGACGAAAAGAAGGTATCACCAATGTGATAATTATAGATTTTTTAATATTAATATAGCAGTTAGAAACAATTTACTGATTTTAAAAATGAGATGAAAATAAAAAATAAAATAACATATGGTAGCGAAATAAAATTTTCACTATTTTGGACCTGCTTTAGAAAAATTTAATTAACCCGAGAATTAATTGTATTTGTATGCATGTTGTTACTTGTAAATATTCGATGATTATCTACATATAATCATATATTACCTATCGAAACTGGACGAGTAGCAAATTTTCGCAGACTGCAGTAACAACATCTCACGAAAGTTATCAACGAGCGTGATTAGCATAGGGTTGATCTAACTTAACTAGTATTTTTGAATTTGAGTTCTAAATATATAATTGTGTTAAATATTCAGAAAATTTTTTATTCGACTTATAATAATTTTGCCTTCCCAAACAAAATTGTCTTATGTAAAAAACTACATTTGGCGTCAAGAAAAAAATATATATATAACTAAAGTTAAAAAGGTAAGAAATCATTCTCAATCCCCTGGAAGAGACCGTAACCAAAAGCTTTGTCGTCTGTTATCTACTTTGACAGGTTCGTGGTTGTAGACTTGCAGTCCAAAAAGCTTGGTCTAATTCCATCATTGATTGGTCATAACCAATCCAAATTTTGCGAGTGATTTTTCACCCATTTTCGTCTAATAAATTATGAATAATATTGCAAAAAAATTATATTTATATTTTAGAAGTTTACATACTCTCATATTATTAAATAATATAACATGATTATATTAGAAGGAAACAAACATATTTTTTATTAGATAAAGATTTAGTACGATTAATTATAGGATTCACTAATTTTATTTGATAAAAAAATATGTTTTTCTCCTTTTAACATAATTGTATTATGTTACTTGAGAACATAAGAGAATTCTAATTGATATTTAAGTCGACAATATTTTTTTCTTTCTTATAAAACTGAAGATTGAGAAGGGAATACAAATTTTGAAACTGTTTTTCAGCAAAAAAAATATATTTTGAAACTGTTTACAAGGCTGAAAAATTGGTCAACATTGTAATTATTATTTTAGACCAAAAGGATTAAACAAGGCTGAAAGTTAGGTCAACGTACACGTGCTGGTGATTAGAAGAATACAAGGGAGAAATATATGTCACACTGTGTGCTAGACTTTAGAAAACGTTTGAGATCCGTTTTTGTAAGTAGGCCACTAAGTGAATATTTATAAATATTTACAAATATTTAAGAGTGTGTGTGTAATTTAGGGATAATTTTATCTCAAAACTTACTATTAGATTAAAAATTTCTTTCACATGGATCATATCTACAAAATTTATATCAATCTAAAATTATTTAATACATCATTTATGTATACCAAAACTAACGTAATATATACATTTAAAATAAACAAAAATATAAATTATTTGATTATTATTTTTTTAAACTTTGACAGAATCTGACATAAACAATTAAAGTAATATACAATTATAATTTAACAATTAGATCGATAAAATTAACATTTTATATAAAATTATTGATGGTATAATGGTTGGTGTTAGTTACACTAGTATAATTTGATTTTTCTCTCTCTCTCTATCTATTTATTCTATATCTATATCTATATTTATATCTATTTATCTATCTATCTATATATATGTGTGTGTGTGTGTGTATCTATGTATATTAAATTTTAATAATCCAATAGTTGAATATTTTTATATTATTTTAATAATCATGCATATCAAATTTTAAATAAATTAGACATTTGTATAGTTAGGTAATCTTATAGACATCATTTACTTATATTTTAAAAAAGTATAAGAAACGTTAATTTGAATTTATTTAATGAAGTATCAAATAATTTTTAACCTTTATAAAAATTTGTAGACTCAATCTATTCAATAAGAACTTTTAATTTAGTGGTTGGATCATTAAAATTTAATATATGCAACAGGTTATTAAGTAGAATAACTTCACCAATAGTTACTCTTGCAGTAATTTGATTCTTACTCTATTATATATAAGGGACATATCAAATGAGAACTCTTCTTATTGTGAGAAATGAGAATTATAAATATAAACTATTATATCATATTGAAATGGTTAATATTAAAAGAAAAATGCACATGACATATTTAAGTAGTAATGTGACTACGATCATTCATGTATTATTGAATAATCCAAATTTATAATTCTCATTTTTCACAATAAGAAAAGTTCTTGATATGTCTACATGTGTTTGCGTGTATGGTTGTATGAGCCAAATTTATAATTCTCATTTCTCACAATAAGAAGAATTTTTACTTAATATGTCACACACACATCAAATACCATAAAAGCAAATATCATAAACAAAGGATTATTTTGATTGAATTAATTAATTTTTTATGAAGTAATAAATCATGATTTAATTTTCTTAAGAATGTAGTAAGGGGTTCAATTTCCGGGTCCATTTGTATGGAAAAATATCTGTTGAGAGAGGTCAGTTTTTTAAATGGATCTCAGTACTTTGAGGGAGTAGTCCTTAGCTTTTGGCTAAGAAACATCTTGAGTTCACCCACAAAAAAGAAATCATGATTTAATTTTTAGTTGAAAGAGATCCATATTTAATAGTTGATTGTATTTAAGTGGAGTTTAATTTTTATATAATATCATTGTTAAAAAAATTTCATAGTTAACCAATCAAAAATCATTATTAACCTAACTTTTAAAGTAATTATTATAAAAAAAATTACCATACATAATAATTTCTAGGTGGGTAACAATGTAAAACTCATTTATACTACATATACTATTTACTTATTTAAATATGTGGCCATACTTCAAAAAGAATTATCTTTTGTAAAAATGCATGTTAAAAAAAATCTCTCCTCTACAGTTTGTCTGGTTCAGATTAAATGAATTGAACCAAGAAATTTTCAAAAATTATTTCTTGTTGGAAGATTCACTGAATATAAATGCCCAAATTTGAGGGAGAGAATGCTTACCGGTTAGTGTTAGTGACCGTATGCACTAGGGTTGTTCAAGGTACGGGTTGGTTCAGATTTGGTGAAAAATAAAATCTGAACCAATCATTTTTTATTGGTTTGGATTTTTTTATTTTTTTGCACAACCCAAACCAAACCAACTTGTTGGTTAGGTTCGGGTCTATCCTATAAAAAATATGCAAAAATTTGTTTTTTAAAAAAATAAAAAATACATGATTTTGTCCAAAAATTGACACATAATCCTATCATTAAGAGTTTAAACAATATATTTTGTTATAATTGGCTTACACCAACTAAGTAATAGTAAAAAATACAAAAAAAAAAAATGATTAAAAGAGTAAAAATGAGTGAAGTCTAGAAAGGCAAAATGTAAAATACTAAAAAAGAACACTAGTTTAGTTCAGTTCGAGTTTCATCGGATTCGCAAATCTAAACCTAATGCCCAAACCGATCATGGTCGGGTTTTATTGATTCGGTTCGGATTGAATCCAATTAACTTAAAAAATTCAAACTAATTTAATTGGTTCGGTTTAAATCGTCGATTGATCGAATTGATCAGAGCCGATGAACACCACTAATATCCACTTATGCTGTAGAGGACATTGATGTGCATTATATTCATTTCCACAAACAGCTGGATTTGGTTCCACCAACGGCAATGATAATTTAAGCAAACGGCAACAACAAGTACGGTTTTCTTTCGGTGATTTTTATGTGGACAAAAGTTTTCCATCTGGCAATTTCTCATTGTCTAAGTAAATACCTTTTCTTGCTAAAAACCAGGATTCGAGTGATTTTGCTATCAAAATTCCATCAAAATGTGTGCAAAACGTACTCCATCTAGGCATGTGATAGGCAGCAATGGCTTAGTCCCATTTCAATAAAAATAATTTTTTTAATATGTCAATAAAAACAAAAATAAGTTAAATAATGTTAGTAATTTTTCTTTAATAAATTATTTGCAAGTATTTCTATAAATTGATTAGATTCTCCTTTATAATTGTTACATCATGAGTTTCTTTAATATAAATATTTTCTCTTTTCTTGAACATATTATTTTTTACAGTTGAATTATTTATACTACATAGGTTCCAATTAGAATATAAAGTAAGAAGACTTTTTAATATTTTAAAGTCAAATGACTTTATTACATAATCATGTAGTAACATTTAGATAACTTATAAATAACATTTAATACATGAAAATGATGAAATATAATGGAAAGGCTTTGTTACCTTCTCTTTAATTTCTTTTCTTTTAATAAAATCAAGTATCAAGTATATCAAATATAAAAAAGAATCATCACATGTCTTGTTACATTTTGTTTTGTCATGTTTATCGAATATATTTTAAGTTTTAGGACTTGTTCCTATGTTTTCCTTAAATAAAAATATTTGTTGTTAAACATATATGTTTAGAAATTCATAATAATAATATAAGATTTTTTTTTAAAATTTAAAATAAATCATTGTAATACTTCTTTAAGAAATTAAAAGAATTCCTTTTAAAAAAATGTAAAGTATATTATAAAGTTACTTTTTTAAAACTTAAATAAACGACTCCTTAATCTTAATTACTCATATAGAAATAAATAATTAAGATTAATTCTTCTCATATTTCATAATAAAAATAATAGAAAGCGGTAAAACATGAAAAAAAAATTAATGTTTATATATTTGAGTCCTTATATTTTTAATATTAAGATTTGAATCATGCTTTTCTTTTCCCGCTATTATATTCCTTTTTAAGAATTATGACATGAAAGTTAGAATAGTTCACGCTTATTAACTTATACCAACCTTTACATGGCACAAATAAGTACTCCTTCCATTTCTTTTTAGTTGTTGATTTTTAAGAAGATTTTTATTTTTATTTATCTGTCATTGTCAAAGTTCAAGATAATATTAATTATTTTTTGGTCAATTATACCCTTACCTCTCACTTAATTTTCAATTAACTTACACATTTATAACTAATATACATTTATTGTAGAGTAGAAACAAAAAATGGTATAATAGAAAACTTTAAAACTATTTTATGAAAAATAAAAAATTATTGCATTTATTGTTTTATGAATAAAAACCTTAAACGACACTTAAAAAGAAACAGAAATAGTAGCAAAAATAAACTGTAACATAATGATCACAACTATCACAAATTGTAAAAATACATTGTTAGGAAAACACACACAACAACACCATAAAATAGAAATAGTAGCAGAAAGACATCAATTTATTTAACGTGGTTCGGCATCTCGTGCCTACGTCCATGAAAACATAACATCTCAATATTATTATCATCCCTCAAATAACATAATATCTCAATACAAGTTTTTTAGACAAACTTGTAAAACCTTCCCTTCACATAACCTCACTCTCACTTAGGGTAGTGACCCCCTCTATAGGCCGGCTGTTCTTCTCATCTCAAGAACTCATATTTATGCAACTTACATCTTAATATTAAAAGAGGAAACAAATCTCTAAAATAAAATAATATCTTTAAAACTAAAAAAAATCCTAGATATTTAAAATTAGAAATTTAAATTGTATCCAACAGAAATATTATTCAAACATTGACTAATATCTTGATTTAAGTCATCCAATTCTCATAAGCAAAATGTCGATAACGTCAATCCAATTTATTTTTTATTTTTTCAAATATTATTATTTAAATTTAATTTGGTTTTAAATCTTCACAAAGTATATAAAACTTAACATATCTTTATTTTTTAATTTAAGTTATTTTTATTTATAAATTTATTTAAATTTAAATTTTCACGTATAATGCACAAAAAATTTCTAGTTATTCATAAACAATTAATATTAATTTCGTTATTAGAACATGCTATTACTTCCTCTTTGTGCATGTGAGAGAGAAAATATAACTTTTATAATTTGACAAGTGTTAAATATGACACTTTATGATTGTTATTTTAAGGAAATAATTGGTGTGCTCATAATAGTTTTGATGTTATTTTAGTGAAATTTCGGTGTTCTTTGTGATTTGGTAGTAGTGTAAATTCTTAAGGTGATTTGTGATTATTTTCATCCATTTTGGTGTATAGGAAAATGAAAAGGCTCAAAGTGAAAATTTTATAGAGGTTGCATTGGTGTTGACATACATTCTTAAGTATAAACACATTGGAGGAAGAATACTAAGTGTGTCGTATTCTGCTAACAATAGTAGGATCAACATAAGGCACACAAAAATCTAAAAGTTGTTGAGATTTTTAACTAGTGCATGTGTTAGTAATGTTGGAATCAGTGTAGAGAATGTTAGAGTTTGAATGGCATTAAAGCTCTCGGCTTTATGGCGTTATTTGAATAAGTTCATCAATAAGTATTTATAGGACAAGAAAACAAAAAATAAAAATAAAATAAGTTTTTTTTATAAGTTAAAATCAATTTTTTGGAGAAAATAAAATCATTTAACTTCTTCAAAGGATGATTTTAATCTATACATAAGCTAATTTTAGTTTATGGAAGTAATTTATTTTATTTTTTATTTTATTTTCTTTTCTTATAAATATTTAAGAAGAAACGTACCCTTTATGTTAGCAATGCTATAATTGATGTGCAACACTCCATTGTCAGCTAAGGCACGTATAAATAATGATTCCACTTAGATATTAATAGTTTTTAATAATTAAAAACACAATTATCTCTAGATCTCTCTCTCTTGCACCATTGGAGGTGGTGGAACTGTACAATTGAGAAATTAAGTTGCAAGTTTACCAATTTTTAATGGAGTTGTCTTTATTTTTTCTTCTTCTCTTTTATCTCTTTCATCATGTGTAACTGCATTTTTGTAGTTAAGGGATGATAAATCCCAACCCAAACCTTGTATTATATGAATTTGGATCACTAAATAATTTAAGTTCATTCATTCCTACTTGATTGCTTGTTTTTTAATTTTAATATCTTTATAAGTTGGCTACTTACAGTTGATTCTAATCTCTAACATCAATTGAAAGATTGAGTTAGGGATTGGAACTGAAACAAAGTAACATAATTAGAGATACTATAGGAATAGATAGGGTTGAACACAAGTCTAGTCAAGTTTAGAAAAAAATAACATCCAAATTGACTAGAACAATTCGGGTCAATCTAAGTTTATCTAATTATCAGTTTTCACCGAATTGATCCAATTTGGGTCAATTCAAGTGGGGTTTTGAGTTACCCAATAGAAATAGAAAAATATTGAGAAATAAGGAAAAATAAAGGGAAAATAGAAAAAAAAATAGCCTATACACCAACATCAGGCCCCAATACCTGATGTTATTAGTATATACTTGTCACTAGCATTATATTCTCAATATTCAAAGATGAATATTCTTCAAAAATATAAAAGCATGGAAAAAGTGAAAACTAACACATCCTTGCACTTACATATCCAATAATTAGTATTCAGTACTTGATTGACAATAATATTCATTATATATTACTACAGAGATTGAGATGAAAGAAAGATCTACATTTCTTAAAGAACTCATGTGGGAGCAAGTGAGAGTTCAAAGTTTTTGTCTTTTGGCTAAAGCTCGCAATCCATTTACAAAGATGGTGGGGTGGTTAAAGAGATTGAGCGATTTCAAATGCAAGATTTGGTGGAGAAGCACGTCGAGGTCAACGAGGAAATACAAGAGTTCAAGTGATGTGAGAAAATGGATTAGAGAATTTGAGGAAAAAGCAAGGGAGGAAAGGGTGTGTAAGCGTAGCCTACGATAGTGTGGCCTGCAACCAGAAAGCAACAAGGTTTTTGTTTTGGTTGGTGAGAGTTAAACTACAAAATGATAAATGTGTGTGCGTATTTTGTGTGCGAAATGGAAAAGGAAATGACAAGTAATTTATATTTAATTAATCTATTGCCAAGTTGGGTTAGGTCTCAAGTTTTGTAAGTTGCACTCATCACCCAAATTGATTAGCTTGAGTTAGCTATTTCAGAAATTAAATTGATCTGCAAAATTGTTCAAACCAAGTTTATTCTTCTGAGGTTAACCTGGTTGATCAAGTTTGCTCAACCCATGTTTACCCTAAGAACAAAGATCGACAATTATAAGATTTAAGAGATTTTAAAACTTAATGTTTACTCTAATTAGGGATTTCTAAAGGATTAATGTTTTTTATTAAGTAAAGGATTGATTTGTCAGGGTTTTCAGAGTTGTTTTGATTAGGGAATTAAATTTCAATCATAATTGTGAATCTCGTCTTTAATCATAATTCTAGAATTTGATTTGGAATGAAATTTAATGTTATACATGATAAAAGTTAGGAGGAATCAAACCTTAATGCTTTTCATATATAAAAAATCCATTTATTACATCGTGCTTTAATTTTTTTTGTAATTCTACATTTCTTTTATAATTGTTTGATTTATTGATCATAATAATTGCCAAAAGTTTCATTCTTTAAAAGATTAATTCAAATAGAGATGAATTCAATAGTTGGCACTTGAATCTCAATCTCTTAAAATAGGATTTGCCTCCTTTAAATTGAACTAGGGTAAATTAAATAAACTCAATTATTGATAAAAAAAAAAACAACATTTGATATTCCAATATATGCATATATTTTTTTTGTTAGCATATTATAGTTATATAGTATTTATCGACTTTGCTGATAACTCATCTCCATTGAAAACTTGACTAGTCACCATTAGTGAAAATTTTCCTTTCAACCACATGTTTTCTACTCACAAGACTTAGGCTGAGACCTTGCTTAATATATCTGAATCCAATACCACTCAAACTAAGGAAATTTTGGTCAACACATGCATGGTTTATTATTTCTCATCAACATTTGAAATTACTTACTTTAGTGAGTTCCTCACTTTAGAGGAGAATAATCTGTTAAGACAACATTCTTTCTTTGTAGATACCACATGTATTCTTCACTGTTGATAGTGCTTCTCGAGCTAGGTAGGATTATGATAGGCAATAAAGCTCTCCTTCCAAGTATTTAATGTAGCTGCATACCTAGAGTTTGAACTTAAGATTACTAGTTAAATTGACACATCCCCATATTAGTTGATTCATGTGCTTGGTGGTTAAGTTGGAACAACATTGAACAACACTCTTTATTTATACTAAGAAAAAGAGAGACACTCCGTGCCTCTCAGTGCCGGCCTTGGGCCTTGTCCAGAGGTGCAATGGGCCAAGGCCCATGACTAGAAGGGGCCCAAAAAATTAGAAAAAAATTACATAGTTGTGTGATAATTTTTTTTATATTATTTTATGTTATTTTTATAAATAAATTAAAATTATTATCACTCATCATGTCTCTTTTTTTATATCTAAATAAAAATGTGATATATGATTATAAAGTACTATTATCTTAGTTGTTAATTTTTTTTTATGATGTATTACATTCATTAGTTCATGTTAAATGAATTTGTAGCTAATTGTGACAAACATGTAGTTGATATATAATAATGCGTAGACATAAAGTTTTTGTTTTTGTTTTTTTTATAAAAAACACAAACAAAAACTCAAATTATGAAGGAATCTACTCCTACACATTAATTCAAAAATCCTAACTTGGATAGTATAGCCTCACTCTCTCAATTAGAAAATTTCAACCCCTTCTCTACTTTTCTTGAAAGGTGCATTTCACACACATTCTCTACAATTAATCAAAAAATATCTTTTCAATCATGTCAAACTACCCTCCATTTATCTTTTTTATTTTCTTCATCAACTATTTATTTTAATTTAAAAATAACATTATATCACAATTTAAATTATTTATTATAAATATAAAATATAATTTATATATTTAAAATTATTTATTTATTATATACTTTAATAATAATATAATTGAAAATTTTAAAATATTTATTTATTATGAATTATAATTATAATTATATAAAAATAAATATTTAACTTGTACAATACATAGGCTAAAGTACTAGATAGAATTAAAAGTTAGTATATTAATAAAGAGCAAAAATTCATGTAAAATTTAATTTAAGATGATAATATTTTGTCGATGATAGATGATAGTGTGGAAGCAAATTGAATGAAAAATATTATACATCTTTTAAAGATTTGTTAAAATTATGTTATTTGTTTAATGTGATAAAAATATCATTTTTAATTAAATTATGTGTCTATTTTTTTATGTAATATATGTTTACATTTTGAATACTTATACATAAGAGGCCCTTATTTATTATTTCGCCTAGGGTCCGTAAAATGTCAGGACCGGCCCTGGTGCCTCTCTTCATTTTTTAAAAATTTAAAATAAAATAAGAGAGAGAGTGTAGTGAATAATTTAAAAAGTACTTAAAGAGTAAAATAGTGGATAATTTAGAGAATAATTAAAAGGTATAGTGATCCAACAAAATATAGAAGCCAAAAGAGGGTATTGTCTTTATTATAGATATAGATTATATTAGTAGAGACAATTTGATATACTTATTAATACAATATCATAAATATGATTTCTTTCAAGAAGAAATATAAGAATAGCTTTTAAAGAATTAAAATAATATTTTATTAAAAACTATAATATTTATATTAGTAATACTTTTCGTTGTAATATTTAAAGAAACTTTTTATTTAGAGGTATGATACATGTACAACAATTCATACAACAATACTTTTGTGTCTATCTCTCTTCAGCATTATGAGATGTAATAAATGATACGTAAGAAAGAGATAGACATCAAAAAGTATTGTTATACAAATTATTATATAAATTATGGTACAAATAATATTTCCTCCCTTTTATTTATTAATTTTAATGGTTAAGAAAGCCATTATAAGTATATCCGAAAGCTAAAAGAAGTACAAGTTTTATCAATTTATTCAAAATCCAAATTCAATTTATTTGTCATGGCATGATAAGTGATAACAGTCACGGTGTCACACATTGGCTGGGAGTTGGGAGTTGATTTTGAGAGGGCCTCGAATAGCAATTCATAAGCAACCTGTGGGCAATTCCCTCTAAATATCTGATGTTGTATTACTAGTTGGACGTTTTATTATTATATTTTTAAAAAAAGAGCGTATTTTTTAGTTTATATTTCGTTATCTAGGCATTTTGTAGGTTGAATTGAATCATGTGAATTGGAGCGTCTTGGTGTTAAATCATTAGAGTGGTCAAAAGTAAAAGGTTATTAGACAGTGAACACTACAGATACAGAGGCTGCGGCTAATGTTTTGGTTTCAAATTCAATTTATCAATAAGAAGGTAAGGAAGAAATATCGTGGAGACGTGGAAGGAAGGGACACCATCTTGTTCAATACCATACACTATACTGATTCAAATTATATTTTTATTATACTTTTCCATTTGTGGGTCAACACCAAGTTTAAGTTGGACCATTCAATGCCGTCATCTAAGTCCATTCTGGAGGTTTTCCTACTTCATTTCTTCGAACTCTCTCTCTCTCCCATACGTCTATTTATTTTTATTTTACCTCCAACCTTGTCATTCATTCGTTCATAAATCGAACCAGCCAGACTTCCTCTTCTCTCCACCAACAGCACCAAAGCAAAATTCAGAGGACTGACTTTGTGTTTTGAGTAGAGCATGGATGACTCGTCGGCGCCAAGTGACAAATTGGGTGAATCCCCGGCCGTGGAGGTTACCGGAAAGATAATGGTGGTGATTATCATAATCATGTTCTTCGTTGTTGTAATTGCTCTCTGCCTCCATCTCTTTGCCAGAGGCTTCTGGTGGCGCGACACTACCCTCCAATCTCGGAGCAGCCGCCGCCGCGGCCGCCGCTTTGTGTTTTCGTCCGGTGAAGACGGTGCTCTTCGAACCGGACTGGATCCCTCCGTCCTGAGCTCCCTACCCGTGTTGGTATTCGAAGCCAAAGACTTCAAGGATGGTTTGGAGTGCGCGGTTTGCCTCTCGGAGGTTGTTGAAGGAGAGAAGGCTAGGCTTTTGCCTAAATGCAATCATGGGTTTCACGTTGATTGTATTGACATGTGGTTCCAATCCCATTCTACCTGCCCTCTCTGCAGGAACCCTGTTGCCTCCTCAAACTCAAACTCAAATGATAACTCAGAATCAGAATCTCCAACTTTTCCCACCAACGTCTTGGTTTGGGGGGACCACACCCAAATAAGTTCCACCGGTGGTGGTGCTGCTTTGGAATTGGAGGAAGGTGCTTCTCAGCCACCTTGCTCCTCTTCCGCGGGTGACGATAATAATAGACGTCATGGAACGTTGGTCATTGATATACCAAGTGAGATCACTTCAACCTCTTTATCGCCTTCCGCAAGCAGGTTTGCTGAAGATGACCTCAAGTCTCCAATGACGGGAAGACTGAGGTCACTGAAGAGGCTTTTGAGCAGGGACAGAAGGTTAAATCCTTGGAGTCCTACTTCTGCAGATGTAGAGCAACCAGCGTCAGGTTCAGGACACACCTGACCTGAGCTGCCAATTTATTTATTTGCCAATCATTTAATTATTTTTTTTAATGTGCATGTGCCGCATTGAGGTAGCCACTGGTGTCTGCAAGTACACCATTGGGGTGTCTATTTTTTCTGTTCTTGAGAGGTCAGAGAGAGCTCTCGTAGATGTGCTGTTGCCTTTCCAATACTTGTGCATATAATGGCGGAGGACAGTAATTGTTTCAAGTGTCTCTGTTGTATAAAATATGGGTTTCTTTCAAGTAATGCAGTAGAATGACCCTCTTTCTGTTTTAAATTTGATCTTTATTTGCGATTAGCCTAACCAAATAATATTACTTCATTGTGAACTGGAAAGGATACAATATGGGTTCCCGTTGTCTCACCATTGTTTTCCAGATTACTAACTAATTAAGAGCTCTTTTCTGCGTATCAATAAGCAAAATAAGATAACAAGATATGAATAAAGCTGATCTTCTAGTGTCAATACTTTTTAAGACTGTCAAGTGTGCATGGCTTTTGATTGTACGAACAGATTTTATTAAAGAAAAAAAAAGGGTTGCAATCAAGAGGAAGCCAAAAAAGAGAGAAAGAAAGCTACAGAAGGCTTTCTTAAATTACTAATTAGGTCTTTGGCTATGTGACCTTCCTGGGCTAACCGAAAAATCTTTTGCAGAGTATTCTAGTTTAATTTCAAAAAACTAATAAACAACTAGGTATTTCACTATCCACGTGGACTCAATTGGGCAGATAGTCTAATGTTTATGTTTATAGCACGCTCTCTTGTTTAATTCTCCCTTCCCTTAACGGAACCCAAACCGAACAATGTCACGACACATTCTGTTTAGTTCGGTTGCCTCCAGGCTCAAATACACAATTTTTCTTTACTCTAATTACGGTTACCTCACTATTTTCAGTCCAATTTCGAGGCTATAGCTCGCACCCTCCTCCAGGTATTTAGTAGTTCATACTGATTATTAGTGGGAGCGGTGTTTCTTCGGTTCAGTCTCAAAGTAACCCTGGGGTCTTGAAAGGAAGGTCTCACATTGAACCCATTGCATAGACAAGGGTAACTTAGACATGATTTCTATGTCACATAAAGGTGTCCATAGGCCTTGACAGCATATTGCTGTCTTTCCCTCTTGAACCCAAAATATACATTTTCTCAAGACATTGCCTTATTTCATACTTTCATTTTATTTGCTGATGGCATATGAACTTGAAAGATCATAAGCTTGTCAGACATCGTTTTTTGCCTTCATGCTATAATTGCCTCCATCTTGAATTTTTGATCTGAAATTGGGCAGAGAGAGAATCGTAAACGACAAAATATGTACAACATTATTATTATTATTATTCCGGTAGACCGAAAATGACGAAACATGTCTAATTATTTCGTTTTGGGTATAACAATGGTTTGAATTTATCACCTCGTGTAAGATTTTCAAATTCTCCACCACTAGTCTAATCCTAGTGGCTTAAACATTGAAACCAAATAATTAGGTACTACTCTAGAATTTTAGTAAGAAAGAAGTGAGGGGCAAGAATGAGTGTGCAACAAGCAACTAAGGGTACTATCGTGATTTCAGCATTTACGTTTTGAAAATTAAGCATTGGACTTTCAAAAAAAATAGGCGCTACCCTAGAATTTGAATTAAGAAAGAGGTGAGATGCAAGACTAATTGTGCAATAAGCAACTAACCAGGACCTATTCTCAAACTTTATTTTCCAAAATAAAATCTAGCTGCATGTCCACACAGCTTATACTCAAATTCAAAATATTACTTGTTTAAACCCATAAAAGGCTGATCTGATCTATTACAATTTTTAGCAGAAAATTAAGAAGGCTTTTTCTCTGAAGCTTCTGTTCTGTCGGCAGAATTTGACTTCAAGTGACCACATAAAGGGGGCCATAGTTGTGCGCAGCACGAGAGCAGTTTTGTTGGTGAAGAGACATATAAGGAATCTGACTCTCCTCTCTCTTTGTGGATTTGAACAGACTTGTGGGAGGCCCAGAAGTTGGACGCCGGTACTTCACATCAGGTCCTTTGCCGCAGTTATATATTGGGCCAGAAACATGGCCCTTCCTTTTCCCATAAACCTTTGATTCACAAATATTATTGTTGGTGGGTTCCGCCATATGCTTGCTTTTCTTGTCACCTTTCCACCTTGATATCAGATAACTTTTCCATGATTTCTTGTCCTTTTTCACTTTCTCTAATCCTCTTTTTCCGCATTCTTCTGGGTGTACAGATGAACTTCTAAGTTTTGCTTCATTTACATTTTGCTTTGCTTCCTCCAAGAACTAATCAAAGCAAACAATGAATCAGATATGTTACACTTACATGATCAAATCAAATGTAACTAAAAACAATCCAAATACAACGTTCATGCTTGTTGAAATCTTCAATCAATATGCAAAATCAACAATTTAAACTGTTAGTACCTGGGAAAAGTCCTTGTGCAGATCAAATCCACAGGCTTCGTAATAACATTGTTCATGTGCTGGAGATTTCTTCATCATAAACTTGAGTAGAACCAGAAATGCCAAGCAGAATGGCTCTAGAGAAATTGAAACCTGATAGCTGTCAGTTAACGGGCATTTTGCATTTTAATACAAACAGGAAAACAGGTTGAAGTTTGAACAAGTACGAAAAACCTTAAAATGGAAAATAATAGCTCTGACCTTTGCAGCAAATTATTCCATTTTTGGTTGAATTTACTGGCTTGACTTGAGTTACAGAAGGTAATGATCAATAACTCCTCATAAAGATATCACAATTACTGTGCCAGTTATGATGAAGATTCAAGCTCTGGTGGTTGAAATGGCAGCGTAGTTGTAGGCTTTTCATTGACATTTGCTTACTAAGGAAGAATTGTCCGGCACAGGAAGGTGAATTAAGAATTAATGTAGGATTGGATTTTCTTCTATTATATCATACAGTAGTTTAAACGGCTAGGAATAGGATGATTAATAATGCCAACAAGAAAAGGCAAAAGCCCATTCAAATCCAATCCTATAAAACAAACTTACAAATCAAGGCAAAATTGAGAGTGAAAGAACAAATTATTCATAAGGTGAAGTGGTAAACAGATTCGTGTTTTTCTCAAGGTAAACAAACATTTAGTATTACTAAGAAGAGTGGGAAACATAACTATAAGATAACAATTTTCTTTTCATGGAGCCATATTTAAGAGTGGGAAACAGATTATAATGTGTTAATCTTTTATCTATTTTTATAAATACTGTATAACTCTTAATTTAAAAATAAAATATTCCTTGATGCTTCTTTTCTCCTGTAAAACTTAGGGGTGTTCACACACAGATACACACACAAGGACATATTCAATTTCATGACTTAAACGAATTGTTGATCTTTTGTTGAGTTGATTTGATTCAAATTTATTTAAGTTTTTTTTCTGCTTTAAATTCAAACCAAATTAAATCAATTGATTTTAATTAGTTTGATTTTTTATTTCTTTTAAATTCGAACTGAATCAACTTATGAAACCTTTATTAAAAATCAACTCCTAAATATATTTTAAACAAATTTTCTATTCTCGAGGAAGAATAACTTCAATGAATTTTTGATGCGACCTATATAATTAAATAATTAATAAAAGCACACCAAGATTCAAAGGTTATGTTTTCACTGCAATGAGGAAATATAATAAATTTTCTTATTTTTCATAAAATAGTTTTAAAGTTTTTTATTATATCCTTTCTCATTTCTATTCTACAATAAATGTATGTTAGTTGTAAATGTATAAAATAATTAAAATTTAGGTGAGAAATAAAGGTATAATTGACAAAGAAGTAAGTAATATTATCTTGAACTTTGAAAATGACAAATAAATAGAAACAATTTAAAAAAAAAAAAAAAACAACAAGTAAAAAAAAACGGAAGGAATAATAGTATAAAATATAGTAATTAACTAGCATACTGGAAATTAGTTCACTTTATTCTAAAGTTGGAAATTTTGGGACTGGGAAGTATAATCCTTAAATATTTTCTTAGAGGAGTGTTGGTATTAAACGAAGCGATAGAATTGGAGCTATATTAGGCTAGGAGTGGCAAACGGATAGAACGGATAAATTCTTAGTCAGATTATAATGAATTGGATGAAAATAATCTATTAATTCATTTTGATCCATTAAAAATTTATTTAAAAAATTCAATCCATCTATGATCCATCTAATAAAATCTAATCTAATCTATCCATTACCATTTTTTTGATGGATGGATATCCAATCCATCCACAAAAATAATATATTTTAAAAATTAAATAATTTTTATTTTTGAAATATTCTCTCCCCCTCTCTTTCTCTAACCTCTCTCTCTCTCTTGTCTCCCACTCTTTCTCTCCTTCCTCTCTCTCCAATTTTGTTGTGTTAAAATAATATTTTTCCAAGTTATCATTTTGCCACAAAAATTATGTTTAAGAAAAAATGGAAAACAACTACCAAGGAATATTCAAAATGTATATTCTTGAATTATTTTTTACCATAATTCAAAATAAAAACATATTTCAATAATTCTAATTTGCTTAAGGAGAATCGACAAAATTTAAATATAATTTCTTAGCAATTCACATCATAACTAGGATGCAAATTTGAATCACTAACTAGCTATATTATAAACGTTTAGGTTTAAGACGTTATTTTTTAAACCTAATTAGAAATTTTTTATTTTTTAATGGCTACTCTATTTTTTTTAATGGAAATCTGATTATAAGACCAAAAACAAATTATTTTGAAAATAAATTTGATTAGACATGTCTTTTTATTCTTTTTATCCAATGAATTTTATTTTTTTATTTAATGTAATCAAATGAATTTTGAAAAAATAGTGAATGGATCACTAACCATCCATAAAATTAAATGGATGGATTAGATCCAATCCATTATTATTTTTTTGTGTAATGGATGGATTGGATGGAGGATGGATAAATGAATTTTTTTGTCACCCCTTAGGCCCTTAATATAATTATTGAGATATGTGCAAATGTTTAATGAATACTAAGTAACTTTATTTGCTGAAATTTTCATTTTGAAGACTTACTGGAATCACGAGCGGAAGCTAGACGAAAAAGAGACAAGCGTCACCGAGAGGATTGGCGAGATTGTTTCAAATTTTCTCCAAATTTACCACACACACAAACAAATCTCCTAGAGTGCCAAACCAAAATGCACATCTCTTTGTAATATTTTTGAAGCGTTAATTGTTACGGAGTGTTCTAGCATCTTCTTTTTATTTTTTATTTTTTTTCAAGTTGGAGGATTGAATCTCAGTTATTTTTTTCAAGGGGTACTTTTTAATTTATTTATTTTTTATTTCTCATGTAATGGAATGCATCAAAACCAATCAAGGCATATTTATTTGGATATTTATATTTGCTACTTCAACAAAAAAAATTTAAAGGACGTTTGTTTTTCTTTTTCTTCTTTTTTTTGGGCGCAGTTGAACATTATATATAATAGAATATTTGTGTCTGTCTTTTATCACAAGAAATGAATCGAGCACATAAAAAATATACATTAAAAAAATTTCAAATATCTGAATATGTAGTACTAAAAAACTATTTAGTATCTGACAAATGTCTGCTAACGCCCTTCATGCATGGTTTGAAAAAAAATATTAATGAGCATAAATGAATCTCACATCAGGTTCCAACTATGAACCACCGACGAAAGATTTCTTCTTTTATTAACCCCGATACCCTATGATATATATAATTACCAGGCTTGATAAACTTGTGTCTTCACTCTACAAACACTTGTCCGCTGATTGGGTTAGCAACAGCCAATTTGATTCGATCAAGTATGATTCATAAACCCATTAAACAAACAAATTCTCAGTATTAACTTTCTAATGAGGTGCAATCCAGTTACCCACATGAGCATCATTAAAACATTCTTTCAGAATAGAAGAACGAAATTATTTGAAACAATGGAAGAAGCAACGCTACGGTGACTACTATCCTCATGGCCAAGCTGGAAATCTCTCTAAAACAGTCGCCCAAACTTGGGATGGGCGATGGTATGACGCTGATTAAATAACACAATTATTCTTTCTTCTTTTGTTCTTTTCTTTTGTTGCCTTTCATTTAAATAAGGGAAAAGCAGGAAACTCACCACCTTGGCTTACACTTGCTATACAGCGTTCAGCTGATTTCTCAAGTCATCGTCAATTATTATTCAGTATCAATAATATCTTCTCCAAGAAAGTTAAAGCTTAAAGATATAGTACCATCACGTGGCTTATCACATGACCTCTCTGAAACTTCTGTCTCCATTTTCACCAAATCCAAAGTCCAGACAATGCAAGATGCAGCAGTCAAAAGTTGAGCACATGATCCCACATGAACCCAAAATGGCATCGGATCCCAATATCCTTAGCATTTCAGACAGTAATAAAAAATGAGTCAACACTAATATAATTCAGAATTCACCCTCACAACATCGTATCTTTAGCTTTACTTGACTCACTATGCAACAAGCATCACATCCATAAGAACCAAGATCCTCCACTACCATGAAGAGCTGGTCCATAGCACTGGCTGCTCTTGCTCTTACACTGTCACTGCTATTATTAACCTGGTCTACCAGAGCCGAAGCTGAGGTTTTCCCATCAACACAAGTGCGCTCTTCGCCATTAAGCAAGACTTCATCTTCTCATCACGCTCTAGTAGATTTGCGCGCTCATAGGAAGAATCTTTCTAAGCAGGTGGATTCCAGTTTCCGAAGGATACCTCCAAGCAAATCAAATCCCACACAAAACAAGTAACTCTTAGTATTAACAGTTTCAAGCCTTTCCATTATACGCTGCTAGCCTAGTATTGACAGCAAAATCACATTTCTTTCGCAGGTTCAATCCTCCAACATATGGTTGACAGGCAGAACAATACAGCATTATTGGAATCACCCGTTTCTTTTCTAATCTTATTTCTTTTGTTTCAATTGCGCCTTCTAAAACAAACATAGCAGTTGGTGTATCTTACCTTCCAACTGCCAAGAGCCAATGCTAATATGTATTGCAATTTACATTGAATTTTACAGTTTGCTAACCAAGCTTATTGAGTTCCCTGATATACCTAAAATCTACAATATTTGTATTCTAAAAACGGAGAATGATCTCCAGGTTCATACCGAAGTCATATATATCCAGCAAATCACAATATATTGGGGGAGAGGGAAGGAAGCGTCAAGGAAATTTGTTGGAGGAAAAGAAAAAAATCATATTTTGCAGTAACTAACTTTCTTAATGCAATTTTCCAGTTACATAGTCTTTGCGACATGGTACAATGATACAAAATTACTAGCAAAGAGGAAATCATAGAAACCTTCATGCATTAAATCTTGGCGACACTGCTGACATGCTTAACACCATCCTTCTCTTTAAATAATTTCTTCTTTAAGGAAGAAACTTGCCTTTCACTCTGCATCGGATGCCTTCACTTTCTTCAGAGAAGCCTCAGAAAGTTCACCATCTCTTTGTCGTTTCTTCACTGTCTTCGAGATTGCTAGTAGACCTTTTCCTTGTTAGACCTTTTCCTCTTCCTATTAGAGTTAGCATCATCTCCACTAATCAGAGTATTTTTCTTACTTTTGTAATTTGCATTTTTTGGGTTTCTCTTGAAATTTTGGGTGCTCAGAAATGGTGCAGCAGAACCTAGGGATTGGTCAATTTCTTCCCTCATTTTCTTTACAGTTTTTGGATTTGATTTATTATTTGAAGTGTCAGCAAGAAAGGCATCATTTTTTGTCAACTTTGTATCGCTGGAACCAAACGTAGTATAAAAATCTTTATAAGTAGATTCTTTGGAAGCTTGTTTTGACCTCCAATGATCAGGACTCGCAGCAAATCTGTTGCAATAAAGCAGGGTATAAATCATGAAGATTAACTTCAATAAACTCAAAGCTGAAACCAAACAACATTCAGTATAACTTTCCATCAGATGTCATACTCTAATTCATAAGCTGAGTAGACAAGAGGTTAAAAAATATTTTCTCAATGGAAAGTAGTAATCTAGAAATTCTATAATACACTAAATAGCCAACAGCATACCCGTCAATATCTAGTTTCCCTAATAGGTAAGGGCCCTGCTTTGTCTTGGAAAGCTCACTTCGCACAGCCAACAACTCAGACACTATAGCCTCTCTCAGTGACAGATTACTGGCAGTGAAGCTCTTTTCAATGGTAAAAGCACCTGATGAGTGGAGTGCAACCTCTCCAAAATGCCCTTGTAGCCTACAAAATAAGTTATGAAAGACATAAAGGGAAAAGATAAAGACAATAAAGTAACGATTTTGAAATCCATTAAATACAGATTTATTGATATTGTCAACTTGAAGTATAGAAAAAAAATATAGTTAAAAGGTAAAAACGATAGAGAAAGACTTACGCTTTGGTAACTAGAGTCATCAACTTTCAATTTTGGAATTTAACACCCCCTTTAGAAGTATCTCAATAGATATTTCAATCCATTTGGTGTTAGTCAAAAGAAAGTATTATCTAAAGGATCCTAAACCACAAAGGGTCAAACTCTAACTTTGAATAAAATAAATTCGATTTCCGCCAAATAATTGCTCTCATTTCACGTGCATGTATCAATGATATATAACTTGAACCCAAATCCCATAAATTATGCGATATAATGATGAAAATTTTTGGAGTTTAATATAGAATTAGAGAACATAATCTAAAAATCTTGTTCATGACATTAAGCCCTCTAGCATAAATAAGAATTTCCTAGAGAACATAAATGCAAGACATATAGTTGAAGGACATACTTTGTAACCAATCTGCGCTTCTGCTTCACAGAAGCTCCTGAACATAGAAAAGCCTCGATAACATGTGATGCTCTTGCATCTCTCACGGCTTCAAGAACATGAGTTGCTTCCATGGAAGTTATACTGATGATATAAGGTTGTATATATTCCTATTAAAATAAAATGCAGGACAACAGAATTTACCAAATGAATAAACTATTTACAGTAAACATGAGATAAAACTAACATGTTTAAATAATATAACAAAGATTGGCAATGAGCAATTTCTGGCGTAGTGCTTCCATCAATTCCCACAATAATACTCTGTTTGGTATAGAGGAAAGAAAACAACAGCAAATTTTGAAATTGAATTAAATATAAAAGAAAAGAAAAGAAAATTTTGAATTTTTGTTTCTAAAAGTCAACTTTTCTCTTCCTTTTCTTTCCAATTTTTTCTTCAACCAAACAAAAGAAAATACATCATCATCCATATTCTCTCCTCTCTACATTCTTGCCTCTCATCCAAACACACCATAAGCATAAGACATCAACAATACTATAAAAAGTTCACCACACTATCAGATATCTGAATGTGCATTACTATCTCAGCTAAAATACACATGGAAGAACAAATCGTCTCTAAGCAAGGAGACCCTTAATCTTTCAGAATCAAATAAGGCTACAAGCCTACAACAACACTTGAAACTCATCTTGATTTTCATTATTTATGATAATGGATGAAGATTTTTCTTTAGGAACAACAAATGGCAGATCAACACCTAAGGAATAAGTTTAACAGCAATGTTATAAGCCATAAAACATGATGCTATGGGACATTAAGGGATTCCAACAAAATGAAAAAATCCAACATTCTTCCTCTATGTTTTGTTGAAGAGTTAAATTTTCATACACTGTTAATGTAAAATTTTTTATACAATCAACCAATCAGAAATTATTCCATGACTTTTAAAGTAGTTACTGTCAGTATACAATAACAACAAAGCCTTATCTCACTAGGTGAGGTCAGCTACATGGATCACACAATGCCCTTTGGCTCAGTTAAAAACCAAAGTTTTAGAGAAATTATTTACTTTCAAATCCATCTTAACCAATTAACTATTTTCTAATACTAGTTATAAGTGTATTCTAATTAAATTCTTTGTTAAAAGAACAGGAATTAAATTTTACTGACAATTCACATTGATATCAATACAGGAAGTAGTGAACATTCATACTCAAGTAAAAAAATTATTTTCCGGAGTGCAGTGGGCAGGACTCATGAGTCCAAATTTATAGGATGGTAGTTGGGGATGCAAGTCTTATAACTAATCTTAGAAGTTAGAAAAGGTTCAAGAACAGCTTGTTTCTTCATAGAAGCTTCCATCTTTGGGCCTCATGAAAGGTCTCTAGAAAAGGAATTAACCCCACAGTGAAAAACCTATTCTACATAACAATACCCTCACCCAAGAAAAACCTGTTCTACAGGGTTGAAAAGTTTTCCATCAAGTTGGGAATTCAATGTTTCCCATGGTTACACCCCAGGAGCATTCACAGATGTTGCACACTGTGTTAGAACCGAAGGAACCAATGATTGAAAAATGGGTCGTATATTGATGTATCTCTAAGGATCAATGTGCTCCTTGAGAGGTTTATTACAGAAAGAACAAAAATGGTTGCAACTGGTAGGGTGTTCGAGAGCCTACCCTCTCCCTAACTACCTCTCAACTAACTTCCTAACCTCCTATCTACTCATTCTTCTCTCCTTATACACTTCTCATTACAATTCTTTAGGCTGTACCTGGCCCATCTCTATTGGGCCTGTATTTCCCATGAGTTTTCCTAACATGTCTTTTTAATTGTGGGTCAGGGTCTAACAATACTCCCCCCCAAAAGAGCCACCTTGACCTCAAGGTGAAATGCTAGAAATTGTTGTTGGATGGAGTCAGCTGATTCCCAAGATGCTTCAAAATCTGGCAGGTCCTTCCATTGGATTAAGACTTCTGCAGTGCCAGAGGGGTGATTGCGGATATTAGTGGCTCTACCAGTAATTCAAGATCTTCTGCTAAAACTGGTGGTAGGGGTTGGGGCTGTACAGTTGGGGCTATGGCCTTTTTTAAGAGTGATACATGGAATACCAGGTGAATCTTGCTGTCTGGTGGAAGATCAAGCTGGTAAGCTGCTTGGCCCACGACCTTATTAATTTGATAAGGCCCTTAGAACCTGGGACTGAGTTTCTCATTCAGTTTTTTCGCTAACGATTTCAGTCTATAGGGTTGTATATTGAGATATACCCAGTCTCCTATTGCGAAGGTAACATCTCTTCTATGTTTGTTGGCATAAGCCCTCATTTGATCTTGGGCTTTGGCTAAATTAGACTTGAGATCATTTAGGAGTATGTCCCTATCTTGAGTCAGATGGTTGACTTCATCTACTGCTGAAGGTATTGTAGTTCCCTTCAGAAGTTGAGGAGGATCGCGGCAATAGAGAGCTCTGAATGGGGTCAGCTTGGTAGAGCTATTGTAGTTTGAGTTAAACCAAAATTCAGCCCAACTCAGCCGCTTGGGCCACTGTCTTGGTCAACTTCCTATCAAACATCGCAGGTATGTTTCAAGGCATCTATTAACGACTTCAATTTGCCCATCCATTTGTGGATGGTAGGCCGAACTAAATTTCAGTTAGTTCCTACTAACCTGAATAATTCCGTCCAAAAGTGGCTTAGGAATATTTTATCTCTGTCTGAAACTATGGTGGATGGAAAACCATGCAATCTCACCACTTCCTTAAGGAATAATTCAGCTACATCCCTGGCTGTGAATGGATGACTGAGTGGAATGAAATGAACGTATTTGGTGAGTTTATCGACCACCACCAAAATAGCATTTTTCCCTTGTGCTTTAGGGAGTCCTTCCACAAAATCCATAGAAATATCTGACCAAACCTGTGTAGGAATAGGTAATGGCTGCAGAAGGCCTGCAGGTGAGAGAGCCTGGTATTTATTCTGCTGGCAGACCTCACATGAAGCAACAAACCTCTGGATATCTAGTTGCATCCCCTCCCAATACACCAAAGCAGCCAACCTTTTATAGGTTCTAAAGAACCCCGAATGACCTCCCATAGCTGAACTATGATATTCAGCTAGTAATGTCTGAATTTTGGAGGACCCCTTAGGTAAGACCAACTTTCCTTTATACCATAGCTTCCTGTTCTAAAAAGTGTAGCCCAGATTTGATGTGGGGTTTCTTACTAAATCTTGCATGATGCCTCTCAACTTGTCATCAGCCTGCACTTCTCTTTCCCACTCTTCCAAATCTGAAAAGTGAATTAAAGAGATAGCTGCATATGTCATACGTCTAGACAGCGCATCAGCTACTCTATTGTCACTTCTTGTTTTATAACAAATTTTGAAATCCAGACCCATGAGTTTGGAAGTCCACTTAAATTGTTCCTCTCCCAGTACTAGTTGTTCTGTAAGAAATTTCAGACTCCTTTGATCAGTATATATGACAAATTTCCTTCCCAATAAGTAATGGCGCCATTTCTGAACTGCCATAGCTATGGCCATAAGTTCTCTTTCATATACTGATTTCTTTTGAGCTCTCTTTGATAATGATTGGCTTAAGAAGGCCACCGGTCTGCCTTGCTGCATGAGAACAGCTCCCAATCCTCTATTAGATGCATTCGTTTCTATATAAAAAGTTTGATCAAAATTTGGCACAGTGAGTATAGGTTACTCTGTCACTGCTCTCTTCAAGGTATCCACAGCTGCTTGCGCCTCATCATTCCAAGTAAAACCATCCTTCTTTAGCAATTGGGTGAGGGGTTTAGCAATTTTCCCATAATCTTTCACAAATCTTCTGTAATATCCAGTCAGCCCCAAAAATCCCCTCAATGATTTGACATCTTTTGGCCATTCATCACTTCCAGCTTTTTAGGATCAGCAACTACTCCTTGGCTTGAAATTATATGGCCCAGATATTCCAGCTGTTTCTGACCAAAGCTACATTTCTTCTTGTTGGCAAACAGTTGATGCTCTTGTAGCAAAGACAACATTGCCCTTAGATGCGTATGATGATCCTCTTCTGACTTGCTATAGATTAAAATGTCGTCAAAGAATACTAATACAAATTTCCTCAAATAGGGTCTCAACATGTCATTCATCAAGGCCTGGAAAGTGGAGGGTGCATTCGTAAGCCCGAATGGCATCACTACAAACTCAGTGTCTCTCATAGGTCCTGAAGGCAGTTTTATGGATGTCTTCCTCTCTCATTCTAATCTGGTGATATCCAAATTTTAGATCCAATTTGGTAAAAATGGTTGCTCCCCTTAATTCATCTAGCAATTCATCAATCATAGGAATGGGAAATTTGTCTGAAATAGTAATTTTGTTCAAAGCCCTATAATCTACGCAAAACTGCCACCCTCCATCTTTTTTCTTGACTAGAATAATAGGACTAGCATAAGGGCTAACACTGGGTCTAATTATTCCAAAATTCAACATATCATCTTCTAACCTTTCTATTTCATTTTCCTGGTGGTGGGGATACCGATACGGTCTGAGATTGGGAATGGCTGCCCCATTCCTTTAGTATAATAGCATGGTCTTGTCTTCTAGGTGGAGGTAGTTCTGTCGAATCTTGGAATACTACATAGTACTCTTGCAATACATCTTCCATCCACTTAGGAGTGCTATGATCAATCCTTTCATCTTGTAGATTATGATAATTCAGGATAAATCCTTCGCCTGCATCTTTCAGCGCCTTGATTATTGTCTTGAAAGAGGCAACTGATCTTGACATAGGTGGTTCGCCTCTCAGTGTTTTCATACCCTCTTGTATGGGGATCCTCAACGTGAGATCCCTGAACGTAGCTCTAACTTCTCCCAGTCCAGCCAACCATTCCATACCCAACACTACATCCACTCCTCCTAACTCAAACACAAAAAAGTCTTGCTGAATTTCTAAACCCTGCACCTGCAAGATCAACTGCTTACAAACTCCTTCACACCTTATTTTCCTCCCATCCCCAACCTCCACAATATATAGGGATGTAGTAGTTACTGAAATCTCCCTTTCTTTCACTAGCGCCGATGATATGAAATTGTGGGAAGCCCCACAATCTACCAACACCACCACTCTAGCTCCATAATTTCTCCCCACAGCTTAATGGATTTTTTTGAAGTCAATCCAGTGATGCTATACATAGATAGCTGTATACTTTTCAGTCTCATCTCTTCGGTTACTTCCTCTAGGCCTTCATTCTCTTCTTCCTCTTCCTCCAAGAGTAACACCTGAAACTGTTTATTGGCACAAACATGCCCTGACCCAAACTTTTCATCACATCACATAATCCCTTGCTAGCCTTTTCTTGTAACTCTGCATCAGTCAATCTTTTAAAGGCCCTCCCTCTAAAAGAGCCCATGGTTTTCACACTATTCAAGTCTCCAATTGAATTTTCCTTTTGAAACTTTGATTGGTTTCCTTTGTTTCCTAGATCCCACGTCACAGTTCTTGAAGATGTTTGATTCTTTGCATATCTTCCTCCTTTACTCACCCCTCCACTAACATTATTTAATAACATGTTTTTCTCGTCAATTCGTTGTGCATAGTCCATCAATTCGGGTAAGGAACTTACTTGATACAATTTTAATTCAGCCTTCACCACCTCCTTCAAGCCATTGATGAAGATATCTTTGAGATACTCTAGTTCCGTTCCTCTAAGGGGGCCTGCGTACAGTTCGAACTGCTTGCGATAGTCTTCCACCGTGCTTGATTGCTTGAGGCTCAATAGCAATTCATACGGACTCTAAATCATTGAAGGTTGGAATCTTCTTATCAAGGTTGCTTTATAATTCTCCCAATTAGGGTTTGGCGCACAAAACTCCCACCATTGGTATCAAGTAAGCGCTCTCCCTTCCATTGCAACCATGGCTGCTTGGATCTTTTCTACTTCGGTCACTCCCTTCAACTCGAAGTATCATTCCACCTTATTCCTCCACCCATACGCATCATCACCATTAAAGATTGGAATCTCCAATTTCCTCCACCACTCATCGCGGTTTTGAAAACCTTCGTGAACCTCGTTCTGGCTCCCGTTGTTGTGGTGGCTTCCACCGGTTGACATCCCTTTCACCGTCTCGATTAGTTCTCCCAATTGTCTCCTCGTTTCGATTCGTTCATGTCTCTCCTCCTCTAGCATCTTCCACAATTCTTGTAATTCTTCTCACATGGTGATGAAACCCTCATACCCTCATTCCAGAAATTCGATTCATGCGTCCATTCCTCTTGTTGAAACCATGAATCTTTCCCTAGATTCGACTACTCTAAATACCAAATGTTAGAACCGAAGGAACCAATGATTGAAAAATGGGTCATATATTGATGTATCTCTAAGGATCAATGTGCTCCTTGAGAGGTTTATTACAGAAAGAACAAAAATGGTTACAACTGGTAGGGTGTTCGAGAGCCTACCCTCTCCCTAACCACCTCTCAACTAACTTCCTAACCTCCTATGTACCCATTCTTCTCTCCTTATACACTTCTCATTACAAGTCTTTAGGCTTACTTGGCCATCTCTATTGGACCTATATTTCCCATGAGTTTTCCTAACATGTCTTTTTAATTGTGGGTCAGGGTCTAACACACTCCTCTGCCCTGAAGCCTGTTACATAACAGAAACAAAAATGCAAAATAAAAGGAGAGAAAGACAAGCGACTAGAATTGATTTGAATATCACAAAAAAACACCACTGCCACTGTAGGGTAGTGAAAATACAACTCCAGGGCCTCTCAGAGTGTAACCTCTCAATTCCTATTTAGTATTCACAATATACAAAATAACTGTCTTCCCTCCTACATCTCTGCCACTTTCCTAATAACACCCCTTCCACAAGACTCACACACATGACAATGATAACTAGCTAACCCCCAAATACGGATCACTCCTCTCATACACCCTCAACCCCAAAGTAATATTTGAACCTGCCACAACATCAGAAGGTCCACTTTGTAGCCTACAACTGCCTCTAATACTTTTGGGCTAACAAAACCAGGAAAGAAAGCAGCCAAAACAACAATATTCAAGAAAGTCACTTACGCCTCTAAACCGGAATACTGTCTGCAGGATCAAAGAACCCACGACATGCATTTTAGCACCACTTAGCCAGCTCCAATTGGACTTATCGTCACATGTGAAATAGCTATCAAGAAACAATAGTCGTGGAACAATCCATTTTGGAGACTCATCCACTGGACACACTGCTTCAGCAAGGACTTGACAGCACTGCTCCAAAGTTACAAAAAAGCCATTAAAGTTTTCATAAGGACGAAGAACAAAATTAGGAGAGTAAAATAACTTCAGTATGTCAGGTTTTAGAAGCAATACATTAGTTTAGAATCTCAAAGACAGTATAGAGGAAATAGGAATCCATATATCATAGACAAGGCAACTAAAATGCAAACCTTGCTTTCATTAACATGAAGCCTTGCACTGGCAGCAACAAGTGAAGCAACAACTCTTGACCTTCCCATTTTGAAAAGATCCTCCATATTTGGCCCAAGTTCTTCCCAAATCAACTCCATCTACCAAACAATCAAAAATCTTAAAACAAACAAGGGAAAAAATCTGAAGAGAGAAAATTATAACACAAATAGGTATTGTGAAAAGAATATGCATGAGACAAATGCCATAATGCAATATTATACAGCCAAGCCTAAAGTATATAAAATTAATAGGTGGCCACCCTTAACAAGATGAAGAAAATTTCAGGATTGAAAGGCAAACATAATACCAAATCTTGGCTGCTTGCATAAGAAATTAATGCTTGAACAACATAGTTCCCGTGCTGATGAGATGATAACTCAAACAAGGAATTCCTGAATACTTTAGTGAATAATTCATTGAACAACACCTTGGGAGATACTTCCAAAACAACCTGCAAAAGATTTAGAAAATTTCATTGCCTCAGAATCTCTTTAGAATAAAGTTTATTGATGCCTCCATGAAGAAATGTACAAGCATAAAATTGTCATGTATATAATGACACATGAAAATACACATCATACAAGGCTGTATAAAGTATCACAAAAAAATTTACAAGCATAACATGTCTAATGTTCAGTTCAGATAACTGTCCACCAAGAGATATTATTTAGAGACTAAAAAAAGTTCTGACGTTATACCTGTGAAATGCTAGTTTTCTTTTATACTAAAACACAATAGCAAAAATTCACATAAACAGTTTGAAAGGAACATATGAAACTTCTCTTTGAAAAAATATTTAAAATAAGAATTAGCTAATGACATGTAGTTTCTATTAAACTTCTCTCTGTATTATTCACAAGCTCCTGCTCTACTCTAGCTAATTATACAGTTTCCCTCATCTATATGTTGCTCACCTCCATTAGATGGCTAAATTTAGATTCTTTTAACAAATTCTTGAGCTCCAGTACTACTGTAGTTTCTATAAAATTGTCCTCTGCATTATTCTTATCCTTGCAGCCAAGAAGGATAGGAATCACATGTAACAACTCTTCATCATCGCCTGCCAACACCCTTAGCATTGTCTGCCATTAATTAAAGAAATTCCAGTGAGATGAGAGGAAACAAACAGAAAAGCTAAAACTAACAGTAAGCACATAATGGCACCATAGAAAATATTTTATCCCAACTCCCAAGATAACAAAATTAAGAATGAATTTCATAATCTCTTTACAGTAAGATAAATTTCTAAAGCAAGCAGATCCTAAAAAATTACCCCTACAAAGGCTATATATCCCATAGAAGCCCCATCTTAATATCAACCCCACTAATGGAATTAACAGACTCTAGAGGCTAAGACTATATAAAACACCACACATTGCTACAACCTCATTAATTTGAATTAACGAGGTTGTATCACACATGCTTCTCACCATCAACCAAAGCAAGAAAAATTAAAATTTCAAAATTTAAAAAGAGAACTTTGTTGAATAACAGTAGACTGCCCCCCAACCTAATAGTAAATACCAAGCCTGATGGAGTACAAGTATTCATTTAATGCACAATATAGAGGGAGATGGAAACGGTACCTGAAAAACCAAACTGCTGAATTGGTCAACTTGTAGTGTCTTAATACATTTCTTAGCATGGTTTAACATCTCTGACACAAGTGATTTCAGTAAATTTAGAAATCCAGGCTGAAAATTTGTTGCATTGTCTTTCTTTGAAGGAAACTCCTTCAAATTCAACCGCTCTGCTAATACTGTAGTTGATTTTGATAAATAGTATCCTGACTTATCTAACGGTACTCCTCTACAAAGGCATAGAAGAGTCCGAAGCACGTGAGAACCATAGCAGTTACACATTACATCAACAGAATTTGCTGCAATCACCTACAAAATGACATTTATACCTATAAGAATTCACATTTAAAGCAGAAGAACAGCCTTCCTGGGCATGTTTTTCTCTTCTCTTGCGATAATTTTATCTGTGACTATTTCTAGACACAGCCTGATATAATTCAAAAAATTTAGCCAGCATCAAGTATCTAGTTTGCTGGTTAACACTCAAGCCTACATCATACTTTAAAAACACTAAAGCAAGAAATAAATTTGGCAGGGAGCACAGAATGGAACAGTTGGTGACAAGCAATATAAACAGTGATTTCCATGTGTGCTAAACTAGTATGAAATGCATTCCACCTTGCATATCATGGTTAAAGCGTCCTCAACGAGAGGGCAAACCTCCTCGTGTTGGAGATGATCAGCTAGAGAGTTGATGGCGGTCTCGGCTACATGAGAACCAGATCTGTCCATTGCCATAGCGGGGAAGTCGTTGGCAGAAGTGCGAAGGAAATCACAAAGGTGGTCTACATCACAACCCTGGAGCATGGACTCCAAAGTGTGGCTAAGAATATAATCGGTTGCAATTTCGAATTCTTTCCCCCTTATTTCTTCGAGAGCATTAGCACATATAAGTGATCGATCCTCCAATTCAACCCCATCCCTTTCAAATAGATTAGCAATTTCTGAGAAGTACTGGGTTGTTTGAGGGTCAAGCTGTTTCCTACAAATGTAATGGTAAATTGAACTTAATTAATAAAAGAATGAGTAAATATGATTTTGGGTAAAACGAATAAAGTCGAAGGGCGGGAAATAAGCAGAATAGGTACCTAACACGGGATGGTTGAGGTGGCGAAGTGAAAGAGTTGGTGGCTCCTCCTTTCTTTTGCTTCCACGTCTTAGACTTAGTTTTGCCTTGTTTGAGGGATTCATAGTCGTGGTCGCCCATTGAGCTTCTCGACAGCAATGCTTTTGAACCAATAGAAACCATAAACACCTTCTCACTGTAACTGTAACTGTGATCAATGAATAATTATTGTTAGAGAGAGAGAGAGAGAGCAGTACTTTGAGGTTGAGAGGTAGAGGTAGAGGCGGAGGCCGCTTCTCTCAGGGGCGCGCGCGACTGAAGGGAATAATCAACTATGAATGAATATTGAATATGAAGCATCACCCACACAATTTGAAAAGCGCCGCCTTACCTATTACCCGAACCCTAGTATCTTCTCTACACTTGTTAGCCCAAAAACGGGCGGAAAATGAAAAGCAATATTTTCTTCTTTTTTTCGCTCAACTGCTATGATTTTTTATATATTTATTATGATTAATGTTTGCTGTTAATCTCTTAATAATTTTTATTTAAATTTAATTTATTAATTATTAGAACTAAGTTTTTCTATTACAATTTTATATAAATTTTTCAAACATTTATTTTCTCATTCAAATAATTTAAAGTTTAGGATAAATTTTAAATAGAAAATTATTTAAAAGATTTAGAAGTAAAAAAAAGTGATTAACTTTAAAAGATTTCATAGAATATTTAAGATTTTAAAGAAAATAAATTTTGAATTTTTCAATTTTCAGTGAAATATAATATTTTAATCGATAAGTTTTAAAGAAAAAAGTATTTAAAATGATTTTAGGATTAAATAGATCGAGCTGAAAAGGCTCATATCTTAAATGGATCTCATATTTTAAGACCATAGTTTGCATGGACTGCTAGTTGAATTGGTGGCCCGCAAACCTTAGCCTATATTCTCATCTCTACTTGTTAGAATAAAATGCATGTGACTATATATAATAGTTTGTTCTAACTTCTAAGTTTACAATAAGAATCTCACTTTACCTTTGAAATTTTGATACTAAATCCTGTAAAAAGCTGTATTCAGTTAATTTTAAAAATTATGTAAATAATATTGAATTTACCTTAAATACATTGACAGTATAAATATTTTTTACACTATCATTGATCTAATTATAGATTAACATATATGAGAAGATTATTAATTTTTCTAATAACTACTTTAAAAATCATATCTATGATGATTTTTAATTAGTTGACAATACATAAAAATTAAATTCAGTAATATTATTATATCAAATATTATATTTACAAAACAGTTTTGATTAAAGTTTTATTTCTACCCCTTTCAAATACTCACGGGGAGACAACAAAATTGAAAAATGTTTTGCTAACATTAAAATGCGACTACAGAAAGTTGTTTGTTATTATTATTTTGTATATTTTTTAGATATATATATATATATATATATATATATATATATATATATATATGAAAAGAGATAAAAAAAAATAAGTAAAAGATTAAAATACTTATATACAATATCATATACAGTGTTAATTTTTTTATATTCAAACAATAGAACTGAATAAAATTGGCAATCTACTGTGCCCTTTCTTTCTTTCCTTCTTTTCCAAATGTATGTAGAAGTTGCCCTCTTTTCTTTTTTTTTTCTTTTCCAAATGTATTGTAGAACAGTAGAAGCAACTTCGGCAACAACTCCATTTATTTTGTGAAAAACCTAGGATTAGAAGTAACATGTATTATTCTTCATCACTATTGTGCCACTTTCAATTATATTTAACATGGAGATTCACTCACAATGTTCTAAAAATTTATTTCCTATCAAAATACAGCAATAGAAGACAAACTAACTAATTAAAAATCACAGTAGGAAGCCCTTAGAAATTGTATACACTTGAGCATATTTCTCTAAGCCCACGTCTATGCAAAATCTCAAAATATGCGTTTATAAATCTCCTGCCGACACTTGATCGTACTGTTGTTAAGATAATTCTGAAGTCACAATCACAAAGCATTGGCCAAACATTCCGGTTGTAGTAGTGATTAGTGAAACCATGGTTAATTTGCACGTGAATGACATGATCTGGAAAAAAAAAAAAAGCAGTCTAAATGAATCAGACATGTGGAAGTTAGCAACTTGTACATTTTTTGGATAAACAGTAAAATGGCGATACTGCATTTGTCGTGTTTTGAACAAATTTTATTTGTTCACATCTTATTTTTTATACAGTTTATATTTTTTATTTTTCCTTTCTTTTTTATTACATAATTCATTATATTTGTTATTCTCTCTCTCTCTCTCTCTCTCTCTCTCTCTCTCTCTTCTTCTTGTTACACTCTCTTTCTCTAAAGTTACATATACCGCCACCGGTGTCAAATAATCTTTTTCTTCATCGTTTTGCATTTTGGTAAGAGTCCATTATTAGATTCTCTCGTATATTCATGAATAAACCAATTGTTTCAAATCCATAAAAGAAAAGCTGACATTCAATATTTAACTCTATCTCTTATGAAGAACTATGATACTAAGTTTATCTCTTTAATTAAGGATCTCCATGACCACATTTCTATCTTCTACATTTACACAAGAATAACATTATGTCTCCTTCACATTCTTACAACATTTATTATAATATTTTTTAACTTTCTATCTGTTATATATCACTTTTCCTTCCCTTTTAATGGCTGTCCCTGTTACTAAAGTTACCGTGAGAAGGTGGAGTAGGAATTTAATATTCTCCCTATAAATATCCCGTGGCTCTGTAGCTCTGAATTCATTGGATTGTTTCTAGTTTGTCCCCTGTACATACTTCCTTCTCTCTTTCGTGGAAGGACCCTTATCATTACCATTACCATTACCATGACAGACATCAAACAATTAGCCTTTGCCAAAACAAGTGATTACTTGTTGAAGAAGAACAAGAAGAAGCTCTTCTTGTCTCTCCTCGCTACCTTGCTTCTTGTGGGAGCTGTGATTTGCATTGTAGCGGAATTAACCTCCCGCAACAACGTTAAGTCGTCTCCTCCTACCCATGCCATCATCAAAAGCGCTTGCAGCAGCCCAGAACTCTGCTTTTCATCCATACTACCTCTGAACCTCCTCACGTCACCGACAAAGTTTTCTCCCACAGAGATGTCATACAGTTGGCACTCAACATTACCTACAAGTATGTTCAGCGCAATTACCTTGTTGTGGAGAAGCTCTTAACCCGAAAGGGTCTCAGCAAGAGAGTCAAAAATGCCCTCCACGATTGCTTGGAAACCATTGACGACACACTGGACGACATTACCAAAGCCAAGAAGGACCTCGAAGATTACCCATCAGAGAAGAAGTCTCTATATGAGTATGCTGATGACCTTAAAACGCTCATCAGCTCCGCCATAACAAACCAGGTTACTTGCTTGGAAGAGTTCTCTCATCAGAAGTCTGAGAAGCGCTTCAGGGAACTATATCTGCGGAAAGGGCAAGAACACGTGCAGCACTTGTGTAGCAACGCATTGGCTATGACCAAGAACCTCGCTGACACTGACATAGCCATTCACGAGATGGAGAGGAAACTGGTGGAGGAGGATGGGATCAAGTGGCCGGAGTGGATTTCCGCGGCGGACAGGCGGCTTCTGCAGACGGGTACGGTGACTCCTGACGTGGTGGTGGCGGCGGACGGCAGCGGGAACTACAGGACAGTGTCAGCTGCGGTGGATGCGGCTCCTGAGAGGAGTAGCAAGAGATATGTTGTTAGGATCAAAGCAGGAGTGTACAGAGAGAATTTGGATGTGCCAAGGACGAAGACTAACATCATGTTCTTGGGTGAGGATAATAGTAATACTATCATCACAGCTAGAAATGTTGTTGATGGCAGCACAACCTTCGACTCTGCCACAGTGGGTAAGGTTCATTTCTCTCTCTCTCTCTCTCTTTTCTTAATTTTGGAACCTAGCACATATTCTCACTCTTAATAAAATGGTCAAATGAGCAAATATATTTCGTAAAACAAATATAGTAGTATTGAAAAATTATTAAGTGTTTTTAAATTACTCTAGTTCCCATTAATCTTTTAATGACATGTAATTAAATAATTTTTTTTTCATACATTATAAAATTTAAATATATATTATATAAATATTGATTGAAACTATATTCTACAACCACTTAATAATACTTCTAATAATATTGTAGGCTTTTCTCTCGGCAAAGAAAATGATGGATAGAGATGCAGTTGGAGAAATTATTATATAACGGGACTTGCTTTCCGACAATTTTCAAGTGAAACATAATTGAATTTTATTAATTTTTTTAATAAATTAAAAAATTTGATTACTAATCATATAAAAATTAGTTAGAACCATAAATATATAATAATCTTAAATCATCATGTAATAATTTCTTAACACAGTTAATATTTAAAAAGAAAAGAAAAAAGAAAAGTGTAAATATGATAAGTGATATCATATGTTAAGAAAAGAATCCATTAAAATTGTCCTGGTACTTGAGAATTTGAATAGTTTGAATAAGGTTTGAGATTTGAATTTCATTGTAAAAAAAATGAAAAAAATAGAGAGAAATAATGAGGAGTGGTTGGAGTAATAGGTGTTTATCTTTCATTTCTGCTTTGCAAAATGTAAATTACAGCTGTTCATAAAAAAAAGGGTAAATTACAGCAGTGTTCAAGAAAATGTGACTTGGTTTCAGACTTACTAGTAGTTGAGCAAATTTAAAGCACTTGTTTTTCTACAATAGTGACAATAAAGTGATACGACTTAATTACGTAGCACTCCGCAGCTACCTAATTCTAAATCAGTAATATGACAACCACTGTCAATTAATTAGTCTCGAACATTATTGTTTATGATTCTTAGACACATCCTCTCCTATATTGATCTGTTTCAATACATAGTTAAGTTTTTTGACGATTTTATACTACCAGCAATTAACGGCTAGTTAACCCACAAGCATTAATTGCAGAAGGCATTATGAAATATCTATCCCTTGTTAGATATGCACGTGCACTTGATTAGTCAATTTCTACCTTTCGTTTTTCTACGGGCCCACGAGAAAGATTAGAGGTGGCAAAACAATCTATTTATCAATCATCCATTAAATCTATCCACAAGTAAATCTATCTAATCTATTCATTACACAAAAAATAATAATAGATTGAATCCAATCCATCCATATAATTTTATAGATGGTTAGTGATCCATCTATTATATTTTCAAAATCCATTGGATTACATTAAGTAAAAAATTAAATTCATTGGATAAAAAAATAAAAAGACATGTTTAATCAGTTTTTTTTTCAAAATAATTTGTTTTTTGTCTTATAATCAGATGTCCATTAAAAAAATAGAGAAGCCATTAAAAAAATAAAAATTTCTAATTAGGTTTAAAAAATAATTTCTTAAACCTAAACATTTATGATATAGCTAGTTAATGATTCAAATCAGCATCGTAGCTATTATGTGAATTGCTAAAAAATTATATTTAAATTTTTTCAACTCTCCCTATACAAAGTTAGAGTTATTGAAATATGTTTTTATTTTGAATTATGGTAAAAAAAAATCAAATATCTACATTTTGAAGATTCCTTGGTAGTTGTTTTCCATTTTTCCTTGAACATAATTTTTGTGGTAACCTAGAAGAATATTATTTTAACACAACAAAATTGGAGAGAGAGGGAGGAGAAAGAGATGGAGAGGTGAGAGAGAGAGAGGGGTTAAAGAATGAGAAGAGAGAAAGGAGTGAAAGGGGGAGAGAATATTTTTAAAATAAAAATTATTTAATTTTTAAAATATATTATTTTTGTGGATGAATTGGATATCCATCCATCAAAAAATTGTTAATAGATGGATTGCATTGGATTTTATTAGATGGATCATAGATGGATTAGATTTTTTAAATGAATTTTTAATGGATCAAAATGGATTAATGGATTATTTTCATCCAATCCATTATAATCTGACTAAGAATTTATCCGATCCATATGTTTGCCACTCTTAAGAAAGACCAAACTGAAGTGTTATATCTTTCATTTGATTGTGTGGTTGCAGCCGTAGTGGGTGAAGGATTCTTGGCCAACGGAGTAACGTTCCAGAATGCAGTTGGTCCCTTGAAGCACCAAGCAGTGGCACTAAGAGTTGGAGCTGACCTCTCAGCCTTCTACTTGTGTGGCTTCATAGCGTATCAAGACACTCACTACATCCACAGCAATCGCCAATTCTTTGTGAAATGCTACATAGCAAGGCAGAATAGACTTCATCTTTGGAAATTCAACTGCTGTGTTACAAGACTGGGACATCCACGCTAGGCGTCCCAATCCAAGTCAAAAGAACATGGTCATGGCACAAGGCCGCATTGACCCCAACTAAAACACAGGCATTGTCATCCAAAAGTGTAGGATTGGTGCCACCAAGGACTTACAAGCTGTGAAAGGCAGCTTCCAATCGTTTCTTGGGAGGCCATGGAAGGAATACTCTCATATTGTCATCATGCAATCAAGCATAAGTGATATCATTCACCTCGCTGGGTGGTTTGAGTGGGATGGGGATTTTGCGTTGAATACCTTGTATTATGGGGAATATCACAACACTGGAGCTGGGGCTGACACCTCAAAGAGGGTTAGTTGGAAAGGGTTCAAGGTAATAACTAGTGCCTCCGAGGCCCAAGCATTTACTCCTGGGAATTTCATTGCAGGTTCTAGCTGGTAGGGTGTTCACATCCAAACCGATAAAAAAAAAATCAAAAACCGGTCCAAAAAACCAAAAATCGAAGCAAACCAAATTTTTTTGGATTCATTGGATGGTTTTGTGGCCAACCGATTGATTCGGTTCAGTTTTCAGATGGTGGCTCTAAAACTAAACCGAACCGAAATAATAATATTAAATATGTGTGTTAAGCAAGTGTTAAATTATTATCATATATGTGTCATACTTAGAGGGAAGTAGCATTTCTTTTTCCTAAAATTTGCAGTACCAAAACTATGTCTACTTCTAAATCCGCATATATAGGTAGATGTAAACATATATATTTGAACACGTACTAGCATTTATATAAAATTTGCAATGCCAAAATCATGTACACTTACTAACTAGTTGTGTAGTTGAACACTTGATGTATTTGGTAGTTGATGCACTTGATGAATTAATGTATTTACTAGTTTCCTTATTTTTCTCTTTACATATTTTATTTTCTCATGTATGAATTTAGAAAATAGGAAATTAAAGAATTGGTAAAGATGATCGGTAAAAACCGAATCAACCGATCCAATCCAAACCGCATTTTTTTGGATTGGATCGGATTTTTTTTGTGTAAGCTATCCAAACCGAACCGAACCGCATAGTCTTTTTATGTTTGGATCGGATGACTTTTTGGTTCAAAACAGATCCAAACCGATTCGCGAACACCCCTACTAGCTGGTTGGGTTCTACCGGCTTTCCTTACTCCCTTGGGCTCTAATTTAATGTATAATAATATTTTCATTCATAATGTCATACGAATGAGATATTGTTGTAATGTACTTTTAATTCCTTTTCCAAATAGCGTGCATTAATTTCTCATATTATGATATATGTCTTACAAAGTTTTATATTAAATTAAATTAATATTATTTTAAATTAATTGTTCAATTGCAAAAAATTGTTTTCCTTTATTTTGTCAACTCATATTTAAATTTCTTCAATTAACAATTAGACACAATAAAATAATTTTAAATGGTTATTAAATTAACATTTTATTAATTGAATAAACTATTCCATTGAACTAATGGGTTGGTTGGATAGTAACAAAATAAATGTACACCCTATTTTTTAGGTATATAAGTGGAAGGAAAAGAGATATAGAGGGGAAAAAAAGAGAAAAAAAACTGATAAATATGACACGTAATGTAATAATAAATGAAGCGAGAAATATAAAAAAATATATATGAATGGAAGTGAGATATGGAAGAAAGGGTAAATATATGATAATAATAACTTGGTTGTGTAACACGCAAATCTTTGTAACCTGTGATTAAACTTGATTGACTATAATTTTAAGAGAAAATCTAAGTTTATTCATAAAAATTTATTTAAATGAATTTATATAATACTTTGTAGGTTTTTAGGTAAGTTTCAATGAGAAATTCAACTGAAACTTATTAATTTGTGTTGTGAATGATAGTGTGAAATTATATTGTGAGAGTGAGCAAATAGTCAAATAATTCATGAACACGTGACTGCATGACTTGCACTAAAATCTGGTCATAGTCACATTCCCTTTTTCTTGCTCCACCCCCCTTCTAAAAACACGATGAACAAATAATTTCAACAAGAAAACCTTTAGAGGATGGTCGTGAGAGTGTATTGTTTGAGACCCTTATATTATATATTGAAAATCTCAGAGAATGAGTTTCTTCTTAGATTCTGTCAACTCTGGCAGTGTAGCAAATGAGGTTAATGTGTTTCTCACTTAAAAAAAGGAATGCATAAGTAACATGAAAAACCTAGGGACAAAAAGGTGACTTAGCATGTGTAAATTTTGTTTTAAAACACATGGAATAATTAAAATGCATCATATATGTGCCACCCCACTAAACGTTTCCATTGAACTATCCAATACAAGTAGGGCTCGACCTTTCCCTCCCTTCCCTCCCAGCTTCGTCTTCAAAATACAACATGTGGTGTAGGGATGACAAACAAACCCAGATCCGTGGGTACCCTGCCTAACCCTGTCCCGACTTTGACGAGAAAAACCTACTTTAACTAGGGTTGGGGGCGGGGGCAGGTTTTTTCCGAATGCCAAAGTCAGGGGACAGGGATGCTGATACTCGTCCCGCCCCTGCCCCCAAACCCGCCTCGCACCAATAAAAATACAAAATTACCCTTATATACAAATAAAACATTCTTAAATAATGGATTGCATGAA
Organism: Spatholobus suberectus; assembly: GCA_004329165.1. Taxonomy (NCBI): domain Eukaryota; kingdom Viridiplantae; phylum Streptophyta; class Magnoliopsida; order Fabales; family Fabaceae; genus Spatholobus; species Spatholobus suberectus. Next base: position 598,190 of record CM014732.1, on the reverse strand, counting down.
TAGGAACATTGGTTTTTTTATATTATATAATGTACTTTATGTTTTGTTTTCTTAATTATTTGTATGTCTAATTCTTAAGGAATATGTTTTCAAAATCTTATTTAAATTTTACAAATCATTCGAGTATAAAATATGTAATTATTATCATTTGTCTTAATTTATTATTATTTTTATTTTAAATTTTAGGATATGTTAAACTAGAGATAGGATAACGAGAAGTTATTTTTGTATGAATTACAACATTTACATATTAAATATTTATCTATTAGTATCATGTTCATCATGTTTTTTAACCAAAAATACAAAAAAAATACTGGGGTGAGGGCGGGAATGGCCCCGCCCGTTGCCATGCCTAATGTGGTGGAGTGCGTCTTCTTTTTTAAAACTTCTTTTTCTTGAATTTAACACCTTGATCAATTGCAGTTTACTCCCTAACTTTTTGCTACACGTGCTTCATCTACATTCTGTTATATGGTGTTGGAACTTGGAGAACATTTTCTTTTGGTTTTAATTTCTTTAATTGTTTTACGTCGTGAACATAATAGAAAGTAATTCAAATTGAGAAATACTTGTATCTCTATTGATAATCAAGGAGACAAATATATACAAGATTAAAACATAATTATAGTTATCTAATTTATGTTGATTTGCATAATTACAATATTTTCTACATAATTACAATATATACAGTGTCTCGATTTCCTCAAATATTCTCACACAGTTTCTTGATTTTCTAAAATATCCTGATACCTCTCTCAAATTGGAGTATACGGATTTTGAATTGCGAAGAATATAATCTAATTATTTCTTTTCCAAAGTTTTGGTAAAGATATCTATGAGTTGGGCATGAGATGAAACATAAATTAATTAATGTAAGATTGCCTTTTAAAATTTGATCACGCAAAAAATGACAATTAACTTCACCTCGTACAAATTGATACAAGAAAAACCTTTCATTTTCTCTCTCTGTTTTTTTTTTGGTAATATCCGGGTTTAAACTCTAAAATGCATTTCCAGGAGTGGCAGCACCATTCATTCCCAATTTATAGAAATTATTTTTTGAGCACCATGATCCTGATATGGCTTACGCTTGTTTATTAATTTTTTTCTCTCACCAGGCATGTGTTTTATAACGTTATGCTTTTGGTGAGAACTGAGAAGCAAAAAATTGTTCCTTCACTTTTGGACATGATTTCTCCTTCACATTCTTACAACATTTTTTATAATATTTTTTTAACTTTCTATCTGTTATATATCACGTTTCCTTCCCTTTTAATGGCTGTCCCTGTTATTAAAGTTACCGTGAGAAGGTGGAGTGGGAATTTAATATTTTCCCTATAAATATCACTTGGCTCTGTAGCTCTGAATTCATTGGATTATTTCTAGTTTGTCCCCTGTACGTACTTCCTTCTCTCTTTCGTGGAAGGACCCTTACCTTTACCATGACAGACATCAAACAATTAGCCTTTGCCAAAACAAGTGATTACTTGTTCAAGAAGCTCTTCTTGTCTCTCCTCGCTACCTTGCTTCTTGTGGGGGATGTGGTATGCAACAACGTTGAGTCGTCTCCACCTTCCCATGCCATCATCAAAAGCGCTTGCAGCAGCACATTGTACCCGGAACTCTGCTTTTCATCCATAACCTCTGAACCTCCTCACGTCACCAACAAAGTTTTCTCCCACAGAGATGTCATACAGTTGGCACTCAACATTACCTACAGACACGTTCAGCGCAACTACTTTGTTGTGGAGAAGCTCTTAACCCGAAAGGGTCTCAGAAAGAGAGTCAAAACCGCCCTTCACGATTGCTTGGAAACGATTGACGACACACTGGACGACATTAACAAAGCCAAGAAGGACCTCGAAGATTACCCGTCCGAGAACAAGTCTGTGTATCAGCATGCTGATGACCTTAAAACGCTCATCAGCTCCGCCATGACCAACCATGTCACTTGCTTGGATGGGTTTTCTCATCATAAGTCTGAGAAGCGCTTCAGGGAAGTATATCTGCGGAAAGGGCAAGAACACGCGCAGCACTTGTGTAGCAACGCATTGGCTATGATAAAGAACCTCAGTGCCACTGACATAGCTATTCACGAGATGGAGAGGAAAGTACTGGTGGAGGAGGAGGAGGATGGGATCGAGTGGCCGGAGTGGATCTCCGCGGAAGAAAGGCGGCTTCTGCAGACGGGTACGGCGACTCCTGACATGGTGGTGGCGGCGGACGGCAGCGGGAACTACACGACAGTGCAGGCTGCGGTTGATGCGGCTCCTGAGAGGAGTAGCACGAGATATGTTATTAGGATCAAAGCAGGAGTGTACAGAGAGACCGTGATGGTGCCAAAGACGAAGACTAACATCATGTTCTTGGGTGATGGTAATCGTAATACTATCATCACAGCTAGTAAAAATGTTGTTGATGGGAGCACAACCTTCAACTCTTCCACAGTGGGTACGCATCGATAATTAATTAAAAGAAAGCAAAGCAAGCAAGCAAAGTGTAATGTATTTTGATTTGATTGTGTGGTTGCAGCTGTAGTTGGTGACGGATTCTTGGGCCGAGGCATAACCTTTCAGAATGCAGCAGGGCCCTCAAAAGCGCAAGCGGTGGCCTTAAGAGTTGGAGCTGACCTCTCAGCCTTCTATTTGTGTGGCTTCATAGCGTATCAAGACACTCTTTACGTCCACAGGAAACACCAATTCTTTGTGAAATGCTACGTAGCAGGGACAGTGGACTTCATCTTTGGAAACTCAGCTGTTGTGTTACAAGACTGTGACATCAACGCTAGGCGTCCCAATCCAGGCCAAGAGAACACGATCACCGCACAGGGCCGCGCTGACCCCAACCAAAACACAGGCATTGTCATCCAAAAATGTAGGATTAATGCCACCAATGACTTGGAATCTGCGAAAGGCAGCTTCCGAACGTTTCTTGGGAGGCCATGGAAGGTGCACTCTCTCACTGTCATCATGCAATCAAACATAAGTGATATCATTGACCCTGCTGGGTGGCTTCAGTGGAATGGGGATTTTGCGTTGAACACATTGTACTATAGGGAATATAACAACACTGGGTCTGGGGCTAACACCTCACACAGGGTTAATTGGATAGGGTTCAAGGTAATAACTAATGCTTCCGACGTCCAACCTTTTACTCCCCAGAATTTCATTGCAGGTTCCACCTGGTTGGGTTCTACCGGCTTTCCTTACTCCCTTGGGCTCTAATTCCACTTCTTTATAATCAATTTAATGTAAATAAATTCTCATTCACAATGTCACATCAATGAGATATTCTTGTAATGGACTTTTAATTCCTTTAGCACAAATAGCGTGTCTTAATTTCTCCTTTTATGATATATGTGTCTTAGAAAGGTTTATATTATTAAATTAATTAATAATTATTTTTAAATTAATTGGTCAATTAAAAAATAGATTTCCTCTGTTTTGTCAACTTATATTTAGATTTCTTTAATAAACATTAGATACAATAAAATAATTTTAAATCATTATTAAAATAACATTTTATTAATTAAATAAACTATTCCATTTAGGGTGTGTTTGAACAGCTATGAAAATTAAATTATTTCAATAATTGATAATACAAATAATTGATTATTGTTATAATTGATTATAATCAAAATTAGTTTTGTTTGGGTAAATTTGTTAAAAAGCGATTTAAAATAATTAATTTTGTTTGGATAAAACAAAAAAAATAGCTTTTACATAATAAATTACAAAAAAAAAAGGATAGAAGTTGTTGGGTAAAAAGCTGAAAAAGAAAAAAGTTGTTGGAAGTGTGAGGGTAATTTGGGCATTACATTTTTAAAGAAAAAATTGTTGAGAAATAATCATAAGATACAAAAGTGTAGATACAAAATTTCAGCTTATTTTTCAAAAGAGATGTTTTACAAATTTTAGCTAATGTACCAAACAAACAGCTTATTTTACAAAACTACTTTTTTCATCAAAACACAGCTTAAATTTCTAAATTTCAGCTGTCCCAAATATGCTTTTAATGAGTTGGTTGGATAGGGAAAAAACTAAATATACATCTCATTTATTTTTTTTGATATATGAGTGAAAGGAAGAGAGATAGAGAAAAAAAAACACTAAAAAAGAGAGAAAAATTGATAAATGTGACAAATAATATAATGAAAAACAAAGAGTAATAAAAAATGAGATGGAAAAAAGTTATATAAATGATAATAAGAGAATATCTATCAACAAATTTTTTATTATTAGCTAAAATTTATTAAAAATTACAAAACTATAACAAAGATTTATTGAATAACATGTAGAACTCATAAAATTTTATAATTTTTAATATATTTCAACCAATAAAAATATGTATTCAAAAAAGTGTGTCAAAGAATTCATTATTAACATTTTTCATCATAATAATAACTTGGTTGGATATTGTTTACCTCACCTTAGATTCAAGTCCACCAAACTTTGACCCAAAACTCCCGATTCATGCCTAACTTCTAGAAGATTCTACAATCATGACTGTGAACACTCAATTTTATCCGGGTTTAACAAAAAAAGGAGAAAATAAAAATTTCAAGAAATAAAAATAAAATAGAATTAAATAATTAAATAAATAACAAAAAGAGCAAAAATTGGGCTCAAATAGTTTTTTTGTTTTGCTCTTGGACTTACCTATCTTGGAGGCCATGGTCTAATACAAAAAATAAAATAAATAAAATAAAATGAAAATGAAAAAAAAACAAGAAAAAGGGAAGGATCTAGAACGGAAGTACAACCACTTTTCAAAATTTGATAAAAAATAAAAATAAAAACAAAAAAATGGTAATTGGAGAAGGGTTAAAGGTTGATTGGGAGAAACTGTTACAAATGGGCACTTGACATTGGCTTATAAATAGAAGGGAAGGCTGTTGAATAAAAAAAAAAAAAAGGAAGTTGGAGGGAGGGGACTCATTTCTTACTCTCCTACGTCATTCTCAAATATTGATAGCAAAGCTTGGGAGGTACTCCTCATTCTTTGTTTTTACTTTAGTCATCTAGTCTTTTGTAGTGAAATGCTTTTTTTGTGATTAATTTCCTAGTTGTGTATGATTTCTTTGATTAAGTTTTGTTTATACTTTGAAAATATTATTGGTTGCATTGTTAATAGAAATCTCTTACAAATTCTTCGTTTCATTTCTGATTATATATGTGATTGTTCTAGCTATTCCTCTTAGTTCACATTCGCCTGTGTCACGTTCTCGCTATAATTTTGAATCCTCTTTTCTCACCTTATATTCACACACAGATCTACACATATTCCAATCACAAACAGAGAGTTCACATTATTTACAAAAATAAAATAATAAAAAGAAATTGTTGCGCCATTGCAACTTGGATAGTCAATAGCCACCCTCGTTGCCGCCGCCATGCAGATCCGCAAAACCATGTCACCAAATCGCTGCAACACCGTCAAGCAGCCAAGACGTGAAAATGCTCCACGAATTGTGCTCCTACTGGGACCATCATCATCTGTGATTATACTGTTCCTCCATTACCGTCGCATGTTTGGGGCAAGATAGCTTTAGGCTTGGAGGTGTTTTGCGCCGATCTTGGTTTTTCAAAGCACCAATTGGCCTTTCTTCTCCATCTGGGGCTAATCCCATGGTTTCACTCTTTTTTTCAAATGGGCTTGCCCCAATATTTGGTTTGTATTATTTTACTATTAGAAAGCATTATTTTAATATATAAAAAAGACAATTGAATGGTACATAGAGCAGTTTCAATATGCTATAAATTCATACTTGTTTGCGTTGTTGCCTGGGTTTCACTCGTTCCACGATCTGGTATTGTTATGTTTTTAAATTGCCAATGTGATTGTTCAATGACTTTAATTAAGTTCTAAACACTGGGTATTTATGCATATTATATATTGAATGGGTATTGAATGATTTTAATTGCTATGGATGCGCGACTGCTTGACTACTACGTTACTTGCATGCAGTGCTATTGTTACTGAATGCGTATTGTTAGTGGATTTTAATTGTTACTCCCTGCTAGTCATGTTGCAATTCAATTGTTATATTTTAATTCTTACTGCTTGCGTTAGTGAATTTTAATTGAATGTATATGCAATTGATTGATATAATATTATTTTGTTTTGATTTCGATTTGCACCTGATATGCAATTAATAGTTGATTTCTATTAATTGTTGTTATACCTGTGATTTCAATTGCTACTGTTTTAAAAAAGACTTTCTTAGTTAATACAAGGAGAATAATCGGGAGCCCTTTTTTAAATAATTAAAATCAAACTTTCTTTGTTTATAAATTTAATTTAAACTGGTGTTCATTGAATGTTTATCTTATGGCTAACGTGAAGATCATCAAGTGTGAGTTGCAAGTTAAAATTAATCTTTTTTTAAATATATATATATATATATATATATATATATAATATAATATAATGTAAATAAATAAATAATAATAAACAATAAATAATCACAAGATTTAAATAATGACCACTTTGAAAGTACTTCCTATTTGGTCCTGTAATAAATTTGATACATCTTAGTGGTATAACTTGGTAATGCTAGATTTAGTAAAAATAAAAAGTATGATTTAATGATTTTTCATGTTGAGTTTAGGACCTACTTGAATATCACAAAAATCTTATCTAGAGTTTAAAATTGATTAATAAATTGCTAATTGTTAAGTCATTTCTTTTTTAGTAGCAAAATAAAATAAAATAATAAAGATGTATATTTTTTTTTAGGTTGGGCCTGGGGCTCACTTGAATATCAGAATCTTATGAAATCTTTTTAAAGAGTATTTCACATTTGTTAGGTCGCTTATCGTTGTGGATGATACTCTATAAAAGCTTGAGTTTTTTTTAAATCTTTATAATCCTTATAATAATAATTTTTAAAACTAAAATTGAAAAAAAAAATCAACCCACAAAACAATTTTTCTACCCAAAGAACTACATGAGTCTGATTCCTCATTGCACCTAAGGATATGTATGAGCAGGGGCTCACCCTGTCGATCTCAAAAAAATAAAAATTAATTTCTTTCCAAAAATAAAATATTCTCTTCTTAATAAAATAATGAAATTTGTAAATATATTCTCTTTTCTTTAAGGGGTAAAATAAATATTTTAGAAGCTATCCATTTTGCACTATTTAATTAGGGGTAACCATCTTTATGACGGACGTCGTAGGATGCTAATACCTTCCCTACACATAACTGACTCCCGAACCCATATATTTGGTTTCACAGACCATTTTTAGGGTTTTTTCATGTTTTTCCTTAATAAACAATGGTGACGACTCCTGTGTTTTTAATAATCTTTTTCACCGTCTCGTCGTGCCCTCGATTGCGACAATGACACACACATATATATAGCTAAGATTATGTTTGGATTAAAATTGAAAAAATATTTTTCAAATTCCAATACAAATTTGCAAATTTCAATACAAAATTGAAGAAGGAAAAACTTGTTGCTTTGAGAATAAAAATACTTTTGTGCTCTTACCAAAATTTAAACATGCACTAAATCCCATGATCTTTAGAATGTTATTTTTTTAAGGATCTAGATCACTTCACTTATGATGATTGTATAGGTTTTTAGCTTTTAGTGTTAAAACTTAAATTTAAAAATAAAATCTAAATGAATAAAAAGAGTTGAAATAATTTTTAATAAAGATATTAAATAGGTTAATTTAACTTGTTTTCGATTGGGTTGGATTCATTTTGATATTGAGTTAAAAAGTTAAACTTAATTTAATTTTGGTGAGTTGTAAGTTGGGTTAAGTTGACCTATCAATTTTTTAAAAAAAAAACGATAAAAAATGAGTGACTCATAAGTTGACTCATCAAATGTGTAAAAAAATATAAATCATCTAAAAATAATGCCACAATCACAATAATATTAGAAAAATGATGCATGGACACCATTATGTCAATTGACACATAGAAAGAGAATGTAGGTATGATATGTGATATGATCACAGCCATGTCTTGAAATTTTTAGACCTTGGACAAATTTTATATTTGAATCATACTCTAATATAATTAATCAATTTTTATTTTTTTCTAATTTTTTTGAACTACAAAATTGTTAATTAAAGTTTAATAATCAAGCAATTTCAACATCTTACTCAATAGCAATCCATTCAATCACTATTTTACAACATAGGTGATTTCAAATTGAAACTAATAAGTTTAAATTTTGAAAAATTTCTTCTGGCAATGACAATAATTACAATATTAATATTTTACAAGAATTACATGCTTTTAAAAATAATCAAACTTTTAATGTAGATTAATACTGCTAATATAGGGCATTAATATTTTTTGTTAGTATTTTTTGGTACCTTTAATTTAGGAAAAAAAAGTCAAGAGAACTGATATCAAATTAATGCTCATCAAAACTTAAATTTGTTTCAAGATTAATTAATACAATATTTCTTTCAATTCATTCTGTTTAAAATTCTCAACTATTGAAATTCAAATAAAAAAGTCCAATGTGATTTCATGTTTTTAAGTATGCTCAAATAAGTTGTGAATAAATGAAAATAAATTAATTTGATATGTATACAAAATAATCAAAACTAAAAGAATTAATTTTTTATATAACTAAACGAATTGATCTTTAACTATATGTGTGATTTCATCACTATCATTTTCATTAAAATCTTTTATTATGTATCATACTATTTTTATGAAATTTAATCTCTATATTCATTTAATGTTATTTTTTTTTAATTCAAAGCAAATATAAATTAATTTTTCTTATAACTTTTTAAATGAATAATAAAACTTCTCAAATCATCTACAACAATATCTATGTATGTACATATTTTTTAAATTATATAATCTTACTAACAAATTAACTACAAATAATACAATAAAATATATCACCTAATGACCTAATAATTTAAATTAAAATTATTTTTTAAAATATATAATAAAAAGGAGCTTGAAAGGGGGCCTAAAACAACGACTTTATTGGCATTGCTATATCCACAACAATGGATTTAACAAAACAATATTTAATCAAACAATTAATTAATAAAAACATTAAAAAAAGTCCAACTTGGCGGGTCAATTAACTCGTAGGCCTATTTATTTGACTGCTTCACATTTAGAATCAACAACTTTGCACCAAAGCATTTAATCCACCGTTTAATTTATTTTTTTACTGATTTAAAAAAATACAATGTTTTATTTCATATAATTAGAAAAATATTATTCATGTAAAAAACTAATTATCATTTCAATTTTGACCGTCACTGACTTTGTACTGAAAGGAATTAATTAAGTGGAAAGATTTAACATTCCTTTGTTTGAAATTTTAAAAGAAGTTGTTTTAAAATACAAACTTATTTTTTCTTTCGGAAATGAGCATATATTTTGATAAAAGTAAACAATCATTTTAGTCCTTAAAATTAAAAGTCATTGTCACATTAGTCTCTATATCAAAAGAACTTAAAATATAAAAAAAAGTCCCTCAAAGTACAAATCAACAATAGCATTAGTCTAAAATTTAAAAAAAATGTGACTTAAGTGATAGTATTAATATGTTTAAGAACTAAAATGTCAGAAAGTAATAAAAATTTAGAAACTTATTTAACATTTTTTAATTTCAGGGACTAAAGTAACAACGCCCACCATTTTTAAAGACTAACTAAAGTGACTATTTATTAATTTGATAAAGATAAACCCTCCTAGAGAGTATAAGGATAAAACTTCTTTTATTTCCTATTAGGAAAAAGAGAGACTCTGTGTCTCTTTACATTTTTTTTAAATAAACATAAATAACTTGAGTGTTGTTCTTCTGGTTGCAAACCCAGTACTTCATGTAAGAATAAAACATTTTGAACTGGATCTTTCTTTGTTCATGACAAAGTGCAATAGAACTAGCTTGCTGTCCTTCATATTCCAGCAACTGAGAAAACAGTGGATGTTCTCACCAAAGCAGTGTCACTACCTTCAACAATGTACTTACAAACTCAGGGTCACTACTTCCCCCGAGTTTGAGGGGGATGAAAGGAATAATTAGATTAAATGTTAGTTACAGTTATTAATTATTAGTTAGAGTGAGGTTGTTATCTCTTAACATATTTTGTTTGTTACCTCTGTTATATAAATACCTCCTTTGTAATTTTTCCATTCAATAAAGTCGTAATTCATTCATTCATCTTCTCTCTTTGATCACTTTCTCTCCTTTCTCTCTCACATATTGTTCAGATACCTTTATGTTTGTTTTGAATTTTTAATAATTAATGTTAATTATAAATATATTTAAAAGTCATAATAATTATATGAAAATTAACAAAAGGTAAAACCTCAAAACAAATAAAATCATAAGCTAAAAATATAAGTTTATAAAAACACTTTAAAAAAAGTTGCAGTGTAGATTTTTATTTTAAACAAACAAATAGATCTTATAACTCGTGGTATATATTTATAATTTATTTTGCATAAAAATAGTTCCATTTCAAGTAATTGTTTTTGTACAAATTTTTGTATTGTTATTTATTTATATGTTATAATTTTGTTAGTTCTTTTTTTGGCCTGTCAGGTATTAATTATAATTTAGTTCTTTAAACACTACAAGAAAAATCAAACTTTATTTTTTATTACAAATCAAACACAAAGTTAAATTTATTTTATTTAAATAAATGAATCAAACTTGATTATTATAACTTTTTCAGAAACTAAACTTAAATTACATATTGTCAAGAATTGCGGTAAATTTTAAAATGACTCTAATTTTTTCAAAATTTATGTTTTATATTCATCTTAATTATATCTCTTTATTTCCTTGCTTTCTTTTGTCTTGATACTCACTGCATCTATTATGTTTTTTTTTTTTTTCTTTTTTTCTAACTTTTGTTATCTCTCTTCTCGGAATTGTATTTCAGCAGCTCATTGGGAGCGTGAAAACATGTCTGAAATTTGATGAATTATTGGAGGGCGAAGACAAGAAAGGCTCCTGAGTTTTCCTCCCGTGGTTCATTGTAACACTTAGCAGGAAGGAACCATCGATGATTTGATTCTAATACGGACTTGAATTTATTTCCATAACCCCACACCCACACCAAATACTGTACATGAAGGAACCACCAGTCAATTAATCTAATATGCAGTGGAAATTTATTTTGAGAACCCCACACCACAGCAAAGACTAATTAATACTCTTGGTTGACTGGCTGATACACAGTTCAGTTGACCCCTGTGTTTCTCCAGGAGACCACGACCACGTTCCTTTCTTTGTGAGCCACTCCAAAACACAGTCTTCACTCCCTTCCCTTCCCTTGTGTTTGGAAACCATACATACCATTATGACCAAAATGAAACACCTCACCAAGAAGAAACTCTTGTTGGCTCTCTGTGCTACTCTCCTTCTGGTGGCCTCCGGCGACAATGGCTCCTCCCCATCCCACGCCATCATCAAAAGCGCTTGCAGCAGCACCTTGTACCCGGAATTGTGCTTCTCAACCATAGCCTCTGAACCGGGCCTTGCCCACAAAGTTTCGAGCCACAAAAATGTGATAGAGGTGTCGTTGAACATAACCACCGGAATAGTTGAGCGCAATTACTTTACCATCCAGAAGCTCTTACACCGGAGCCTGACCAAGAGGCAGAAAACGGCCCTCCACGATTGCTTGGAAACCATTGACGAGACCCTGGAGGAGCTTCACAAGGCCATGGATGACCTCAAAGACTACCCCTCCAACTCCAAGAAGCCTCTGTCTCAGCATGCCGATGATCTCAACACTCTGATCAGTTCCGCCATAACCAACCAAGAGACTTGCCTGGATGGTTTCTCTCATGACGAGGCTGACAAAAGACTCAGGCAACATCTGGAGGGAGGGCAAGTCCACGTGGAGCACTTGTGCAGCAACGCATTGGCCATGACAAAGAATCTCACTCATGCTGACGTGGCTCCTCACCACAACAACACCAGGAAACTCATGGAAGCTGATGATGATGATAGAATCAAGTGGCCGGACTGGATTTCTGCCGCAGACCGCCGCCTTCTGCAGACCGGTACGCTGAATCCTGACCTGGTCGTGGCGGCGGACGGCACCGGGGACTTCACCACGGTGTCGGCTGCCGTGGCTGCGGCTCCCGAAAAGAGTACCAAGAGATATGTTATTAAGATCAAAGCAGGAGTTTACAGAGAGAATGTGGATGTGCCAAAGAAAAAGACTAATATCATGTTCGTGGGTGATGGCAGAACCAACACTATCATCACAGCAAGTAGAAATGTTGTTGATGGCAGCACCACCTTCAACTCTGCCACAGTAGGTCAGTTCCTTATTTACTTCTTTTTTTAATTCGTAATCTCTATCTCCTTTTCTTTTTGGCTGATTAATCATTTTAGTGCTCTTTTAAAAACAAAATACTAAAATGAGATTGTTATTAAATATATTATCGGCATGAAATTATTTTAATTATTTACTAGTTAAACTTGCTAGTCAAACTAGTAAGAATTAGGCCATGTCAGACACTTTTATTTATTTATTATGTTAAATTACACGTAAGAAACTGATGTAACAAAAAAATTACAAGTCGTAATAGCAGAAATCATATGACAACGCCACGTGACATCAACTTGTGATTTTTGCTAGTACTACTAGCGAAAATCACTAGCTGATGGCACGTGGCGTCACCCTATGATTTCAACTAGTACTACTAGCGAAAATCACGGGATGACGCCACGTGACATCATCCTATGATTCTTGCTATTGTCACTTATAGAAATTGTAGGGTTGAAACACGTGGCACGTATTTCACTAATGCTATCAGACTTCCACATGTATTTCACTTGTGCAAATACTTTATAATTAATTAGCTATATTATAATGTTTATTCCTTTTTTTTTCCTATGACCATTTTATCTACTGTGACCTGTTTGGTCCGGAAAAAAGACATCAGTGAGCTTGCATCCTAAGTTGAGGTTGTTTGCAATTTTATACTCGATAATTAAAATGTGAATTAAGGGTATTAAACTACAACTAGTATGTACTGCATTACATCTACACTTAGAAGTCTAAAACTGCACCTGTAAAACATTTACACAAGGAGTCTTTGGCTCTACATTTCACGTGGGTGTTACCTCTTGGTGTTTGCACCATAAAGTACCCGTTTTGTTTCCATGTTCAAGCCCTTAGGAATTTTCATATACAGTAAGTGAAAAACTACAAGTGGCAGTAGCCAAAGTCTGGTAGCATTAGTGAAATACGTACCACGTGTTTAACTCCTGCAATTTCTGTAAGTAGTAGTAGCGAAATCACAGAATGATGTCATGTGGCGTCATACCGTGATTTCTGCTAGTAGTACTAGCTGAAATCACAAGATGACGCCACGTGATATCATCTTGTGATTTCTGCTAATAGTACTAGCGGAAATCACAAGTTGATGCCATGTAGCGTTGTTCTGTGATTTTTGCTATTACGACTTGCAATTTTTTTGTCACATCAGCTTTCTTACGTGTAATTTTAAAAAATAAAGAAATAAAACTGTCTAACATGATCTAATTCTCACTAGTTTGACTAGCAAGTTTGACAGTTAATAGTCAAAATAGTCCCATGCCGATAATATATTTAAGAACAACCTTATTTTGATATTTTGTTTTTAAAAGACCTCAAAATGGTTAATCAGCGTTTTTTTTCCTTCTCAAAAATAAAGTCATACGTGGGCATATAAACTGAACCAAGTTTTAATAACTAGTTACTATATAGTAGGTGTTCAATTATTTTTCTAACATGGTAATTCAACGAAGTTAAGACGTCAACGACAACGGATATGGTTGTGTATTTCAAGATTCAACCATTCAAATTGAATCCTCTCTTCCTTGCAATAAATTTACAAACATTAACGTTAATGATTTGTCCTAAGTGTCGGATCATTTGCAAAACTAACTGAACTTCTACAACTATCATTAATCGTCCTCATTAACAAGTTAATGGTAAGATTGACAATTTGACAAGCTCCTTCGGTTGCATTGGTACCGGTTCTGGGTGTTGCGACATGTTTAATTCAACTAACTGAAGTAGGTTTTAGTGTAATAAATACGGAAAGTCTCGAGACACAGAAATAAATTGGATGTACTCCAGACAGCAGAAAATTAAAACAGCAGAAGGCGTAGGGAAGGAAAGAGAGATAAACAATGATTTAATTTGAGTAAAATCTTTGTACTAAAGTGTGTGTGTTTGAATTACTCCACCACTGAGAAAAAAGTAGAAAAGTAATAATAAATGGTGAAGATTTGACATGCATGATTTTTTATTTTTTTATTTTTGGTATAATGACATGCATGATTTGTTTGAATATGTAATGACACGAAATTATCATTGTTATTCAGTGACTATATTATGTAATTAATTCAAAATATTTTTGAAACAAGCTAGTATTTTGAATTAGAGTATAATACAGAAAATTGAAACGTGTGATGAAAATATATTACGATGTTTTTACTGTGATCTTTCTCCAGCTGTATCTATTGATAAGGACAATTTACGTGATTTGAAGGAAATGAGTGAGATTACTGCACAAAAAAAGCAGTAGTTATTTAAAAATGAATAAAAATATTCAACCATATTAAGATTTAAAAAAAAAAAAAAAACCAGCATTGAAAACTTGGTTTTACGGTGAAATTAATTGACTTCCCTATGCAACATATATTACAGTATTTAGGAATTTTTTTAGTCCAGTACGTTACCATACTGTTATCCAAATATCAAATTACATATTTGACTAATTCGAATTAAGATGAGTAGTATCATTATAATCGACAAGGTTTTTTTTATTTTTATTTTTTCTAAATTTTTAATACAGCTTTATTTACCGGGATTAGAATAAGAACATTTAGGACATTAACTTTAAACTGTAGATAATATATGGGAATTGAAATGTTAAGATTAGTTATTTTTGCAAAAAGCCAATTTTTATGCAGTATTTTTTTATAGAATTTTTAGACCAAAAAAAAGATAATCTAAATACAACTAAATTTTACATAATTATAATTTAGGAATTCATCTCTTCAAATCAAACTGTTATTAGCAAAAACAGTAAAAATTTTGAATAACATTTTAATATTTTTGTAGTACCTATATTCCTTTGATATTAATATTTTTAAAATTTTCTTATTTTTATCTAAATATTTTAAAATAAGAATAAAAGTCATGCATGTCATGTATCATAATTTCAGTAAAAAGAATAAATAATATATGTATTAACATTCATATAAATTTCATGTATAATAAGTTTATTTATTTTTAATTACCTTAAAAATTATATCAATAATAATTTTCAGTTGATTGTCAATATAGATTTTTTTTTATAAATACATGTCTATTAAACTCTAAATATAATATCAGAGGACTAATTTTTCCCCGTAAAAAGAGATCCTACCAATATTAAGTCTTGGCGAGTTTTTCCACTTTTGTCTTGACCCTAAATTTTTGCTAAAAGACGCTGTCATTTTCAATAATTAAATTTATGTATGGACATGGTTCTTCTGACTTCTGAGTGTATATCTTTTTGAAATTTGAAATTTGAAATGTTGACAATTAATTAGCCTTGGATACTCTTGCTTTTCTGACATGATAATGGTACGGCAGCAATTTCAAAAAAAATCTAACAATTCATTTCAAACACTCATGAAAGTTTTTTTTCCTTTTTTTTTTTTAACTCTTTTTCATGATCGAGGATGGGAAACAGAAATAAGTTATCTTTTCTTTTGGAAGCAAAGGTCCTAAGGTTGGGATTTCTATAGGAATATTGGAGTAAGAACTAAGAAGCACTAGAGGAGGTATGCAACCCCTTCCACGTACCCTGCACATGTCCTACCAATTAAGCATAGATCTTAGATCTAGCGGGCGGAGACGAAGTCTGTCCCCTTCTACCTTGTTTGCCTCTGCGTAAAAAACATACGTCTCCCCATAATTTTACGTCAAAAATGGAAAAGTTGTACCTTGTAACAAATGAGAAACTAACCAAGCACACTGTTTGTCTTGTATGGCATCATTATTAGTTAAACTTATTTTTTAAAATGTACTCTTTATTATTATTAATTACATTTAAGTAAGCCTCTTCAAATTTGTGTTCTTTCGGCCCGGTAATGAATTTGTTTGATTTCCCTTGCGGAATATGCATGTAAAAACCAAATTACAAGTGATTGTGTTGTGTGGTTACAATACAGCTGTAGTGGGGGAAAGATTCTTGGCCCGAGACATAACCTTCCAAAACACAGCTGGTCCCTCAAAGCACCAAGCAGTTGCCCTCCGAGTTGGCGCTGACCTCTCCGCCTTCTACTTGTGCGACTTCCTTGCATACCAAGACACCCTTTACGTCCACAGCAATCGCCAATTCTTTGTGAAATGCTACATAGCAGGCACAGTGGACTTCATCTTTGGCAACTCAGCTGCTGTCTTACAAGACTGTGACATCCACGCCAGGCGTCCCAATCCAGGCCAAAAGAACATGGTCACCGCACAAGGCCGCGTTGACCCCAACCAGAACACAGGCATTGTCATCCACAAAAGTAGGATTGGTGCCACCAAGGACTTGGAATCTGTCAAAACCAGCTTCCCTACGTTTCTTGGGAGGCCGTGGAAGGAGTACTCTCGGACTGTCATCATGCAATCAACCATAAGTGATGTCATTGACCCTGCTGGCTGGCATGAGTGGAATGGCAATTTTGCCTTGAATACCTTGTTTTATGGAGAGTATCACAACACTGGGCCCGGGGCTGACACCTCACGCAGGGTAATTAATTGGAAAGGGTTTAAGGTCATTACCAGTGCTGCTGAGGCTCAGACTTTTACTCCTGGGAATTTCATTGCAGGTTCAGGCTGGTTGGCCTCTACTGGATTTCCATTCTCTCTTGGCCTCTAACTTGTCTTCGGTTTCAATCTAGTTAATTAATTTTATCTGCTATGAAGCATTTCTTGTTTTCTTTTTTTTTTGGTCATTTGTCATTTCTTAAGTAGTTGAGGTGAGATGAAAATAATGAGCAAGAAAGTGAGTGAGTGCTCAAGGTTCCCTTCATCTCCTCCTTGACTTGTATTAAATGTTGGATTTTGGAATGCCATCTTCTATTTCAGGCAAGGCAGTGTTTTATTCTGGGTCATTGGGTTACTTATTTTAAATATATAAAATAAAATAAAACAAATAATCAATTAAATTTGGTATAATTAGTAAATAATTGAAGCATGTTAACATGTGTTTGATTTCTAATTTTATATATCGGATTTTATATTAAACTCTTTTTTTTCTAGTTGAAAAGGTTGTTTGTAATCAATCTATTCTGTCCTATTCTTTGATTGAATAATGATACTTTTTAAAAAATTGACAACTTAAAGAAAAATATTAAGATTTAAAAAATTGTTTTTTTTACTGAATTATTTTTCATTAAAAAATAAGAAAGAAAAAAAAAAGAGAAGAAGATTTGATTTTTGTGTGTATATAGGGCCATGAACTTGAAAATTGCAGCTAAGTTGGTCAGTAGCCAGAGCTGGCTACAGCAGTGTTCTAAAAACTGACTCATATGGCTGGATCGGAAACCGATAGTGCAACCGATCTAAGCTAGTGATTAGATCGGATATGTTATCGATCTGGTTTGACTCGGTGGGTCAACCAGTCGAACTGGTGAACTAACCGGTCGAATCAGTGAATCGGTAGGTTGAATCGGTCAATTGATTTGGACCAATTCAAAAATAATTGTTTTTTTTAAGCATGAAACAACGTTGTTTTAACTATAACTATTGAAAAAAAATAAAAATTCCGACTTATAATATAATTTACATATTTAAAAATATTTATTTACTAATGATAATAATCACCAAAATCGTTAATGCAAGTATACGTATGACATAAATGTCTCTTGTATTAACATGAATGCATAACCTTCATTCATTTGTTCTTATTTGTTTGACCTTAATACATAACCTCTAGTCCTTTCATCCTCATCTTAAATATAATTGTTAATTGTTTATTTATTTATGGGTTACACATCGCCATTAAAATTTAATTTAATAAATTTTATAGGTATAAAATTTACATGTCATGAATAATTTTAAATTTTTTAATAGAGACTGAGTCATATGATTCAATTAGTGACCTTCTGGTTCGACCATTGACCCAGTAACCTAGTGCCACGAGTCGATGAATAGGAGTTTTAAAACACTGGGCTACAGCCAGTGGCAAAGGAAGTTTGCCTTTTTTGTCAATAGCAAATTTTCACTACTCCCGTGCACTTAATAATTAACATTCCAAAATTGATGATTTTTTTTCATATTTTTATTTAAAAATAATTTAAATCAAGAAAAAAATAATAAAGTCAGATATCATTATTACAGTAGATGTAATAAAGGAAAACTAAAATAATTTTCCTTGGCTACCTGCTATAAAATATTTTAAAAATACCGTCAGTATTGTACAGGAAATAATGATTAGGGAATAATGCTTCTCGCGTATCACAGTTTTTCTATACCTTTTTCGCCATAAATTTTCTTTATCACATAAATTTTTTTCTGTCTCCTTTCTTTATCAAAAAGGTGCAGGGGTAGGATATGATTAATGGCTTGTATCTTTCTTTTTACCCCTATTTAAACTACGAAAATGGGGAAACATTATTCTGAGTTTTCATCTGGAGACTATGTAATATTTTCGTATCCAAACACATATACTGTTCAAAACACTTTTTAAAAGTAGTTGACGTATTTCCTCGGGTTATCACAGCCATTGAAGACTAGGATAATTTTTTGAAAAAAGATACGGTAAGAAATATTTTCAAGAGTAACCTCTATGCAAGGACAAGGGATTAATATTATATTATGTTTAGTTATGATTGTTATTGCAGGGGAAGCAACCACATGAATTGTGGCCTGAAACTGAAGGGTTATACTGGTTCATAATCTTTTGTGCTTGTTCAGTGGTCGTCTGGATTTGCTGCAAGTGCTGCTGTCTGGCTGCTGCTCTCCACTCCTCAGCTTTTCTGTGAACTACTGCCATCCTCTTCATCAACTTCTCTTCCAAGTTTGATCTCATCTTTTGCATTTTCACCTAAACAATTGTTTCAACAACATTCCTTAGTTTCAGAGCTTCTTAACCTTGCTTAATGTGTATTTTTTTATATCATACTTATGTTAGTGATGGTTTTGACTCTTGAGAACTTAGAGAACACACCACCCTATGCATGTGTAACATCGAACGATTTATGCTTTATGAGTTGAATAATTCTGCATTTACAACCATCACTCTCGCTCACCAAAACTCACTCCCATAAATCGTTAAACGAAAGCAGGAAAAAAAGTGATCCTCAGAAAAAAAAAAAAAGTGTGCTGTTTTGAAGGGGCAAAAAAGATATATCAATCTATATATTTTGTTTCCTCCCTCCCATATTCCTCGCACGATACTATTAGTCAATCCCACTGTAACCTTTAATCTGTCCAAACAAATTTTGTACATGTTCTACACCTTCAAATAAAAGTGCGAGAATATTCACTATCCATTTTATATTCAAGTTGAACAGCAATGAAAAATTCAAGGGCGGCAAGTACGACTATGTAACTGGCCAACTCAACTCATATGCTCCAAGTTTCCCACGAATTTCTAAACAAAATGATCACGTGCTCCCTAATATAATAATAGGAACAGAATGACTTACAGGATTACAGTTTTATTTATGAAGCATGAATATGGATATGCATTGGATTAAGGAAGTGTGGAGTGGTCAAGAAAATAATAATGAGAATGGTGTCCTTAAGCTGGGGCTGGCTCGAGGAGGAAGGCAAACAGCACGCCTGGCAAAGCACTTTGGATTGTAGTCAAAAGTTCAAACCGGCAGCTTCTGTACCAACTTGTATATACAGTATTTAAATGAAATTATCTTGGGTTACTACTATGGACTTATAAATAAGTCAAGAACTTGTTGCATGCAAAAACAAAAATCTAGTAAGGATAATTTTGTACTTGCCTATAAGCTTATTATTACTTTCGATGCAAAAAACAAGAAAAAAGAAAATGGATTAGCTAGAAGACCAATCACTAGGAAAACTTGTTTTTCATGTTTAATTAAAAAAAATTTAAGCTTAATTCATCTCCCGATTTGATAAATTACAGTCATAACTTGTGCTGAAACTAATTTAATTTAGAGAACAAGATGCTAGAACTTGAATCATATATAGCTTTATATGACAAACTATGAATGGTTTCAGCTGGCATTGTTGACGACTGGTTGAATACAAGCCATTATAAATTAACCATAATTCATAAGAAAAAAAATCAGTAATGAAGTACCTCAAGCTTTCTTGATTGTGCTTCTGCTTTAGCACTTTGGAGGTTTACCCAAGCTTGAATTTTGGCTTCTTCTCTCTGATACCTGCAACACATATTACAATTTAGTCCTTGCATACATATCAGATGAAATTACAATATCTTACAACAACTATAAGGTTTATTTACCTGAGACAGCACTTGGTCTTTTCCTCTTCTTCCCACGTAGCAGCCCTGCAGTCTGAGTCACCTTTCTGGCTAGCATTATGTCTCAAACTCTTTGATATTTCCGATTCTTCCTCTTCTCTTGAGCTCCAGTGTGATATGACCGAATCATATTGTGTTCCTAGTTGCAATTTAGCAAAATGGCACTCCTCCAGCCGAATAAGGTCAATGGTGCAGGTAGTGTTTTTGTGGTTTGTCAAGGACAATGGTCCTGACCTACTTGCAGGAGTGTTATGGCGAGCAGGGGATGAACTCTTGAATGGTGTGTGGCATCTTGAAGTTCTGCAACTTGCAAGAGGAGTCATCTCCGTCCCAACATCCTTATGAACCACTTCTTTGCAAGCATCTTTCATTACCTCCTCAGCTGGGTCTCCAAACAAAAACCCTTCTCTAGTTGGCTCTGAATATTGGAAATTTGCGAAAATGGGCATTGTGCTGTCTGTGAACTTATCTGCATTCCAAATGGAATTCACTATTTATCAAGGAGTTGTTTAATTTTTAGAATTGAACTCAATAATATCATTCAATTGCAAATGCAGCTGCAAAAGGATGAGGTTTTGTTCACTATATAGGGAGAGTATCAGCTTCTTTGGAAGTTGCAAGTGTAGAGTGCAAGTTACCATCGTGCTTAACAGCTTGGAACACCAGGAAATAGGAGGAACCTTAGAAAATTTTGAATCATCAACCAACTCACAATTTATGATTCAAGAAAAGATTTTGAAACCAGCTCCTATCTATGTTAGTGAATTCATTTTCTGCTAGAAAACCCAATAAAAGCCTGAGAGCAATTGAAGATAAAAATTCTTTTAACCTATATTTGAAACATTTGAAAGGAAAGTGATTTACAAATCCCATCAGAATTGGTAGTATTCACAAATCATGAAATATAATTCTCAAACTATAATCATCTAAACATGTTTTGTCCAAGAATTCTTTTTAATTTAAATATTCGAAAGAAGCAGAAGTTTGAAACGTAGTAAAGACAAAGGAGAATGGAGACAGAATGAAAATGATGAGCATAAAGGCAGGTTGAAAATAATAAAGGCAAGGCAAACAAGGGCAAAGTCAAGATGAGGAGTAAAGATGTTGATATCACCTTTTAGCATAATGTGTGTGGAGCACGAGATGCCATTAGAAGCATGGACTGTGTCACGGTGGTCCAAATCCAAAGATGCGGACCCTTGAGATGCCATGATATTTGAAGGCTCAGACACCTTTACAGTATGAGGTGGGGAGTGACGGCAGGAGGTGCTCATGAGCCATTTCTCTGCATCATCCCATTTCGAAGGGAAGCACTTCCTTGAAAGATTTCCAACACTGCTGAAGCTGAAAACGGGTCTGCTAGGGGTAGAGGGAGCCTCTAGTCTCCTGCGTGTGACAGAGTTGCTTCCTTCTCTTCTCCTGTGCGCTGAAACCTCTCTGCTATCTGTGTTACCATTTGACATTGGAAAGGACTTTACAAATTCAGAGGTTTTCCTGAGATTGAGCTTGAGCTTGCAAAGTGGATCGGGGACGGAGTTCTGTTTGCTTTTACTAATACAATTACCATACAAATTCATGTTATTGTTTGTTGACCTCAACCCAGCTGGTGACTCCTGAATCTCAGAAGAGGCAAAAGAAGGAAAGCGAATAAGCTGTAAAGAAATGCAAAGCAAACAAACAAACAGACCAATTCAAACAAAATGACATCAAATGTGGCTAGCCTAACTTAGCTTGAGCTTATTGGTGTAACTGGGACAAAAAGGGAGTGTGCCTCTGCCTAGTCTAGTGTCTGTATTGTGATGAAGCCAAAGCCTATTCTGTGTTGTGCTTCGGTTATATGTTATAAAACAGTGGGACATGAGAAAGTGACTCATGAGTCAGAGGAACAGCATGCTGAACAAGGAAAAGGTACTGTTGACTGGATGGATTGGAAGCATGAGGGTTCTAAAAGTACGCTTATAAAATAAAATGACCAGAATCACAATTCACATTGGGCAAGAGGCCAAAAACACAAACACAGCTTTCTCAGTCTCTACTCATACTCTCTTCCAACTTCAAAGACACATGTATGTTCCTGCGTGGAAGATGACGAAATATTGCTACATGAAAAGAAGAGGGAGCTTCGGGACCTGCGTAGGAAATCATTTTAACAAACATCAAAATTGGCAACTGTCATGCACTAATAGCGTGCACGGTTTAGTTTTAGTAATGCTACATCAAATTGAAAGCAACAACAAAATGTAAATATAGTAAATTACATTATTAGGCTATTTATCGAAAAAAACCCGACCGGTCCCATATTGATTATTAATATGATCAAAATATAAATAGACAACTATCACTTCTTAAGTTAGCTTCTAGGATTGAGTTAGGGCAAAACTCAAA
The DNA here is from genome assembly GCA_004329165.1 of Spatholobus suberectus. Lineage (NCBI taxonomy): Eukaryota > Viridiplantae > Streptophyta > Magnoliopsida > Fabales > Fabaceae > Spatholobus > Spatholobus suberectus. The sequence goes on along the minus strand of CM014732.1, from coordinate 575,343 downwards.
TTCTAAGATAGTATATCTTAAGAGTTATTAGCGGGCCACCTAATACTAAAAAAAACTCAAGTCTCACATCGACTTGGTGATATTAGCCGTAATTCATCTTGCGAAGCTTCTTGTGAATGTGATTGTTTGTGGCTTATGGGTTTTGTCATGAATTTCGTTCCGTCTTTCTGCCCTCTCAAGGTACTAATTTAGCACCTAACAGTGGCGACAACCATTATCTGTCTCCTGCCTTGCATGTCACACGACTTGAAATTTTCGAAATGTTAGCATAGCACTTGTGTTCTCGGTCCTAATTCTTATAGGTGTGTTTGTGAGTGGAATTTTGGAAAGAAATAAGATGGATGATAATTTTTATTTTAAAACTAAGAAAATTACGTAATAATTATAAAGATAAAATAAATTATTATTGTACATCTTGGATTTGGCATCCCTATGGCAAGATTGAGCAACCACTTTGGGGGCCGACCAAGGTGTCATGCCAAGCACAATTCTGCCAAATGTAAATAAAGAAACAAGACAACAAGGTTCATCATACCAAATCCCGAAAATCACAACCATGATCTCAACATTTATGGCAACTAAATCAGGTAATTCGAAGATTTTACACACGTATATCTACCACCTAGGGACACACTTTCTAACTCTAAGATCAACCCTAATCACACTCTCGTCTGACTTGAGTGTTGGAGTATCTTTGTAGGTACTCCTACTGTCGGCACAACCGTAAAGGAAGGAGGAAAAGGGAGGACTTCCCAATAGGAGAGGAAGGAAGAGAAAGGTGAGGAAGACCAAATTTATCAAGAACAATTATGATATTAAACCTATAATAATATACTTTTTATTTTTTATTTTTAAAAATATTAAATTAGATAATATTTATTAAAAATAAAACATTTGTCCTTACTTATATTCCTTTTTAATATTTAACTCTCAAATATATTTTAAAGAGAATATGACATTTGTTTAAAGAATTTAATGTAAGGTAGGGTTGGGATGAAGAATGAGGCCAAAATAAAATCTCATATTTCCAACTGTAAAAGATAATCAAAAACAAAAATTTATAAATTATAAGAGAAAATTTTATTTTGACTTGATTGTATTTTTAGTGCATATACTCCAACACTAAAACTACTAGGCCAATTTGCTTACTCTATGTATGTGTGAAAATTAATTTTAAGCTTGATTAAAAAGATTATTGTTGATAATGTCTAAGATGTAGAAACAATGAAAATGTAATGCACAATACTAGAATTTCTCCCTAATTGCTTGATTCTAATATGAATATACACAAGAAATATAAGCAATAAAAGATATATGGTTAAGAAAATGTGCACCAAATGGATGCATAAGAGAGATATACTTATATTCAATCATCACTGCAAATGCAAACACTTAAATGCGAATGAATGTATTTTTATTAGGCTTCCCCTAATTTTGTAATCTATTACACACTTCTTGTAATTTGTTACATTACTCATATGTTCCAAAAATACTTATCAACAACATCTAATATGGTTATCAAGAACAATTTAACATGTTACAAGATCATGTAATTCATTACAACAATACAAACATCTAAATTTTCAATAGTTTGTGCCTTGAAACTTAATTTTATCAAATCAAAATAATTTCATAAGACTAATTAACATTGTTTTCAATCAAATCAACATCAATAAACACAAAACCAATTGAATTGATTAACCAATTACTCGCTTGGTTGATTTTAATTTCTAAAATTAAACTTTATGATTCTTTAAAGATTTTTAAAGTATGTAAGGCTAATTAATTCATTATGATAAACAAGCACAAACAGACCTAGCTAAGAGATAAACAAAATACAAACAAAAACAATCATTACAACTCTTAGGGTCTTCCAAAATTCTTCTAACTAAGTGTGATATCTTCAAAAAAACTTCTTATACTTTATCTTTCACAATAATTTCTCCATAACATCTTCATGGCAGAGCTAAGCAAAAGCTATGAGGTGGTTGGAAATTTGGGGATTTAGGTTAAAGGGTTAAAGTTTTTTTTTTTTAGAAAAACTTAAATGAATTTAATTTCTAGCCCATTATAACACATTAGATAAGTTAGCCAATGTGGAATGACTAACGTGGCCTTCTGCTATATAACCTCATCACTTAACAAAATGGAGTTAATTTTATGGATGAAAGTAATAGTATTTCAAAATCATAAGGACCAAAAGGTTCAAAATCCATGGTTTTGAAATGTAGGGTCTAAATCTAAATTTTTGAATTTTTATTGGGATAAAAAAATCTTTAACCCATATTATTGTTGTTGTTGTTGTTGTTATTAAAAGAATAATATTTATGTTAATAGGATTATTGGCTTGGTGGGGTATACTGTTTTGTGGCCTACTTATGTTAATAGGCTCGCTATCCTGTTTGAGATAATAGGCTTGTTGGCTTATTTGGCCTAATAGGCTTGTTGATTTATTTATAGGCTTTATTATGAAACAAACCTTTAAAAAGGCTTTCAAATCATGCCTAAAGAAAAAGTACATAACAAGTATGTAAATCAGGCTTAGGTATTATTTTTAGGAGGCAGGTCTGGCTTAGACATTGCAAATCTTGACCAACGTTGGCATATTTCTACCTTTAATTACAAATATCAACAATCTTACCATACATGACAATATAAGTAAAAAAAAAAATAGAGTCTTGCTATACATGACAAGTATGCAAATCAGGCTTAGGTCTTGTGTTTAGGGGTAATGTTAGGCTTAGCAAATCTTGACCTAGGTTGGTCTATTTTCACCCTTAATTACAAATATTAATAATCTTATCATACATGACAAAACATGATAATGTAAAAAAATTTTACACAATTAGTGCACTATAATTAAATTAGAAAAAACTAGTAGAGTTCACAAAAATAAATAAATAAATAAATAATCTTCTCTCTATCATAGAATTTTGTTAGAAAAGTGCAATTTTTTTTATCATTGATACACTACCTCTTATGTAAAATAAGATAAGAATTATATTTTATTTGTATAAGATAAAAATGTTTTTAAAACAAAATATCATTTATTCCCTTTTTTTTATCCAGACACCTTTTAGATTATCTGTCATAGTCAAGAAACCAACCTTATTGCCCAGTAATTACAAGACAAGCATATCTTGCAATGAAGTAAATAGATCTTGAACATAAGCCTCGTCCTAGTAACCTTTAGCTTAATTTACTACCATCCTCTAATTCTATTGTTGCTAGTTTCTCCTTCAAAAGATCAAGCTTAGGTTTTATTTGCATTGTCTTTTGTTACCCATAACCATGTCTCTAAAGGAAATTGAACTCTTAGAACAATCTTTTTGAGAAAATGTTCCGATCCCCCATCCTCCATCTAGTGGATCCTTTTCTTTCTTCATAACACTCGTTGAAAACATGAAGCTCTTTCCTATCGCATTTATAATCTTATTTAATAAGTCGTACTACAAATTAAGTTTTTAAATATACTTTGGATCAAGGTTGACTTTTAAAAAATTGACCTTAAAAAAAAATCCTATATAAGATAAGCAGACCAAACTCATGCTTTACATCTAAGAAGTAGGTTAGATTTAGGCTTTGTAAAACCTAACTTAATTCAGTCCATTACCAGTTACCACCCTTGTGTGCATGAAGGGACATAACTTTAAAAAATAAATAAGGTGGGCCCATACAAAGTGTCCAAAATTTTAAGTATGGTGAAATATAAGCCCATGTTTTCCTGCCACGTTATTTATGTGACTGTGTGAGAGTGTCAGAGTTTTTTAAAAAGAAAAAAAAACTAAAGTTATAATAATTGAAGCCAAGAAAGAGGCTTTTTAACTACAATAGTAAAAAAAACTATTTATTAAAATAAAAAATAATAATTTACTGATATGAGTTGTTTCAAAAAAGTGACGAAAACATTTAACAGGAGGCACCAACGCCTCATGTTCAAAATAATTTTTTTTTTTTACTACAACAGGAGGTGCCAACTCATTTGGTGTCTTGTGTTCAATTTTTTTTCCCTACAACAAGAGGCGCCAACTCGCGTTCAATTTTTATATATATATATAACAGGAGGCGCGGCATCTCGTGTTCAATTTTTTTTTTTACTATAACAGGATGTATTGTAATAACATAATATTAAAATTTATTACTGGGACTACAGCTCTTCACACTACAATCCCCTCCATGCATATGTTTGGTAAGCCACCAAACCATGTAGAGTATGGTTGCCATACAATCTGCAAAAATAAGTTATGCATTAGATATAACACAACAACATATAAATTAAAATTGTGTTATGAAAATGAACTCACATCATATCTCTTCATGTCGTCAAATTTCTCTCTATAAATTGATAGATGAAATTTACAATATGTAAATTCCTTTAGTTGTTCACTAATCCACCTGTTTGTCAATACATATATAAACAAACTTTACAAGGATTATTTTATCTATTTATAATTTTACATAATTAATTAACATGTAATAACCATCCAGGTTGTTGAACGCAAGGCAGCTGGCACCTCCTATTATATATTAAAAAAAATTGAACGTGAGGTGCCCATTGACTGTTATAGTAAAAATAAAATTTTTTGGAATGTGAGTTGGCACCTCCTGTCATATATATATAAAAAAAATTGAACACAAGGCTGCCAACTCCTGTTGTAGTTAAAAAAAAAATACTTTGAATGCTAAGTTGGCGCCTCTTGTTAAAATGTTTTCAGCCTTTTTCTAAAACAACCCATATCGTTAAATTGTTTTTTATTATTATTATTTTAATAAATAGTTTTTTTTACTACTGTGGTTAAAAAGCCCAAGAAAGAATACTATAATAATAGTCAAGTTTGATTTACCACACAAAAGAAGTTTCATGTTTATTATACTTTTTTAAGGGTTTGGTATCTATTAACAAGCATCAAATTTAGACATTTATGTTGCATCATGTGAGTGAAATAAAAGCAAAATCATATTTTTAAACGCAACAAAATTTGAAAATATAGCCCTTTTTTTTGTTGACTTTCATGTAAATTTCATCAAGTTAGAAATTCAATTACTCAATATAATTGGTTTAATGTAAAGTTGCTACTTCTTAATTATATTTAGTGAAATCATTGTTGAAGATCATAACCTAAACTTTTGAAAATCTTTAATTAGACATGACCCTATTAAAACCATCATAACTAACTTGAAAATTCCATGTAATCTTGTAGGCGACTTCTGGATCTGCAGTGCCTTTAAATAATGATTAAAGGCTTAATTGTACTTTTGGTTCCTCAAGTATTATAATTGTGTGATTTTGATTTTCCAAATTCTAATTGCATAAATTGAGTCCCTCAAGTATCGCAATAGTGCGATTTTGGTATCTCAAATATCAATTGTGCAAATTGGGTTCCTCAAATATTGTAATTGTAAATTTTGATCCCTTTGTTAGTTTTTCGTTAAAATATTTGACATGACAGATAATGTGGTCTTGATAGATGATGTGCAATTGACATGGTGTAGATGACATGGCAAATCATGTGACTCTAATGTGTCATATAAAATCTATTAAATATTTAATAAAAAACTGATAGAGAAACCAAAATTGCACAATTACTATACTTGAGAGACGTAATTTGTGCAATTGAAACTTAGGGGACCAAAATCGCACAATTGCGATACTTGAGGGACTAAATGTGCAATTAAGTCATTATTAAATAAATTTGTAAATTTAATTTAATTTAGAATTATAATAATTTTTGTATTATCAAGAAATAATAAAATATTGTATTATCAAAATAACTTAGATTTGTGTTTTTGTATAAAATTTGTATCATTTTTTGAAGGTGTAATAAATATATGAATATGTAAAACTTTTTTAGAACAACTATCTGGTACAAAATAATTTGCACGAAATACAATGAGTTATGAGTTTAATTTGTATGTGCTATTGGTCTAAATTTTTTACAAAAATGATTTTTAGACACCCAATATGCTACTATACACTTAGTGAGAGAGTGAAAAAAGAGAGAAAAATAAAGATATGAATCTAGGGATGTCAAAAAAATCCGACACCCGCGGATATCCACGGATAAAATCTGCCATGGGTACAAAATGGATAGTGTTAATGGGTACCTGCTGGTAATGGGTACGAGTATTTTCTCTACCTGCTTGTTAATGGGGTGGGGGCGAGTATAGTGGTATCCATACCCACGTGGTACCCGCTAATGATAAATTACGTAACTACCTTATATATATATAAGAAGTTTACCCTAATTTTACATTATTCTTCCTTCTCTCTTCGACAAACAAATATCAAGAAGACTAGAACATGTTGTCTTCTTTCTCTGCTTTGCGCCTCTGCCTCCACAAACCTCCCCAGTTCGTCAATTCCTCTTGTTTGCGTTGCACCAGTGAGAAAGCCACCCACAGCCCACCCCTACTTCCGATTTGCATTTTTGGTTAGAGTCGGATACTCCTCTAGCCTCTAGCCCTTTACCACGTGCTTTAAGGTAACTATTTATTCACTGTCTCATTTTCTTCAATCGATCTTTCTTTCTCCATACATGGCACAACCGCACTGAATATGTTGTTATTTATAATGATTATAATTGATTCAACATGGATTAGTCATGTGCTTATTACGGTATCTAAATACTGATAGTCCTAGGTTAAAAACTAAAAGGTAAAGTTAATCCCTTTTGTTTCCTAATTCTATAAATAAATCAAAGATCCAGTGAAGTTATGCCAACTAGGTGAGCTGCAATTGGCTGTTATAATGCCAAGACAACAGAAGCAGTTCCCTGTTGTCTCATAGTTTCCATTCTTTGTTTACTAAAATGTGGGAGGATAGACTTTGTGAAGCCCATATTTATGACTTTCGAAAAGCTACCTTTTGCATCTAGGCTTGCGAGAAATTCAATTGGATATCACTTAATGCAAGATATGTTGATCACATGAACATTTTGCTGCTACGTGGATACATACATACATACATACTATATATATATGTATATATATATATATATATATATATATATATATATATATATATATTATTTTGCATAATTAGATAACTATATTAATTCCAGGGAGGATACCTGAGGCAAAGTGTTGGAATACTCTAGCAGCAATTTTTCTACCTTTTCTTATTCTAGAGATTTAATTTTTATTCAGGTCTTCTACATTTTGGAAGAAGTTCTGTCAGTTTCAGCTATTTGTTATGTATATTTCTCTAGTATCTATGGCTGCAACACTTGTGTGTAACATATTTCGTTTAATTGGGCAAAGCTTAAGGTCTATGCCGTTGAGCGTGTAAATACAAACTTGTTTACATTTTGAATTTAACATGATAGGATCCCAATTTGATTTTCAATGATTTTGCTAGATATGTTTGCTTTATTAATCTATACTGTTTGTAACTAAATTTGTTATTTTAAATCTGCATTGAATTTGTCTTCTTAGTAAGTTTGATTACTACTAAATTTGTTGTTTTAAATTTAAACTGTTCGTAACTAACTATATTTTGTTTGTTGTTATTTGTAGAATGTCGACTGAACAAATCTTTATTCTTAAGGATGATGACCAACAAGTGAAAAATGTGTCTAATATGGGTGAATTAAATGCAAATGCATCAAATAATGTTTCTATGAATCAAGGTGATGATTCAACTCAAATTGAAACTGGTAGCTCAATTCCAACAGAGGGTGACATTAAACGAAGAAGACAAACTTCAGTTGTTTGGAATCACTTTAAAAGGCAAAACATAGATGGAAAGTGGAAAGCCATTTGCAATTATTGTAACTCAAAACTTTTGGGAGAGGCAAAGCAAGGAACATCACACTTGATGGCCCACTTTAGGTCTTGCAAACTTCGATCAACTCGAGACATCAAGCAGGCATTTCTCAAAATTGAGAAAATAGGGAGTGATATAATAGTTGTTGGCAACTATATATTTAATCAAGAAACTACAAGACGTGCACTTACTAAGATGATGGTTCTTCATGAGTATCCAATGTCAATGGTTGATCACATAGGCTTTAAAGAATTTTGTCTTGCTTTGCAACCTTTATTCAAGGGGATTTCTCGAAACACTGTCAGGAATGACATTATGAAGGCCTATAATGAAGGAAAATAGAATACAATGAAGTTGTTCTCAAAGAATGAAAGCCGAATTGCAATCACTACTGATATATGGACTGCTGTAATCAAAATAGAGGTTATATAACTGTCACGACTCACTTTATTGATGATTCATGGACCTTACAAAGTCGACTTGTGAGCCAATGACACTAAATTATATTCTATTATTTTTTTAGTTGTTTGTGATTAGATTATTGAAATTTGTATTTCAATGTTAGGTTCATTTATGTGCCTGCTCCTCATACTAGCAAAGTTCTTGCTGATGTCTTGGTTCAATGTTTGATGGATTGGAATCTAGATAGAAACTTGTCCACTTTAACCGTTGATAATTGCACTACAAATGATGCTATGATTGAACGCATTCTAGATAAGATTTTACCTAGGTCTCTTATTTTGGGTGGTCAACTATTTCACATGCGTTGTTGTGCTCACATACTAAATATAATTGTGAAAGATGGTTTGTCCATAATCTCTGATGCCATTGAAAAGATTAGAGAAAGTGTTCATTTTTGGACAGCAACACCTAAAAGAGAGGAGAAATTTATAAAGACATGTGGTCACTAAACATTCCATTTAGTAACAAGTTGGTTCTTGATTGCAAAACTAGGTGGAATTCTACATTTTTAATGCTTCAAGTTTCCATACAATACAAAGTTGTGTTTGATCGATTGTCATAGCGGGAGAATCAATATAAAGCTTTGCCTAGTGAAGATGAGTGGAAGATGGCAAGTGAAATTTGTCAAAAGTTAGAGTTGTTTTATGATGTGACACTCTTATTTTCTGGTACTTTGTATCCAACTGCAAATATTTTTTTTCCAAAAATATGTGAAATTAAGTTGGCTTTGATTGAGTGGCTTGGTTGTCCTAATTCTATTATCCATCAAATGGCTATCAAGCATGATTGCTAAATTTGACAAGTATTGGGGTGTGATCAATGGCGTGATGGTTGTTGTTACTGTGTTAGATCCCAGGTACAAAATTGACTTGTTGGATTATTTTTTTCCCTCAAATTTATAGAGAGGATGCTGATTTGAAATTGAAAGGGTAAAAAGTATTTGTCAAGATTTGGTGAAAGAGTATGACATGAAAATTAAGGTTAAGGAGTTAGTTTCTTCATCTCTAAGTTCAAACCCAAATGTAGTAGACGTGGGTGTCATTGGAAAAAAAGAAAGTTGGAGGTCAAATTTTGCAAAACATAAAAGTGCCAAGAGAAATGATGCATCAAGTTTTAAGTCCTAAATTTGATCGTTATTTAGAGGAGGCGACACTTCATGATTTAGATGAACAGTTTGATATCGTAGCTTGGTGGAAGACTAATTGGTTAAAATACCCAACCTTGCAAATGCTTGCAAGAGATTTTCTAGCAATTTCCATCTCAACTGTTGCTTCTGAGTCTTCATTTTGTACTGGTGGTCGATTTCTCACTCCTCATCGTAGTAAATTACTTCCAAATACTTTGGAGGCATTGATGTGTGTCCAAGATTGGCTATGGACCGACATGGGAGGTAATGAAATTAACACCTTTAATTACATATTTATATTGATTCATTGTTATAAATTTTTTATGAACTTTTTTTTCTTGTCAGGTTCTTCAAAATTGAAAATGGACAACATGGAACTTAATTAAATATTAGAAGATATGGACGTTGATGATGTTAGTAATTTTCTTAATATTTCATTCCAAACCAAATAATATCAATTATTAGTGATTTTTATTTGATTTTTTGTTTTGTTTTTAGGAATCAAGTGGCCAAAGTTGGGTTGTTGATGTGGGCACAAGTGACAATTAAAGAACTTTTAATTCTTAACATGCTTTGAGCATGCTTTAGAATTGTATTGAGTGTGGCTTTAGTGACTTTTGTGGTTTTATTTGGACTTGTATGAAATTGAAGTATTTTAGTTTATTAACTTTTATTTGGACTTATGAGAACGAAGTATTGTACCTTATTAACTTTGGTTTGGACTTATAAGATTCAATTTAGTTTATTGACTTTTGTTTGAATTTATGAGATTGAAGTATTTTAGCATTTAAATTTAGTTTATATATTAAAGTATTTTGATTGTTATAATTATGTAGAATATACGAATAATTTTAGTTTTCTAGCCTTTAAATTATTTTTAAAAAAATTGTCAAGAATAATTTTGAATTATGGTTAAAATGATTTTTTTAATTTTTTTAACCTTTTCTTTTTTAGTAAAAATCTGCGGATACCCGCAGATATTAAAAAAATTAGCGGGTATCCACTTAACGGGTACCCGCGCGAGTATGGGGACAGGTACGAGGCGGATATTTATCCAACAGGGTGGGTAGCGGGGGACTACTACTCGTACCTGCCCCGCCCCGTTGACATCCCTAGATATGATAGGTAATTTGATGTGATAGGAAGAGAGAGATAGAGAGAAATGTGAGGTGTTTATAAAGTGTTTTAAAATATGAGATGTCTAAATATCACTACCTAATTTTTTGCATTGTTAACTAATTGCAAATGATGGTAGGTATTACTTTTAAAATAATTAGTGTAAGCATAAAAAAAAAAAACACTCCATAATAATTTGTGATTAAATGATAATGCAAAAACTATTTACACTATTAATACATAGACTATTTACTCATGAATTGTTTATTTGTTGATGGAAAAAGATTGATAAAGATCAAATGTTATTCAACACCCAGAGAGGAAAAGAGAGAAATATAAATATGATAAATGAGATAATATGATAGCAAAAGAGAGACATAGGAAAATAATAAATATTAATAAAATATTTAATATATAAAAGTGTATATATATCATCACTCTTTATTAATTAAGCACACATGACCATATTTTTTTTTATGTGTATAATATTCACACTGAAATTTAAATCTATGATATTATACATATTGCTTTAACTCCACCACTAGGCCTAACTCTAATGGTTTGCATGACCATAGATGAGTGTATGGACAAGTGAAAATTGATAACCTATAAAATCACTGCAAGTATAATTTGTCGAATTCGGTATCATGGTTTCGTAGTGTGTGTTTGGGTGCGGGTTGATAAAATTGATTTTGAATGAAATTGATTTTGTAAAATTTATTTTGCTTAAAACTGATTTTGAAGTGATGTGATTTATGTTTGAATGTTTTTATTCTAAAAACAAGTTAATAGTCTAATTCAGTATAAATTTTTTGATCCAACAAAAAAGTTACTTAAAGTTGCTTCAACCATAAAATCAATTATGGAGTCAAATCAATTTTTCAACATGAAACCAAACATGTAAATATTTATCTAAAATTACGTTAACTGATACTTTAACGTGATTATGAAGAATCAAACGTGAAACCAAAAATATACGTACTCTATCTTTTGTCAAACTTTTTATACGGATGATAACAGATATAGCTCCATATTTCTGCCTCTGACGAATTCGTCTGGTTAGTGAACCTATTTTATGGTTGCTTGCGGGGCCTACACGAGGATACCAGAAGAATAAAATACATTAGTGAATTTCTTTAAATCTTAATCTTTTAAATTTAAATTAATTTAATTTATAATTATCCCAAAATCGTGTTGGACTTATCCGCACTCTTTTTTAGCTACATTATTCTTACATATTATTGTGTCATTTATATTATGATTCACACCCACTACGGAAATTGTGAACTGTTATCAAACATGACCATAAATGAACAAATAACAAATTCATTTCATAGTGAAATGGTGAATGGACCAACCAACTAAATGATAAGAGAGAAGCACTATCAAGCATCTACCAAAACTATTACTTGGAGTTCACCGGCAATAAAAGTAAGGGATAAGCGACTTTGGCCCTACATGACTATTTATATTTTAATGCCTCATGATAAGACACAAGCCACCAATAATTGAATTTATTAGATGATATAATATAAGCAAATAAAACCGATGCTTACCATTAATAAGAAACTAATTAATTAAATGATGAGATCATTCCGTTACTATATAGGCAGGGTGTAGCCGACACCAAATTTATTCTTCTTCTCGGAGATTTAGATTGATGGCTGTTAACTGTACTTCCTCAACTCAAATTCCAATTCAGAAATATGGATCATTTCTCAAGTACCCAAACAAAAATTGATGTCCAAACGTAGCTATGTCTCACTGAAAAAGGCATCGGTACTGAGGATCACAGCTTCCATCAAGAACAAGGTCAATATCTTCATCTTTTTCTGTCCTTTAGATGCTGTTTTATCTTTGATGTTTACCCTTATCTAAGCAGAAGAAAAGTACCCGTAACAAGTCCCATGTTGTTGAGAAACAGATATTTTTGGTAAGTTCTGTTAATTAATGTCTATTTGGTCTCTACTTAAACAGGTTTATGAAGATCACTCTCAGGGCATAGTCTGCTACCAAGATGAGCATGGAGAAATAATTTGTGAAGGGTATGATGAAGGGCCTTGTTTTCAAAGAGTTCCAGAGCCGACCTATCATCCAAGGTAGGGAATCCTACCCAATCTTGTATTGTATTTAACAAAAAAAATCAAAGGCTTTTTACTCCAAATTTGTACTTGTAATATTTATCTGACAACAGAGGTTGTGCTGGGTTCAGAGATGCTCAAATCACCAATTTTCTTCTTCGACAAAGTTGGCTTCAGATTGTTAAAGGAGAAAACTCGAATGATGCTGTTGAAGGACGTCTGCAAAAGGACTTAAACTGTAATGGCTTTAACTCATTCTGTTAATTACCTTAATCTGATCCTTTCACGCTCAAAGGTCTTGGCAACAGTTACTACTATACTGTATCAGAAAGGCATGAATATCATAAAAAAATAAGACTGAATTGGAAATCACATATCACATGTGCAGTGGGTTTTGTTCCTGATGCTCATGCCTCTTGCGAATTGTAAGGATTCATAATGGCAATGCTTTTCTTAATTGCCTTTCCTTTTCGACTAGTTGTATATTAGTATTATAGATTATCTGATAGAAAATTTAAAGGAAAATGATGACGACTTCCTATCACAAAGTAATAAATTTGTCTGTATGTCTTTGTATTCTAAATATCAAATATTATGATACTGAAGTCATGCAGTTGCATCATTACAAATTCATTGTTTAAGGATAAAGACAATTGCTAAAAGCAGAAGAGGATGTGAGGGCAAATACATGTATGAGAAAAGCTCTTGCTACTAAAAATATGAAGCTAACTTCCTGGATTTTAAGAATGATCTTCCGATGTTACAGTTCACTTTGCTGCTGTGGTAACTAATCTTCAGACCCTCATCCCATAATAAGGATAAAATAAGCACCCCAAAATAGAAAGAAAAGCATTCGCCACATCAAAGTGTGAAAGGGAAATAAATTCCTGGAAAGAAATGACATGGATTATGGGGGCCAAGTTATCTGACCAGGCACTGTAAATCATGCTATATGTGAACACATATACCTGACTGAAACCTCAATTGTAATGTAATATTTTCTTTAACCAAAAGCCGACAAAGAGTTGGTTCCTAGTTCGCGGAACTGTTCCGTATTTCCTTCCTTAACATACTGATTAGTTAAGAGGCGAATGAAAGGATGGAGAATAGTTTTAAATAGGCCTAAATACTTTTTAGTCCTTTTAATGTATCTGTTTTTTGCTTTTGGTTCGTATAAATTTTTGTTAATCATTTCGTTTTTCTAATACTTTTTTTTGTTGGGTTCTTATCGTTAAATTAATCTGTTAAGTATGATATTAATAACTCATTTGATATGTCACATTAGCAATACATGTCATGTCAATAACATATGCTACGTCAACTACAAATGACAATTTTTGTTTCAGTCCCTCTAAATATACTTTGTTTTTGTTTTTGTCTCGCTAAATACACCTAGTTTACGCTTTAGTCCCAAAAATAATATAGAAGGACTAAAACAAAAATGATGTGTAATGTAACTTACACCAACTATTTCACTATTGTTAAGATCACGTCAAGTGTACCTGTCGTACAAGTAATAAAAAGTGAGAAGAGGATCGTATCTACAGGGATTGTGATTTAACAACGATGCTATTGATTAATTATTCTTTCGATTTAGAAATTAAGAAAGAATAGAGAATTTTTAGGTTTTTTATTTAATTAAAAGAAAGAAGAACGCAACTAAAAATATTATAGAAAATTCAATTAATGAAAATCGTTAGGTGTCAGAATCCTCTTGATTCTCTCCTAAGGTAATTGCTTTCCCTAGTTTATCTTCAATTCCTTGGGTGGTAAACCCTTTATTCTTAATTATGAACCTTCATTCCTTAGGCGAACAAAATTAGTAACAAGCATTATGTTTTGGAAATTCACACAGATACGTATAATCTATCTCTATCCCTGGGCTTAAGAATCATATGGTTATTGAATTAGAACAATCTAAACTCCAATTTTTCAATTGCAATATTTAGATTACTAATCAATTTCCTAATAAGGATCAATCACAAAAAAGCATAAAGCATGAATTCAATAACTTAATTCACATAACAAGTAAAAGGATTCAAAAGAGAAATTGATTACAAAAGGTTCAAATCAAGGTTCATCCTAACCAAACCCTAAGGAACATAGAAACTCATAAAGTCAATAAGAACAAAAAGAAGAAGAAGAAGCCATTAATCTTTAAGAATCGTGCCTGAGTTCTTCAAGATTCAATAGAACGGTGATGAATCCTCAAACTCTTTCTCGCTTTTGGTTCTTAGAGGAGTCAAAGAATGTCTTTGACATGTAATTTCCTTGAATAAAAAGGTTAAAATTGGGCTTTTTGGACTGCAAGACAACATTGGGCCCACTTTCTTTAAAAATTGAAAAGTCAATATGCATTAGTGCCTAATGCAAGCTAAGCATTGACCAATTGAACTCCGCCAGGCACCAAATTTTGGATTTGGAAGTGTACCAATTTGGCGTTGGGTAGGGGTAAGCAGAAATATTTGACTCGTCTGAAATTCGACTAATCTGATTTTAAAACATCCTTCTCAGGTGGTCGGGTTTGGATTTCAAGTTAGAATAAATAAAAAAATCGGTTAGATATGGTTAACTCCCAGTGGGTGAGAGTTAGAAAAAAAACAAACTGTAAAAACCAGCACCTGACCAATAAGTGTATAGAAATAATAAAGCTTAGATGTCACAATCATAGTACTTACAATAAGTTGCTACTATTGCAGGCTTACAGTTTCCATGTTGTAGTCTTACACTTACAGAGTAGACCTTGAGCATTGCAAACCATCAAATTTATTGAGCATTGCACTATGTCACCATCAAATTTAAATTACGCCTTTTATCTACTAATTTCAAATTTTATTGAATTTATTAAGTTTGATTAAAGCAACATATTTTATTTTATTAAAACACAAACATATCTTAAAATAAAAACACAAACCTTAAACCCCATCAAATATTAGTCTCCGCAGGTAACTTGCAAGTGGTAATGAAGCCCTCACACATATTTGATGCACCAAGTGTGGCTGAGAACCAGCCCATCCTCCATTGTCCCAATGACAATCAAGACCTCTCCACCACCGTGATTCAACCTTGCACCACCATTCAACCTCGCACCATCGCAGGCGCACTAGAGGATGCAATGAACTCGATGCATAACCTACTGTATATGGAATGGTAAACCCGAAATAACCCACCCATTTCACCCGAATCCAACTCAACCAAAAGCTAAACGGTCAACATTGGGTTATGTTTTCCATTGGTCGATATTTAGCAGATTAGGCTTTTTGAACCCAAATCTAATCGAACCCAACCATTGCTTACCCTTAGCGTCAAGTGTAGGCTTAGTGTTGATGCCTGATGGGCATCGACCAAGTACTGTGGGGTAAGTGCTAGCTAAACTACTGTGGGCACCAAATATGCTCCGTCTGGCACTGATTCAGGCATCAACTTTTTTTTCCTTCATATTTTTCACACCATATTGTTGTTGGGTGTAGTGTGTTGGTCACTAGGCGCTAGTCTTTATGGGTCATAGTCCCCTTTTGGCATTTGGCTTTGTTTTGGTGTTGGTTCAAGTCCTTTTAAGCTGAAAAAATCACTTTTCTTACACTAAGATGTTGTCTCATTCCCTTGCTCATTTTCCTATATTCAAAAACCCAAATAATTAAATAAAAATCATGCAATTTTAAATTAAAAGCCCTAGGAACATGAATCACATGAAGTTTCATATTAATAGGTTATTTCTAATAAATTTCTTATGAGCTAGTGCAAATATCATGTAAAACAGCTCTATAAATCTACATATATTATAGATTTCGCACAATTCCAAATTTAGAATTTGCTTGTCTCAGCAATATCATAACTAGGGTAGAGCAAATCCTTTGCATCAACTCAATCCCATCTTAATTCAATCATACATTAATGTTGTCTTCTTCAATTCATCAGATGGTTGCACAAAACAAATTGAGTTCACTTAATCCTAAGAGTCATGATTCCCTGCTAGAGTAAAACAAGTTAACATAAGATATTAACTCAATCACATGCACTCTGTGCCTACCTCACACTCCTCAAACAATGAAGTGTTTATACTCAACACACCAAATAAGGGTTCTGTTTACACTCAACATTATTACATGTTATCCCTATCATATGCTTGGCAAGATTCTAAAATCATCACCACAAACAACTACACACAATCAAGAGGTATTTTTCAAGTAGTAATAGGGCTAGGGACATAGGTGAGAACATATTTGGAAATAGGCTAATCAATTGGAATTAAGAGATTATTATGGACAACATCAAATCAAGTCATCACTATCATCTCTTGGCATTAATCTTTTAGTTTGCCAACTTTTTCACACTCACTTATTTACAACAACACAAAAGCACAAACATAAAGAAAACAATACATATTTTTAAGTTGTTTTTACCTTTTTTATTTTCTTTTTCTTTATTTCTTTCCCTTTTTTTCTTATCTTTGTTTTTTATAGGAAATTTTTATTCTACTGTTACTCTATCCTAAACTTAAAATTATCATTTGTCCTCAAGCTTGGGTTGGCCTTGGGCCTTGTCTAGAGGTGCAACGGCCCATGGCTGGGAGGGGCCCAAAAAGTTAAAAAAAATTATATAGTTGTGTAATAATTTTTTTCTATATTCTTTTATGTTATTTTTATAAATAAATTGAAATTACTATCTCTTATCATGTTTCCTTTTTTATACCTAAATAAAAATGTGATATGTGATTATAAAGTACCATTCTTTTAATTGTTAGTTTTTTTTTCTATGTTGTATTACATTCATAAGTTCATGTTAAATGAATTTTTAGCTCTTTATGACAAATAAACATGTAGTGAAAATATGATAATGCGTAGAGTTAAAGTTTTTGTTTTTTCAACAATATAAAAAACACAAACTAAACCTTAAATTATAAAGGACTCTACTCCTACAAATTAATTCAAAATCCCTAACTTGGATAGTAAAGCCCTCATTCTCTCAATTAGAGATTTTTAACACCTTCTCCCCTTTCCTTGGAATGTGCATTTCACACCCATTCTTTGCAATTAAGCAAAAAATATCTTTCTCAATCATCTCAAGCTACCCTCTATTTATATATGTGTGTGTGTGTGTGGATTTACTAATGTGCGCACACTTATTTTTTAGTTGGAGTATGTTAACAAGTTATAATTACAATGTATCTTAAAATACACATACGGTGTAGCTTGCTAATGTACTCTAACTAAAAAATAAATGTGTGTACGTTAGCAAATGTTTGCGGGATTATTATAAATCTAAAATATAATTTATATATTTAAAAATATTTATTTATTATAAACTTTACTAATAATATAATTTAAAATTTTAAAAATATTTATTTATTATAAATTGTAATGATAATTATACAAAAATAAATATTTAACTTGTGCAATACACAGGTTAAAATACTAAATAAACTAAAAGGTAGTATATTAATAAAGAGGAAAAATACAAGTAGATTTAATTTAAGACGATAATATTTTGTTGATGATAGACGATAGTATGGAAATGAATTGAATGAAAAATGTAATACATCCTTTTGAGATTTGTTAGAATTATGTTATTTGTTTAATGTAATAAAACATATCATTTTTAATTAAATTATGTGTCTATTTTTTTATGTAGTATATATTAACATTTTCAAATGCTTATACACAAGGGGCCCTTATTTATTATTTTGGCTATGACCCATAAAATGTTAGGACTGGCCCTGCCTCAAGCAAGCACACAACTCTAAACTTAAGATCAAGCTTGGTCCTATAAGACTAAATCCCTTAACTCCAACTGATAGTAATGTTTTTAAAACTAGACTAGTTATTGAACTGGTCAAGACACTGGTTTAATAGTTGAACTATGGTCAAACTGGTATTAATAAAATAATAATAATAATAATTATATAATATATAAAATAATATTAAATAAATATAATATCATAACTTTATAACACTAAAAATTAAAATAAAACATCATTTTATACCTATTTATAATCCTTATTAAATATGTTTTTTTATTTATCTTAAAAATGTTTTAGATTTAATTTAATAAATTAAAATTTGAAATTTGAAAAAATTGATAAACACTGGTTCAAATCAATTTTCTACATGGGTTCTTAACCAATTCTAAAATGGTCCAGTTTTTTTAAAGTTAACAGATAGGTCACCAAACTAATTTCCGGTTAGACATCAAACTAGTTGGTCTGGTCCAATTTTCAAAACTATGATTAATAGGGATAATATGGTTTTTTACCTTTTGACTTATAATGAGGTAATTCAAACAACAAAGTGGCTAAGACTTAAAGAGGTTAGTAAAGGATAAATGTGTAGGGTGGCTAATTTTGGCCCTCACTTAAAGAAGACAAATGTGTTTCTATCATTTGTGTGTCTACAACTCATGCAATAATAATAAGAATTATGTCAAGTTCTAAAGTAAATAATAAGTAATGATGAAACACACTGAATGATCATCTATTTAGGTTTAAAGTCTTATAGCACAAACAATCTTATTAGCAGCAAGGTGTTAATATGGAGTGCTTAGAAGGTGCACAATCATCAAATTATGAATGACATGCAAAAGTAGCGGTAATCAAATTGCTTAAGACAATGCAAACATTTACAAGCAACATCCAAGAATGAAATTTGTGAGATATGATAAGCAAGGAAATATATGTTACAAATCAGAAAATTAGAAATCACTAGTAGCCAACTTAGTCAAAAATTGACATACACACAAACGGATCAAAGAAGAAAAAAAAGTAGAAAAGACTTTTTTGGGTCAAGTAAACATAAAGTATCACGAAGGAAACCAAGAAAGTTGTTGTGTGAAGTATCATCACACACCTTAATCTCTCAATTCCTAAGAAGAAAAGAAAAATAAAGAAAGGAAGAAATCAATCTAAATTTATATATATATATATATATATATATATATATATATATATATATATATATATATATATATATATATATATATATAGAGAGAGAGAGAGAGAGAGAGAGAGAGAGAGAGAGAAATAGATAGATAAATAGATAAGAGTGCTTAAGTTGCCTCCTAAGTAGTATTTGTTTAACATCTCGAGCTTGATGGTCCCATAAAGGTCAAGGCTCCTTCAAAATGAAAAGAACATTAAGACACCTCCTTTAGATCAGATCTTCTATCTTCACCCTTCCTTTGGTTGTAATTCCTTTGACTACAAAGGCCCCTAACCATTTGGACTTTCATTTCCTTGCAAAAAAATGGAATTTAGATTTTGAACGATATACATGTTGGCCTGGGTAGAAGAATTTTTAATGTAAGACAATCTCATGCTCCCTAGGTACCTGCATTGGTTTCTCCTTCCTTTTAAGAATCATGCTGGAGTTCTTCAAGATTCAATAACTGATGATAAATCTTCAAGCTCTTCTTCACTTTTAGTCCTTAGAGGAATCAAAAAATGCCTTTCTTATGTAATTTTCTCTGATAAAAAGGTTAAAATTGGGCTTTCTAGACCGCTAAACAACACTAGGCCTGATTTCTTTAAAAATCATAAAGTCAGTACAAGTTGGCGCCTAATGTAGGCTAAGCACCGTCAGGCCTAGGCCAAACATTGTTGGGTGCCAATTAAACTTTGTCAGGCACTAGAATTCAAATTTAGAAGTGTGTCGAGCGTATGCCAAGCACTAGCTAAACTTTGTTGGGTGATAGATATGCTTCACTGAGCACTGCTTCAAGCATCATCATTTTTTTGAGTTTTTCACTCTATGCTTGCGTCAGGCGTAGTGTGTTGGCCACTAGGTGCTGGTCTTTATAGGTTATGGTCCCTTTTTGGCACTTGGCTTTGTTTTAGTGTTGGTTCAAGTCCTCGCAAGCTGAAAAAATAATTTTTCTTCACTCAGATGTTGTCCCATTCACTTACTCATTCTTCCTATACTCAAAAACGCAAATAATTAAGTCAAAATCATGCAAATTTCAATTAAAAGTCTCTAGAATGTGAATCACATAAAATTTTATATCATTAGATTGTTTTCTCATTAATATCTTGTGAGTTAATGCAAACTTCTAACTAATGCAAACCCAAACATCAGATTCATTAAATTAGGTTAAGTCCAATTCCTTTACGTGAAACCCTTTTAAAATCAACCCTAATGTTCTAGCTAATTCCTTAGCTCTATTAAGATTAATTCAAGTATTAAGTTCAAGAATCTATAAGAACACATGAATAAAGAGGTTTTATTCTTAGGCTCATCCTAAAACATAGCAATCAATCATAACTCCATCTTTATCCATGAAATTCCTCATTATGAACATAGCTTTCAATCATTTCATTAATGGTTAGTTAATAGAAAACATTAAGAAAAAGATATTGTCACTCTAGCTTATATATAAACTTGCATTGAATATAAAATGATTCAATTGTAGAGGATTCCCATAAAGTTCATCTATCCCTAACCAAAGGAAATTTAGAACAATATAATAAACAATAGACTAAGAAAAAAAGATGATGATGGACTGAAGGTACCTCTATTGAATCATCAAGGTCTTTTCTTATAGGTTAACTCTTTAATAATGGTGGAGTTTTAGGGTTTTTCTAAAAGAATAGATGTAACACCCCAATGTTTTCCTTTTAATTAATATGTATTATTTTTATTATTATTATTGTTGTTGTTGTTGTTGTTGTTTTGCCTTGTTTTTATTAAAATGGTATTTTGGAGAAAAGAGATATTAGGCCTTTAAAATGGGGTTTTGTGGTTAAAATATTTTAAAAGTTTTAAGACCCTTGTGTTGGGCTTAGTTTTCATAAGCCCAAAGTTAGCTTTAAGAGTCTCTTAGGTTTCTTGAAAACTTAACCATTTTCCTTATTCTCTCTTTTGCCTCTGTGGAGACATTGTGTAGTCGGAGCTGCTGCAATCAAGGAGTGAGGAACTGTAGGAAGACGCTGCTACACCATTCGCATCCTCTCGCTGGAGATTGTCTCTTTCAAGGTAAGGAAGAGTGAGTTATCTCACTCATAGATTTGGCTGTGGTTGTGGGTAGAGGAGTTGACCTTAGACTCCAATTGTGTGTGAAATTGTATGATTATGTGTAAAGAGGAATGCGATTTTCCTTAATCATTGATGTGTTTTATAGCAAATTCATGTTTAATTGTATATATGGACTGTCATGAACTATGTTTGCCCCTTTCCATTTGTGTCTAAGTTAGGGATTTAATGGATTTTGAGGAGATGGAGAATGAGTAAGGAGTTTATAGGATAGATTGACCAATAAGAAAGGTAATAGAAGAAATTATGGATTAATTAACCTGTTTGGAGTGTTTGGAAACCAAGAAAAGTCGTGGATTGCACGTTTTGCGAACCCTTGCGATTTGCAAAATTGTAGTTGGTGCTGAGCGCCAGAATTTTGGCACTAAGCTTGAGAGAGACAAAGAGTTCTTTAGAAGGTTGGTGCTGAGCGCCATAATTTGGCACTAAGCGTCGTGGCACTGAGCATTGTGGCACTGAGCGCTAGAATTGGCACTGAGCGTGAGTATGAAAGTGATAAAGTTGGGTAACCCTGACTAGTCATCCAAGAATATCATACTAGTTGAGGGTGTGAAAGCCAAAGGCATCGCTACCGATGATGCTTCTTATGGCCGTGTACTTACTCTTAGTCTACTTTCGAGATGAACTTAGATTAGTACCACATGTGTATAAGAAGTAGAGGTTAGGTGACATTGCATTACCTAAGTTTGTGTGTTTTTAATCCTTAATGTTATTCTGATTTTGCATGTGTTATGCTCTACCTTCTTTCCATTGTCATACTTTGAGCATGATATGAAATGTATCTCACTCCCTTGTTTCTGTGTCTTTTGTTTATGTCTATGAAGTACAGGTAATGTCTAGCAGGACCTTGAGGAAGAGTCTTAAAGTAGAGGCATTGGCCTCACTGCAGTTATTTATAGTTTCTTGGGTTTTGTCAGCTCTAATAGTACTATGACATTGGAGTCTTGGTTATTTATTGTTTATGCTTTCAGCTTTTGAACTTTAGATCAATAGTTTTACTTCTTTAAATTGATTTATTTTCTGAAGACTTGTATAGCCAATTGTGGGTCAATATCCTCTTATTGATTAGTGAGGTATTTTATAGAGTTTAAGTTGACATAAGTTATGCATGTGATGTCCTTTACCGTGTGAAGAAAAAGTTTTAAATTACCGTTTTATTTCTCAACTGAAAAGTACACTATATTTTCCATAATATTTGCTTAATAATTAGCTTGGGGGTAAAAGGTGTTACAATAGAGGCTGAGAATAAAGAAGTAACAACTTTCCTAATGGGCCTTGCAATTGGCATATATAACAACCTCAAAGTGGCACACAAGTCATCCAACGACTAATATAGTGTAATTGATCTTTCTCATCAATGTTGGACATTGGGATCAATGTTGGCAATGTTGATCTTAAAGTATCTGACCAAAGTCTATGTTCCAATGTCAAAGTAATGCTTTTAAAGTTGAGCTAAGAAACAAATTTGGGGGTTCTAGCATTGAATTTAGTGTTTCTTGACTTAGAGCATTTCCAACACTAGGCAAAAGTGTTGATATTGTGCTTTCAGCATTTTCCTAGTGTTGTCTCTTTATTTCAACATGAAACATTAAGCTTTAGATATCAACTTTAACTTTCTTCAATATAGCATTGGGCACTACTTCTAATGTTTTTAATATTAAGGTTAATTTTCATTAGTTTTGTTATTTTCTTTATAAAAATGAAAAAAATCAAATAAAAATAATATTTACAATAATTTAAGGTGCAAGATAAAATTTATACAAATTTCTATCTATTTTTCCAAGATTTCAATCTTTATATAGTTTTTCTCTTATTGTTTTCTCTAAAATCATACACATAAATTTATCAAATGTGAATTTATCACTCACCCCACCCCATTATTCAGGTCAAGAACTTTCTTGGACTACATGACACTACAACAAGCCTTGGTTCAATTTGCAACTACAATAATCTGTGACTTACAATTCACACAAAACTGGTTTACACAATTTCACAAGTTTAAAGGTAGATTGATGGCGTCAGAACTAGGTCATTTGCACATCTAATCCAATTATAAAATCAAACTGGCTATGGGTCTAGTCTTCGATCAAATTGATTCGATCAATCGGTATGAATCAAGTTTAATAACACTACATATATAGGGTTTTTTTTTAAATGTGCATCCATGCACATGTTAAGGATATTATCACGCTAATTAACTTTTTTATTTTATTATTTTCTCTTAATAATATAAACTATCCTAAAAAAATAAAAAATTTATCTCTTACATTATCTTTTCTCGCTCAATTATTTGTCTCCCTTATCTCCTATTTTTGAAAAACCTATATCCTATCTTTTTTCTTGTTTTTCCTTTTCCACAAAATCATTAATCCTATACCCTAAACCTTAAACCCTAGAAAACTCTAAATCCTAAACCCTGTAAACCCGAAATCTTAAACCCTTCATTGCTGTAGTCTTAGGCCTCATATTTGTAGGGCATGACCTTCATGTTTTTGAGGAAAAAGAAAATTAAGAAAAAAAAAGGGATGGTATGAGTTTTTTAAAAATAATAGATAAGGGAGAGAAATAATTAAGAGAGAAGAAATAGTGAAAGAGATAAACTTTTTTTTTAGAAATAAAAGTGATAAAGTTAGTTTTCACTATTAAGAAAAATAATAAAATAAATAAGTTAATTAGTGTAATAATATTCTTAACAAATGCATGGATGCACATTTTAGAAAAATCCGTATATTAAAAATACTTTGTGTTTAGTACAATTAGTTCAATTAAATTCTAACCACTTTAGTTTTATCAATTATGAATTGCTTCCTAAATAAATGTAGTTTAGAAATTAGTTACTTAATTTTTTTTTTAATCATAATTACCTATTCGTTAAATATATATTTATTTTAAACAATACTTCTTCTCGGCCTTTTTGTAATCAAACAAAACTTATTCATCGTTGTTTTTTTTGGTATGCAAATGAAATTCATTAATAATAGAGCAAGACTATGAGAGACAGAACAAGAAGTGCCCCCCTCTAAGCCAAAATACAATAACCCCATTTCTATGATTTACACTCCCTTAACGTAAGCACGCGCACCCCCTATTTTCCACGAAATCGAAAACCACCATCTATCACATTATAATAAGGATCCCATCCCCAGAAGTGCAAAATTACTCAAGTGTATATTTTACGAAAAAAAATAATTACTCAAGTGTATTACATGACAGGAAAAATGGATCTTCAATAGGTAAGCTCCACGGATCACGGATGTAAGCGAATCAAGGAAACATACCAACCAATCTTGTACCGAAAGTCTATCAACCACACACTATGTACCAATAATATAAAAATGTAAATTTAAAAAAGTAAATTTACATTTTTATAAAAAAATGTAAATTTAATTAAAATGCATTGATAATATAAAAAAGTTTTATATTGTCATTCAATTACAAATTGTCATGTATTATAATTTTGTTGACATTTATAATAATTATTTTAAAAGTCATGCTAGTTAGGATGATTTTTGATTAATTGACAATGAAAAATCTTTACAATACATGAAAAATAAACTTAAAAAATATTATATCATTTTGATTCCTAAAAATTGCCATCTAATGAATTGCTTTCTAAAAGCATTAACTTGTTAGCAAGTTAGCAATTTTGATAGGCTAAAATTATTAACAAATTAACAATTTCAAAAGTCAATTTATATAAATAAATAATTTTGGAAAACAAAAACAATTCAAGTAACATATTTGACAATTTGCATTTGATTGCATAAATTTTCTTTCCATTTTTTCTTTTTTTTTTGGTGAATTTTCCATTTTTTCTTTTGTATCATGTCAAATATTTCAAGATTTGAACTATATATGACAAGCAAATTTGTGATAAATCTTGATTTTTTATATCATATTTATTACTTTTTACATTTATCCTACATTTTTATTTTTTATGATATTAATCATCACATCTATTACTTTTTTTTTGTAAATATTTTATTTCTCTCTACTCTCCTTAAGTGTTTAAAGGTATGAATGCATCTTTATCCTTTTGTGATACAACTACATGTCCACACAATAGCTATGAATAGGGGTGAATGAATTGTTTAGACAGATATGAGTCTAAACTATTTTTCAACTCTAAAGTCTAATCTTGATTTTAGAAATAGGCCATTTTTAAGACTTGGTTTTGACCTTTTCCAAAGCTTAACTTAATTCAAAAACTTATTTTAAAGTCTATTAAGATTTTTTAACTAAGACATGAAATATACTTCATGGAATAGCGAACTTAAAATTTATATTAAGTTAACATTATTAAGATTTTAAATAATATATATAATATCAAAATATTATGTTAATTGTTAAATATTTAATATAATATAATTGTTACTCATAATCTTAATTATTATTATTATGCTTAAATATTTTTTTGATTCTTATAATATAGAATTGTTTTCATTTTGATCTTCTTGAAAAAAATTATTTTGTATAATTTTTTAAACTTCATTTTAATCTTTGATGTTACCGTTTCGATCCCTACAAAATTGTAAAATTTTTATATAGGTTACTTATATATTGAAAGATTTTCACATTAAGTTGATATTCCAATATTTGTTAATCACGTCATTACTTAACAGAAATAAAGACCAAAATGTAACGAAAATAGTTATGGAGATTAAAATAAAAAAATTAAGAAGATCAAAATAAAAATAACTCTATATTATATAATTAAAAGATTATTTAAGTATTATTATTATTATTATTATTTAAATAGATTCCCTTGTATGCATCATATTCATAGAAAAAGTCGTAGAAGTACACTTGTAAGCTGTAATCTTCTATGCTTAATATAGAAGCCGTCGGGATATTTAATGATTTAATCAAACCAGACCAGCATAAAGATCACTATAGTGATGGGTGATGGATGTACAGTTGTACATCAAAACATTAAACGATTTTTTTAAGAAAAAGGCTAGTTAGAAAGGAGGAAATGCGCGTTAAGATGTTTTCTTTTTTGTTTTGCCTATTGATCTATCCTTAATAATGGAAGAAAGAATTCAAAAACAAGAGTTGTAAGTACTATAATAATAGAATTTGGCATTTTTAAAGCAAGTTGTTCATTTTAAAAGAGTTCATTTACAACATATTTTTATAACACTTTTTTTCTTTATTTTTTTATTACATTATTTATTTTATCTCACGCTATCTTCATATTTCTCTCTTTTATTGGAAAATATGTCGTGCATTCTTGTCTATGAATTAAAGCATTATCATAATATTAACTCCGTAGAACCTTTTCACTTTAGCAACACTTTTTCCTACGTCGATTAAACTTTCTACTGTTATAAGGAGATTCCCACTTGGCACTTGCTGGCGGATAATGAAGTCCCGACCAATTGATTTTAGTCAACTACCTTTCAATGGCTTGCTTATGTTATCAATGCAGAACGCAAAACGCTGCAAACTACATCCACTTTCATATTTTTTTTTGCTCAAATAAAGAAAAAATCGTGTCAGGGGTAGGTTGTTCCATGTGATCAGATCGAGTTTTAAATTGTCGTCACCATGGTAGTTATTTGTTTTATCGTTATCTTTAATACAATAGAAAATTGAGGAGAATTATAATTGATGGAGCTGCAATTGCAATCACAATATAATTGTGGAGACCTCGAGAACCTGACGTTAGCAGACTTGCAGTCATAGACCATAATTTTATAAAACCTTGAATCAAATTCTATATTTGTATGAACAAAAATTCAATTTATAGCGATAAAACGGCACAGCGCGGTTTGATAATTGAGTTTCAGTGTTCATTTTATCCTAATAAATCAGTATGATTTTCCTTCTATGATATGGAAATACTCTCCATAAAAAATTTAAAGTTATGTTTGGATTACCGTTTTGAACTCAGTTTACTGTTATGTTTAGATGTCACTTAAAGTAATTTTAAAAACTTAATTTGTCATTAAATTAAGTTTGAGTTGAAAGCAACATAAGAGTTATTTTTGAAAACTCATTTTTCTGTTGACAGTATTTATATAAGTACAACATTAAATAAAAGTATTTTTTATTAATATTATCCAAATATATTTTACTTTGTCAACGTACTTTTAAACAAAATACATCTAAGCATAAATCACATTATAATAAACTCATTTTTTTATTAAACTTGAGTTTATAACATATTTTTGATTCAAACTTATATTTGTAAACTTTAACTTAAACATGTACTAAATTGTTAAGACTCAAGAATAAGTTTTGCCTCTAACAAGTGGGCGGGCTTCTTTTGGTTTTATTGATAAAACCTGTACCAAGCCGGTCTTGGCCTAGTCTAGAGGGTAATGACCAATGTTAGAAGAGGCCCCAAAAATTAAAAAATAAATTATATAGTTGTATAATAATTTTTTATATTATTTTATGTTGGTTTCATAAATAGATTGAAATTATTGTTTTGTTTTATGCATCTTTTTATCCAAATTAAAATGTAACATTTGATTAGAAAGATCATTCTCTTAATTGTTACTTTTTTTATGTGTTAAATTCATAAATCTTTGTAAATGAATTTTCAGTTCATTGTGACATATCAACATGTAATAGATCTATTATAATATATTTAAAGTGTTTGCTTTTTTAACAAGATAAGAAACAAAAATTAAAACTCAAACTACAAAGGAATTAAATCTAAAAGTTAACATATTAATAAAGAACAAAATTATATGTAAGCTTTTCTTTGAAATGATAGTATTTGTTGACTATAGACAATAGGGACAAAGCTAGAGTATTTTCTGAGGGGGACCAAATATAAAAATTACATTATAATTTTAAAATTGATATATTAAATTTAACCAACAACTAAAAAAATATAATAATTGACTACGTATCACAAAAACTAAAATTATATAAATTAAACTAAAGATACAAGACTATAACACTATAGTGGGAAAAAAGATGTTTACTTTTAAAATTCAGGGTAACAATTCTAATGATAATTTTTTTTAATTATATTTAGATATCATGTTTAAAGTATTAAAAGCATAATTGACCCTCAAATTTGTTAAAGCAAAATTTAATTTTTAATTTAAGAATAATAAGAATAATATATTCTCTGCTTCAAACAATGAAATAATATTCTTTTAATTTATTTTTTATTAAGAAATATTTAAGAAAAAAATGGAGACCTTGAAAAATTATTAGAAATGATGGTTGTATATTGTTTGGGAGGTATATTCATCTCAAGTTGTTAGAGAGATATGAATAGAAGAGATAAAAAAATGTGAGACGTAATGGGAGATGTAATGAGAAAGAAAAAGAAAAAGAAAAATGAAGAAGATATAAGAAATAAAATTATTATTGAAAAATTATATATACATATTGTGTGTATATGTTTTTTCTTTTAGGGAGTGGCTTTATATAGATATTTGTGAATGTGTAGTTTTTTTTTGGAGGGTATAAATTAAATGATAGATAATAACATAAGATTAAATTGAATGAAAAATATGAAATATTTTTGAGATTTATTAAAATTTTATTATTTGCTTAACAAAATAAAATGTATCATTTTTATTAAATTATGTGTTTATTTTTTATATATATAGTCTATATTTACATTTTTAATTACTTATATATTGAAAAATCTTATCTATTGTTCATGCACGACTCATAAAATATCAGGAACGACTGTACATGCATCACTGACTACAGAGCACGAGATTGCATTGAAATATCAGATTCTGACCAAATTTTAGAGTGATTCACTGATTTTTTTTTTCCCCACTTGACAGCTGACATTACTATAACTTTAATTAGTTTGACGAGTTTTCATTTGTTGGGTGATTGCTTGCTATTTTTAAATATTATGGACAGTTTCTAGGAAACCTGATTAGGCGCAAATTGTTTCTTACAGAAGTGGATAGGTACCTGGCAAATATGGTAAGTATAGAACCACAAAAAAGAGAGAGAGAGAGAGAGAAAGAGAGATAAGAGAACACCTCTCAGCTGTTTCTGTTTTTTTTTTTTTTTTGAAAATATCTTTTAAAACTTAATAGATTTGAGATGAGATATAAATTGTTGAATAATGTAAAATTGTTTTAGAAAACAGTTTTTAAAACCAAAAAGTGAGTAGGAAATAAAAAAGGATTTTGTAAAGTGCTAACCAGCAGATATTTTGTGAAATACTAAATTAGTATTAAACTGCTTATGGTTGAACATTTTGCGTTTTTCATTAATTCTTAAGAAATATACGATAAGTAAAGAAATCAAAATGCAAAAGAAAGCAATAATAACAATAGATCTTTGATTTGTACTGTTTGCTGGACAACTTGCTAATTTTTGTTTGATCTGATTAATTACTCTGTTTATTTGTTTCATCTCAAATAGCTATATAATCATAATTGAATAACTCTTTTTTTTTTTTTAGTGTATAATTAAAATTTCATGCAACAAAGTTTGAATAGCCTTTCCTTATTTTAACTTAAAGTAACCACGATATGTTTAAATATTATCATGGGCCCTAATCATTCGGTGTATAAGAAAACCTTGTTAATTATAAGGCATGTACGATTTCAACTATGGGAAAAGTTCACTCCCATTCCCAAATACTCCAATCCTCTGCTACTTGCAATTTCACTTCCAAACAAGAAACTTTCACTCTATGGATGAAATCTCTAGTGCTGAATGGAAAGGGCTGCACCGTATTTGACTCGAATGGCCAAATTGTGTATCGTGTTGATAACTATCATTGCAAGTGCATAGATGAAGTTCATCTCATGGATCAAAGAGGCCATACCTTATTTACAATACTAAGAAAGGTAACCGAATTGAACAACTTTATGAAAAACGTCCCAACATGTTAAGAGTTTTTCAACCCAAATTTAGCCTGTGATTTTTCCTTCTTGTAGCCATATAGTTTGTTCAGATTTTGGGAGGGTTACAGATCCCCTGCCACAAAGAATGACCAGAGAGGACCAAGCTTTCGAGTTTATAAAACTTACAGGAACTCCAAACGGCTTACAACTTACAAAGCTAAACTTGGACTGGACAAGAATCAACAATACACTCATAAAATAGAAAGCAGCACTAGCAAGTCAGCTTGCAAAATATATGACCAGTTTGGAATGCTAGTTGCAGAGGTAAACTTTCTTACATCCTCTCATTGCTAAAGCTTTAATTAGTTAGATAAACTTTTCTTTATAACATCTTTATACTTTCCGTAAGCAGTTAAGAAGAAAGAAATCAAGTTGCGGAGTTGACTTCGGAGAGGATGTTTTGACAATGGTAGTGGAGCCAAATATAGATCTCTCTCTCGTCATGGGGCTTGTTGTAGCTTACAGCCTCATTAATAGTCAAATGTAACTATATTTTGGAAGACGGAGTCCTCAACTGTAATCATATATCTACATATATAGCATATTTAAGAAGCCTTTTAGCTAGAGGTAAGAGTGACAGAGATGAAGTTTTAATATATCCCAAAAGTTGGACAAACACCAATTCTGCTGCAAAACCCAGTTTCAAGAAGCCAAATCGTTTTGCTGTGAAGCCAAATAATACAAAACCACCTTAAGATATGTTGATGGCAATTAAATCCGTTTTACCTGATTCGATTTTAACGGGAAAAATCTTTTGGTTGAGTCTGAATTTACTCATTATTTTAGAAAAGTGAATTTACTCTTATTATTATTATAATTCGTAATAATAGAACTAAAATAAACATCATCAATTATAACAATACACAAGCACTAAAATTTAAAAACAAAACTCAATTGTATACAATATTAACCTTAAAATAAACATTAACAACACATGTAGTATTAAATTTATCATTTGTGATTTTACTAATTATAACAAAAATAAATGATAAAAAACAATCAGGCCAATTGATTGACCCAACCTATCACGGGTTAGCCAGGTTTGAGCCAACAAAAATCCAAGTCGAGTCAGGCCAAACCAAAATAACTTGGGTTTAGATTTTCACAACCTAGTCCAACCAATGCGTTAGGCTAATTAGGTTAGTCCATTAGATGAGGCTCAATTTCACACCCCTACTTAAACATTGTGTAAATTACTATTTAAATCCTTCACCTATTTCTAGTGACTTCTTTTTGGTGAGTTATAATAATTGCCCAACTTGGCATAAATTATTCAAAATGTTATCACTAGTTCACTTTTCACAATTGAAAATTATTTTTGTCCTCAAAAATGGTAAATATCTAAAGTTGGTAAGAACGGATGTAAGGTATACTTATAATATTTTGACTTTTTTTATTATATAAAATATATAATATAATTTTTTACTGATTTAATTGCATTTTAATCTCTCTATTATAATAAATGTATGATTTTGGCTTTCTAATATTTTTAAGCGAGTTTTATTCCTTATTGTTTAAATATTAAATTAAGTCTCTCCACCATTTTCTTCCATTTTAAACTCTCTAATTGAATATTTTCATTTTTATTCAATTAAAAATTGAATTGATTAAATTATTTTTTATTTCTCTTGTTAAAAATTCATCGACTAAAATATCAAATTTCATCTAAAACTAAAAATTCCATATTTTCTTCTTCTTTAAACCTTAACATCACATCCTACTAAATCCTTCATAGCTTATTAAACTTTTAACTTCTAAACTTTTAAAAATATTTTATATTTTAAATTTATCACAATTCCTCATTTATTTGAATAAAAAAAATAAGAACTTAAGCTTTAAGTGGAAGAAGTATCTATAGAATCAAGTTTATTGAATTTTAAAAGTAAATGGGCATGAGCTGCTGCTTGTAAAAAATTCGATAGACAAAAATTATGTAGAGTATAGATTAATGGGGTTTGTTTGTTTCCTATTTTTAAAACTTGTTTTCTGTTTTTAAAAATAGAAAACCGAAAAAAAATGTGGATAAGAGTAGTTTTTGAAAATTGCTTTCGAAATTAAATTTTTTTTTTTTTAGTTTTTAAAACCAAAAAAGCAAAACTTTTCCAAGTTGTTTTAGGCTCATGATCTTTAGTTTTAAGTTTTTAAATTTTTAAAAAATAAAAATTAATTTTCAGTTTTTAGTATTTAGGTTCAATTTTTTTTTTCAAGTTTTAACAAATTTTTGTCAATGTTATAATATTTCTTTAAAAAGTTGTTGACAACAACCATACTTTTGGTCTCCATGTGACTTCACTGATTCATGTGCAAAAGAGTGGAGCCCCTATGAAGAGACTAGGCAGGGACAGTGTTGTAAGTAAGAAAAGAGATCAATAGTGAGATTGGCACAAACAATGACAATGTAGAGGTTTCCATTCCTGGTGGTTATAGTTCAAGGGTAGGGATGTCAAAATAGGTCTAACTTGACAGATCAACCTGTATAATCCACCCAAACGAGTTGGGTTGGGTTGGATTGTTCAATCCTTCAACCTGCACAATCCAATTTGCACAAACCGCCAACCCAACTGGTCAAATAATGGGTTAGGTCAGGTTGACTCGTCGGGTTTCACTTACGTTAGGA
Organism: Spatholobus suberectus; assembly: GCA_004329165.1. NCBI lineage: Eukaryota > Viridiplantae > Streptophyta > Magnoliopsida > Fabales > Fabaceae > Spatholobus > Spatholobus suberectus. Next base: position 542,307 of record CM014732.1, on the reverse strand, counting down.
TTTTTTCAGTGGTGTGACACATTCACATTCACCTACATTAAGATTGTATGATTGAGATTATAACTTCTCCTTGTTTAAATATGCGAAGTCCAAAGAAGATAAAATTTTGTGGTGATTAGAATTTAAGACAAATAAACATTGTAGCTTAAAGTTTATGATCATCTCTTAAATAATAAGTTGGTTCCTTGATTTACTAGTTTTATAACATTTTTTCTTTTTTTTAATTATATGTGGTCATTAAATTTGTGGAAAATTTAAGAAAAATAGAATAATTAAATATTTTATAATTTTTTTAATGGATTGGCAAACCAACCCAATCCAACCCAAGTTAGAAGGTTGGGTTGGGTTTTTAACCTAATGCAAAAACGAGTTCAACCCAACCTAACCTGTTTTTCGACGAGTTGAGGGCTAGTTGGGTTAGGTTGACCCGTTTGACATCCCTATTCAAGGGTGGTGTGGTGTTGATTGCAATGAGTTATTAGGGGGTGAAACCAAGCGGTTGAGCTTGTGAGACTTGTTGATGACTAAGGGTGAAAATAGGTTAGGTTGTTCGACAGTGGCTAATGGCCTAATTTGCATTAGGTTCAGATTAGGCCAAACTTTTTTAAAAAATAAATCAGGTTAAAACTTTTATTAAAGCCTATTTAATTAAAAAAAAGCTAGGCTCTTAGTCATTTAGAAAATCTTTTAAGTCTAATAGACCAACTTATTTAAATAAATATAAATATATATTTGTTGTCACTATTATTATTATATTAAATTTTGATATAATTATTAAAATTATACATTTATTTATCTTTTTAAATGTTAAGCATGTTGACTTACATAAAGAGTCAAGTTTATAAATTTATTCAAAGATAAATTTATGTCATATTTAGACATCTTATTGCAAAATATGTTTTTAAATAAATTATCATAAATGTTAGATTAGACCTTAAAAATATGTTTATATCATATAAATAAGTTAGATTCAATTTTTGTAAAATCTAATATACTTATTTTCATCTATATTTTAATATTAAATTATCACAAAATAAACTCTTAAACAGGGTTGTAGCCCAAGCAAGAACGAGAGTTGGTATCCTCTTAATTACAAATTTTAGAATTAAACATGAACAAAACTGATTAGCGAAATAGGCGGTTAGACGTTAAACGGTGTCGGGTTAAAAGCAGAGAGAAGGAAGTAAACGTGGAGTTGGGTTGGTGGTGGTAATTGAATTTGTGAATGACTAAACCAAACCCTAGTGAGTGAATAGTGTTGCTTAAGCAACCCACAACACTAAGGCATCTTGTGTGAATCGAATCGAGTAGTGGGAAGGGGAAGGGAGGATCAAAGATGTGGTGGAGATCAGCATCATTCATCATGGACAGGCAGCAGAACGAGGCGGCTTTGAAGGGGGACTCGCCCCCCTCCATCACTGCCACCGACTCCTCAATCTCAATCTCAATCCCAAACCCTAACCCTAAAATCTCTGCGTACTACGAGACGAGAGCGGCGCACCACGGCGTGGTGACGAGCGACTGGCTGGCCCAGGCTCAGGCGGCGATTGGGCCGGACCCAGACCCTGACCCTGAACCTCAAGTGAGGCCCAATTCGGACAAGCCCTTCAGTGTGATCGAGGAGTTTAATAACTGGCGGAAACAGCCCCATTTGGCGGAAGCCGTCGCCGCCATTCGCGCCTTGGCGGCCGTGATAAGGTCGAGCGAGGCAACGACGATGATGCAGCTGGAAATGGAGCTGAAGAAGGCCTCCGATTCTCTCAAGTCCTGGGATACGACCTCTATCTCTTTGACAGCGGGCTGTGATCTCTTTATGCGATATGTCACTCGGACTTCTGCTTTAGAATATGAACACTTCAATTCCGCTAAATCGCGCTTGATTGAGCGTGCTGAGAAGTTTGGCCAAATCTCCTACAAGGAAACCCTCCTTCCCAACTCCAACTCTCACTGCACTATAATCTTCTCTTGTTTTGTCTTCTTTCCTCACACTTTCGTTTGTTTATTTTGCTTGCAGGCCCGCAAAGTTATTGCAATGTTGAGTCAGGATTTTATATTTGATGGTTGTACAATTTTGGTTCATGGTTTTTCCAGAGTTGTCTTTGAAGTCCTAAAACTGGCTGCACAAAATAAGAAACTATTTCGGGTCTTCTGCACAGGTTTTTATTCTTATTTAGTTCCAAAATCCAAATAACAAGTGAGGACCGTGTCATTTTTTTAACTTTAATCTCATTGTTATCGATTTTCTTTCCTCAATATAATTATAAACATGTTTTTTTCCCATCATCTCTTGTACAGGAGAGTTACAATTGTTATTCTCAATTCATTGCCTGTTCAATTTAGAACAATGGAAGAAGCCATTACAGAAGGGCCTTGCTCTGAATAATTTACTGATAATTTGATTTCTGTTAGTCCAATATTGTTGATTGATACATAAAACATTTCCATGTAGTGGGATAAAGTTTGGTTGTTGATATTGCCTGTCAAGTTTGGTTTCAAATTTTTGTCACCATAATTTCCATTCATCAATCCCCCCATTTTAAACTCGTGGAGTCTGTATCTTTGTCATCTGGACTTCAACGTTTGTGTCTATAAATTTGCAGAGGGAAGACCAGATCGAACAGGATTGCGGTTGTCCAATGAGCTGGCAAAGCTTGATGTTCCTGTGAAACTTCTAATAGATTCTGCTGTTGCATATACTATGGATGAGGTGGATATGGTTTTTGTAGGTGCAGATGGAGTTGTCGAAAGTGGGGGCATAATCAACATGATGGGAACCTACCAAATTGCATTGGTTGCACACAGTATGAATAAACCAGTTTATGTCGCTGCTGAAAGCTACAAGGTATATTTGCTACGTAGGACGTTATGTTAGCATGCACTCATCCTTTTTGACAAGGGTTACATTAATTAGGAATTTATGTTCTATAGTTAGTTACATGTCTTGTTTGCATTACTCTGCAGTTTGCTCGTCTTTACCCTCTTGACCAAAAGGATTTAGCCCCTGCTTTACGTCCTATTGATTTTGGCGTACCTATTCCATCCAAGGTTGAGGTTGAAAGGTCCGCGCGGGACTACACCCCTCCTCAATATCTGACTCTGCTTTTCACAGATTTAGGTGTTCTTACTCCATCTGTTGTTAGTGATGAGCTGATCCAGCTATACTTATAGTCATCCATGTATAATTTTTTTCCTCCTTTAAAAATGTTGGCTTCATTTCAAGATCATGTATTCCTCATGAAACAATTTTGTAACGAGTACGTGCATCTTTTCAATTAATTAGGGATACTTTTTAGTATCAGTCAGGCATTAATTCTTTCGAAGCATAACGCAAGTCCTGTAATGTAAGTGAGATGAGTAGAACTGCATTCCGTTTTGGTTAAGTGTCCTTTTGGAACTTGGTTAAAGATTAAAAGTGATTTTATTTTTTTTATGAAAAAAGTGTTATAACTGTGTTCTAGTTATGATTTTCAAAGGACGACAAAATTTTTATCGTGATTGTTAAACTTTTTATTTTTTTTAATTAATATTATTAGGTCATTTATTAGCAAGACCTATTATTTATCGTGGACACTGAACCCTTTGCTAATTGCTATTGTTGTACGTTCCATGTTTTCATAATTATGGTGCATTGTTTAAAGAGTTTGCTGACTTCTATGTTATCTTGACTTAATTTTTTTGAAAAAATAATTTTAGGATTTTTTTTTCAAGATTTATTTCTTTTTCATGTTCTAGAGAAAAATCTTTTTTTACTTTTTTTTTTTTCAAAAAACTTGTAATTTATCAGAAATTTTTGAATGTTTTTAATTAAAAAGTCTTCTTTAAAAAATCTTAAATAAATACACGTACATTCAATCAAAACCGAACATTGTTAAATTTAATTGATATCTAATCTAGATTCTAGTCGAATCTCATCAAAATTTTAGGGTGTTCTTTATACTCTTTCAGTAAGCTTTCGTTGAACACAAGTGTGTACATCGGATTTGGATCAATTGTAGTTTTGGATCACCTGTACTGCAGGTGCAGTTAGAGAGAAAATTGAAGAATAGGCAAGCTTCATAATTTAAGTTGCATACAACATTAGACACGTTTATTTTAAGAAGATGATTTCTGTTTTTATTTTTACTTTTAATTAGAAAATTGCCACTTTATTTTCGACCTGTTTTCAGTTTTTAGGAAGAGAATGGAAGTGAAAATAAGTTGGTTGTTTGGTAGAGTGGAAGTGGGAAGAATTTTTTAAAAAAATATGTGGAACCCACGTGGAAAAATTTCTTCCCAAAGATGAGAAGAATTGCGCGGAAATACGATTGAACGCCGCCTCTCTTCGTCTGCTCGTCCGCCTTTGTTATGTGAATTGGCAAGGAAAATCGATTTAGATAACGTGTAAATCGATTTTCTTGCTCTGTCCCTCTCATGTAAGCCTTGTGTGTTTATATAATAATAATAATAATAATAATAAGTAAATAAATAAATAAATAAATAAATAAAATAATAAAAATAATATTAATAATAAAAATAAAAATAAATATTATTAATAACAATAAAAATAATATTAATGATAAAAATAAATAATAATAATTAAGATAATCTTAACTTTTACTCTATTTCTTACCTATTTTTCTTCAACTAAACAACCTTAACTTTCACTCTATTTCTCACTTATTTCTTTCTCTTCTCTTCTCTTCCTTTCCTTTTCCTCTATTTTTTCTTCTCTATCAAACACACCCTTAGAGATTTGTACAGGAAATGAAAAAAATAATAATAAAAAGTTGGTTTCACTATTTTCTGTACAAATATTTAAAAATAAGAAATGAATTGAAAATAAGATAACAATTTTGTAATTAAAAGTGAATGCAAAAAATAAAAATGAAAAATGTTTTCTTAAACAGACCCTTAACAATTTCTTTCTGTCTCTCTAACTGCACTGGTACTAATTTAAACCAAATCCACATAGGTCGGGTAGTTGAAAAGAGGGATTAAATGTAAACATTAAAAAGGAAGGAGGATTAGGGCTACCAAATATCAAAGGAATATACTTAACCAAGCTCAAACACAACAACCTGTTTCAAAAGGTGTTAAATTTCAGCCAATATATTTAAAAATTTGTATGTATCTCGTACATATTTTTTTAATGAGTAAAAATAAATAAATGTTGTTTACATTGAGGGGACAAGAAAAATTCAAAAAAAAATGAGAAGGATTAATTTCAGATTATTAATATTGAGAGGAAAAGGTGTAAATAACTGCCTAACTAGGCAGCAATGGAGAGTGGGGTAGAAGTTGGATCTTGTTAGACAGTATTTGGTTGCGGCGAAGGGGAGGGGAAAGGTAAGTTAGGAATTAGTAGGACTTTCCAAAAAAAAAAAAAATGGAAAGCCTTAAAAGGTGTGATTTTGTGTTCAAATTCTGCTAACTTTCTAATTTTCAGTTGTTGTTCAAAATTCTATTTTATTATCCAAAATTGTGGATGTTTTCTAGAATTTTGTTTGCTGTCAGTTTTTCCCTGTTGTTCAAGTTTTTGGTTGTTGTGTATAACTTTGTTTGCTATTTAAATTCTTGTTTGCTATAAGGGATGCACCTGATTCGGTTGAGGTTGCCTGATCTAAATTAGGATAGAAGAAGGTGTAACTAATTAGGCGTGTAAATGAGTTGAGCTGAGTACTTGAAGTTTAAATTTGGTTTGTTAAAAAAAAATTGATTGCTCGACTTATTTATTTAAATGAACCTAATTAAAAGCTTAGGTTTAGCTTGTTAAAAAAAAAAGCTTGAACTGCGCTTATTTAGTTCATTTATAACTTAATTATTTTTGTTTTTATGATTTTTTTTAAAATTATTGTTTAACTTTATCAATATAGTATTTAATAAATATTTTAATACTAGATAATTATCTACAAATAGAAAAATGTGCTTAACATGTGATATGTGAAATTCAAAAAACTTAGACTATTACATTTTCATAATTTAGTAAATAAAAAAATCATAACTTACTATTACAAATTTTAATGCTCTCAACAAAGTTTGATCTACATATTTTCATAATTAATATATAAATAACAAAGACAAATAAAATCTTCATCATCAATTTATTGGTAGAATAATCTCCTTCAAAATATTGTCCACTTAAGCATACAACAAAATGCAAAAATATATAAAATTTTAAATATTATAATATTATTATATTATAATATTTAATGTACACCCAAAAAAATATTATATTAAATATTATAATGTACAAATATTATAATTTCAACTTCATTAATAAATTGTTCTCCACCTAAGTATACAAAGAAACAAAAATATATAAGTGTTATTGTAATTTCAAGTTTATTAATAAACTTAATAAACCAAATAAAAACAATATCATACCTTTGACTTCTTTTTCTTGCCATACTTATGGCATATCCAATTAGCTCCATAAATTAATGCTTAGACAGTTTCTTTACCCAAAGAAGCTTGATATGCATCAATAACTCTACCACTAACACTAAAAGTCTACTTTGCAGCAATTGTTGATAGAGGAATTGCTAAGATATCAACTATCATCTTTGATAAAATCTTGTATCTCAAATTGCTAGTCTTCCACCATTCCAAAACATTAAATTCTATATGAACTCCATTCCAAATAACCATAGATGGTCGTTCTAGAGCGCTTAGAGGAGATAGAGAGGACGATTAAAAGATTGAACAAGTTCACTGTTAGAAATGTGAAGGAAAGGTCATTGGAGGCAAAGATTTAGGAGGCTAGACAAAGTACATAATAGCATGACAAGATGGTGTGACATGTCTTACAACACCCAAACATATACCTTCCATTGGTGCTAAAGAACATGACATCTTGTTGATGAGGTATAAAGATTTTGATGAAGACAAAGTCAACGGGTAGAATTCCCATCCCTAATGAAGAACATTTGTAAGGCTTTAGAATTCAACTGTAATTGACTCATAAGATTAATGTTGAAAGATTAAAAATAAAATAAAGTTTTTTAAACCAAGAAAAAATATTTTTGAAATAAACTTTGACACTTAAACCTTGATAAAACTATTTTACAAAGCATAAAATCAAGATTAATCAAAACCAGTTGAAAATATCTATGAAAATATTGTTTTGGGGTGAGTTGAGTCAAGATAATCAAAAACAAATTATCATAATTGAGACAACATTATCCCAAAACAAGGCTAATTAGGCCTTAGCCAAAGGCAAAGCAATCCACACTACAGGTCGCAAGTCTCATCTTGAGGTGGCATTGGACTTGATACGTATTCACTTAAACACACATGTTTTACATAGTTCAATATCTTGTGAATATGTCATATTTTTAGACTAAACATTTGGTGTCTTTCTTGTTTGCAAGGCCACAAGATTTAGGCGAGATGTGGACCCTAATGAGCTCTTATTGGCTACCCACAAAAAGTCAGGCAATTGGGTTGATAGCCGCTCTCAAAGGACATTTGTAAGTTGTCAATCATATACTATATTTTTTATACAATTTGTTTGTCAAACAAAATAAGTTTCTTACAAATTTATGTTCTTTGACATTAAACAACATAGGCGGACCTACATATATTTCAGGGTGTACAAATGCACCCCTAACTTAGATAAAATTATAAATAAATATCATGAATACTCCCCCCCCCCCTTTTATATATTTGAACCCATTATCCCTAATTTTGTATTTTCAATTATAAGACATGTAATTTATTTGATTAGACATATGAAAATTTTATGGTTTCAACATTTATGTCTTTATTTTTAAATGTATGATAATAATTTTTTATTTTTTAAAATAAATTGCCTCTACTCACTTAGGGTCCTAGACCTACCACTATTGAACATAATGACTATTAAGAACGTCTTAGCTAGACGCAAATTGTTGAGGCCTAGACAAGCGGGACACAGGAGGTTGCACCATTAGCCAAGATTGATATTTGGGCAGATGTTGTTGGTGGAAAAAGCAGAGAACAAGTTTATGGCACCACATACTTATATATAAACATCCATTGTGGGGTGTCATCAGTAACTTAGGCGACTCGAGCTCCTTTTTCATTGTGCAATACATCTGAGGAGAAAGTTGCTAGAGCTGAGCAAATAGTTGTAACTGTTAGGCAAGAGGTTGCAAATGCTCGAGAGAGAGGGTCAATGTTGTTAACCAGGCGATTGTTTCTTTATCTCAGCAGATGCAACTTGTGTTGCAACAAATGGCAATAGTGAAGCGGTGGCTAGAGCCAAGGCCAAGCTCCCTTAAGAGTATGGCACCTCCACATCTCCACAATCACGATGACGATCAGAACTTGTGATTTGACAGTTTTGCTATATTTTTTTATATTTTTCTAATGTACTTTGACTATCATATTACACATACATCTAGATTGTTGATTATTATTTATTTCTATATTATTGATATTAAAACTTTGTTATGCTTTTTATTATTTTAATTTATATATCCAAGTTTTGTAATATATCAGTGATAAATAAAAATTTATTTTAAAAAAATATAACATTAGCGTCAATTTGACCTATGCTACCATTTTCATAGCTATATAGCATCAACTTTATGGCCAGTGCTAATAGCAAGTTGATGGGAGTAATGTCAAATTTTGACTTTTGTGTTCGGCACGTGGACAATAAGATCAGCATTAGTGTTTTTAATTTGCTACCAGCTTCCATTTTTGTATCGATTTGGCTAACACTATTTAGCATTGGTGAGCAAAAATGGATGCAAAAAATTTACTTCAAGTGCATTTACATTGAACCTGACGTTAATGCAAAAGCTGACGCTAAATAGTAATTTTCTTGTAGTGTCAACATTATTTCAATTCTAATATTCCTTTGGTTGTATCTAAGACCTGATCTATACGTATCCTTGAAGAGTAGAAAATCTTCCCCGAACACCTTCTCTGTCAAATTTTCACTCAAAACTCTTGTCATTCCAAAACATATTTCTCCTCAACATCTCGCATAGCTTCTGCTGGTGGTATTTTAAGAGATGAGCAAGGAGCATTTTTATTTGCTTTTGCAAGTTGTCTCGGGTCATGTTCTATCATTCGTGTTGAACTCCTAGCCATCCTCAAAGGTCTTAGAATTGTCGTTGCCAGAGGTTTCCGTAATATTCAGATTGAGTCTAATTCAAAATCAGTTATTGACTTTATTCAGAAAGGTTACTCTTCTCACCATTTTGTTTTTCCTATAATTACAATGATTTGCCAAGTGGCCTCAGATCTCACTACTGTGACATGGAACCATACATGCAGAGAAGCAAATTCCATAATTGGTGCATTAGCAAGTTATGCTAAATCCTTAGAAGTTGGTATCTCTATTTTTGAGTTTCCACCAGCATTTTTGTCTTTGCCCCTGCTGACGGATGCGCCAGTAGTTCTTTTTGATAGATAGTTTCCTTTTTTGTTTCGGGCGCTTTGGCCCTTTTAGAATAAAAAAAAAAACCATACTTATCCAATAGCAACTTTAATGTTCACGCGCTCATAACCAAATCAGGAAATGTGTTTTCGTTACATGAAATAACTTTTTATTTTGCCACAAAATTGCTTTTATTTTAATATTAAAGATAATTATAAGATTTAATAAAATAAAAAAGATTAACTAAAATACAATAAAAAAATAAACAAATATTTCAAATCTTATTTATAAAATATAATAAATGTGTAATTATATTTATTTTCTGTATGTGTGTAATGAATAAAAATCTTAATCATTGTGTGTAATTTTTGAATAGTATATGTGTGTAATGAATAAGAATCCTAATCATAGTGTGCAATTTTTGAATAGTTCTGAATCTAATCATCATCTTTTATTCATGGGATGTTGGCGTAATATATGACTATAATGTGTCTAAATGTGTATTGATAAAATTGGTTTTAGATTAATGTGATTCTATAAATTGATTATAATTAAAATTGATTTTGAAGTGACATAATTTTGGTTTAGATAACAGATATTAAAAAGTGATTTCTTAAGAAAATATTGTTTGGATATTTTGAATCAAAGTTGATTTTAAACATGTAATTACCAAAATGGATTTTAATGTCTATGTATATTTCTTTTTTATTATAATTAGCAAAACATAATATATATATATATATATATATATATATATATATATATATATGCATGCATGTATGTATGTGTGTATTAACAAATTAAAAATACATAGACAAGCAGTAATTTTTTCACTTCACATTAATTATGAAATTAAAAAAAATATATGTATAATATTCTAACTTTTGGAATATAACCCATAACCCTTATAAGAACATTAAAATTGGATGAAATAGATAATAAAAGTATTAAATTAGATAAGCATCAAACAAAAAGGTATCTAAATTAAAAAGTACACATAAGAAATATAATGTAAAGTGCAATACACTTTGACATATAAGTGTGAGAGTAAATTATAGTCATAGAAAATACAACAACTAAAAGTTTAAAATTGATTTTAAATGAAGCAAAAACAACTCTATTACTTCAACCCTATCTAGGGATGGCAAAAAAAATTGCTCTTGCAAATAAAATTCGCCACAAGTAGAAAATGGATAGTTTTAATGGATACCAACGAATAGTTTAAAAGGTATATTTATTATCCGTTTATTAACAGGGTGGACACGGATATCATGGTACCCATACCTGCAAATACCCACTATCCACCATTGTATATTTATTTAAATACTCTTAAATATTAATATATATAAAATTACACAAATTTTGTCCTAAATTTTTAAAACGATTGTTCATTACAGGAGAAAAAGAACATAAATTTGTAGGCCTTTAAACTAATTTGTTTTAAAAAATTGTTAGAATAATTAAAATCTATGGTTAAAGTAATTATTTTAAACAACAACTCTTTAATTTACAAATTCAAAGTAATATTTGCAGCACTTTTATGACTTTCCACAACACATAAAATAAATTTGTTGATTTTTTTTATTTTTTAAAAAATATCCATGGATATTCATGAATACCCTGCATATATTAAAAATATTCGCAAGTATTTGGTTAACGGATACCTGCACGGCTAACGAGGCAAGCATGAGACAGGTTTTTATCTAGCGAGGTAGGTAGCGGGTAGCTACTACCCGTGTCTGTCCTGTCCCATTGCCATACCTAACCCTATCATGATTTTTCTCAACTTTGACTTAACTCACCACGATTCACCATGATTTCACCACCAATCCAAATATGCACTAAATATTGTTCAAATTTAGATCGGACTATTGAGAAAAAAATGTAAAAATCCAATTTAATGTAATTTAAATTTAAATACTTGTTTTTTTTCTTAAAACCCAATCCAACTCCACCAGTATATAACCCGCATACATGTTTCTTGGTGTACAACAGTCACACTAAGATTATAATCTATGACATCATATATATTACTCAAACCTTTCGACACTAGATCGAATCTAGTAGGTTACCGTAATACATGTTTGATAACTACAATTTTTATCAGTTTTATAAAAGAAATTCCAAAGAAGTAATTATAATTTCTTGAAACTGACTTTGATAGTCTTGGTTGCGCTGATTCCATGTCCAAAACTTTTGAACCATAATTTGTGGTGGTTCAGATAATCGGTATGTGGACCCCAATGCCGGGTCAGTTGGCCTGTTCGAAACCCCATTTATTGAGGAAGTATACTAATATTGTACAGGATCACGGTTGGTCTTTTATTAATTTAGGCACCTCATTTATCTGATTTGTTTGTCTTTTATATTAAATGTCAAACTCAGTTTTATAAAGTTAAAAAAAATTATTTCAGTCATAATAATTAACATTTATCTTTATTTTTATATGTGTACAATAATAACAACAAAGTTTGAATCTAAGACTTTGTACAACTATCCAAAATGCCCACATCACTATACTGACCTTAGTGGATTAGTATTTATCTTTATTTCATTAAAATGTATAAAAAATGTTTTCAATCTAATTTTATACATGTAATTATTTATAATTTGATCATTAACATTTATCAGTGTTATAGCATTATTTGTTAAAATTATAACACAAAAAAAAATTAAGGTTAAATTCAGTACGAGTGTCATGTACAATATATATATATATATATATATATATATATATATATATATATATATTTTTTCTTTTACACAGTTCAAAATTGACAGAACAATCCACCATGTGCTTTGTAATAGTATTTGCATACGTAAGAACAAATGCTCATATAATGCAAGGAACCATTGGACTGAAATGTGTTAGAATAAATTTATTAAACTTCTTTCCTTGTATTATGATAGTATTGCAAGTTTGAAATCAGATGATTTGCAATTCAAAATAAAAACCAGCATGTGATGTAGTTTGCAATATGATGGTTGGCACTCACTTTTTCTCATTCTTTTTCAAAATTTTATTATAAAAATATTTTTTAAAAATAACTGGAGAAGTTCCTGATCCGATTGATTTCATCATTCTCGCTGTATGCCGACTTTTATAGATCATATTCTTCATGGAATAAAGAAAATTAACAACGGTTTGATGACTGCAAGGACAGCAAGTGGAATAGACACCAAAACAAAGGTAGATAGATGAAAATAAACAAAAACTAGGCTTCACATGGGACTCATCTAGGTCACACATCCATAAAAGAAAATGTTCGTATATAACTTTCTTACAAAAAGTTTTACAAACGCGGATCATGAAGACAATTTGTGCGGAAAAGTTATACTTGCTAGTTTGATAACAATTTTTTTTACCTTTATATATATATATATAGGGAACGTATCAAATGAGAGGGTCTTTTTTATATAAGAGTGAGGACAATGAATATCAACTATTAGATCTTGTCATGAATGGTCAAGATTAAAACATATAAAGTCATGTGAGTTCTTTAAAAAGTCACATGACTTTTTAAGTGGTTACATAACTTTAAATTATAACCATCCATGTATGGTTGTATGACTCATATTTACTTCTCTCACTCTTATATAAAGATGACCGTCTCACTAGATATGTCCCCTATATATATATATATGAGTTTAATGGTCATGCACTGTCAGTGTAAAAAGTTTTACACTGTCAACCAATTGAAACTCACCGTTTTTAAGGTTATTATTATAAAAGTCAACAAATTTACCATACATAGTGGTTTGTAATTGAATGACAATATAAAATTGCTTTACACTATCAGTGTATGACCCCCCCCCCCCCCTCTCTCTCTCTCTCTCTCTCTCTCTCTATATATATATATATATATATATGTATATATACAGATATACATATATAGTGTGGGGGGGGGGAGAGATCAAGTTATTTCAAGAGTAATTCTTGGTAGAGTTACTTTATTCAATAACTATTAATATATATTAAATTTCAATGATCCAACCATTGAATATTTTGATATTACGTCAATGATCATGCACACCAAATTTTAAGCAAATCAGACATTTGCAGCTAATTAATCTTATAATTGACATTTATTTATAATTTGAAAAAATATATTATACGTTAATTTGAACTTATTTAATGAAGCATCAAATAATTTTCAAACTTTATAAAATTTTGTGGATTTGATATACTCAATAAAATCTTTTAATTCAACGGTTGAATTATTGAAATTTGACATATGCCAAGAGATATTGAGTGGAGTACCTTGATCCCATATATATGTATATATATATATATATATAGTATCAAAAGAGAACACTTTTTATTGTGAGAAATGAAAATTATAAATATAGACCATTAGATCTTATTTGCTTGTCAAGATTAAAAAAACAATACACATGACTTTTCAACGTGTTCAGGTGAGCACTAAATAACTTATAATATTGAGTATTCATGTATGGTTGTATGATTTAAATTTAAAGTTCTCACATTTTTTAAATAAAAACTGTTCTTATTTGATACACCCTTTATATATATTTATATATATGGAGCATATCAAATGAGACTATTTTTTATTGTGAAAAATGACAACTATAAATATAGACCATTAAATCTTATCTAAATGATCAAGATTAAAAGAAAAATAACATGACCTTTTTAATTAATCATGTGACTACTAAATAACTTTTAATCTTGACCATCCATATATGATTGTATGTCCTAGATTTAAAGTTCTCAAATTCTTAAAATGAGAACTGTTCCCACTTGATATGCTTCATATATATATAGTATCGTACTTATAAATATAGAAAGATATATTGTGTATATGTGATGTAAGGTTGTTTAACATATGTCAGCCCATGCTAAGATTTGGTAATTCTCCAGGTGGTTTGTTACTCTAGCAACAAGTGAAGAAAGTGGAGCAAGGTGAAAGAAGTGACAACAATTATAGAGATTTTGATAAAGTAGTAGTATATTATTTGTGGGGAAGAAAAAGAAGATACATGCATAAGAAAGTAGTCTTGGTATCTATAGATAAAGGTGGTGGATCCCTAGTACCTGTAGTGGTTATTAACCCAAATGAGTTGATACTATAACTGCATCACATGAGATGCAGAAGGTCATAGAACGTTTGCTACTCTGCTTAAGATCATTGGTAAGAGTTAATTTTGTAGTCTTCTTAAGATATTTGATGTGAGAAAACATAATGAAATGTGACATGTAGAATGCTTAGAATCTTTTAAGGAGACATTATCTTTTAAATACGATTATATATTCTCGTAATATATGTTTATATGAAACTTGTCAACTGAGTTGAGGTCGAAATGACTAATTCCAGTCATAGCTCAAAATATGTCAAGCCTCAATGGTTCTCTAATAAGGTGCCATTTATAAATGTGTCATCTTTTTTGAGCTAAAAAATGTCAGTAAGGGTAAAACATCATGTTAAAATGTCATTTACAATTTTTTTTTTAAAAAACTAATATTTAAAAAAATAAAAAAAAATGAAACAAAAAAATATAATCGATCATATTGGATGGTCCACCATGAACCATTTAGTGAACTGGACCACCGGAACATTGGTCTAATTGATAAATATAAAATATTGTTATAGTTAAGAAATGAGACAATTGTCTGTACACATCTCTTCGGTGCGTGTTTCGTCAATTTAGTTGACATTATTGCAAGGGGTATAACATGTGCTCTCTACCTCTCACTAAAGTCTAAAGGCTAATCTCCATGTCTGTCTGTGATAATTGGCGTTGTATGTAATAGTGTAATATAGTGTGTGTACTGACACACGAGCACTCTCACACGGTATATGGCAGTTTATAACATTTTTTTCAATTTTATCTTTATTTAGATTTTTAAACAAATTACTTTTAAATTAACTATTTTATCATTTATTCTTACTTTAAATTTCATTCTCTTCTAAAATTAACTTTTTTTATATAATAAGTTATAGTTAAAATATTTATTATATTAAAAATTTATAATATAATAATTAAATAATATTTAAAATGAACAATAAATGATTTTAACCCGTTAAGTAATAATTAATTTTACTGAAAAGTGTTTATTAAATTTAATTCTAATAAAAATTATTGAAATATCTATATGCAAATAACATTACTTAACATTTGTCATGATTAAAATAGTAAATGTTAATCAGTAGACTTGAATATGCTGATTAACATTTCTTATTTTTTTAATTTTTATTTTATTTTCTAAATTTGACAATATTTAAATTTTAATAAATATAATATTTTATTAACATTTTTCATTTATTCCCATCCTTAAAATTACTCTATTCTCTTTAAATTATTTCATTTTAATTTAAAAGCATTTTAATTATTATATGAACTTATATAAACACCCTCAATGTACTTTCAAATGAATAATAAAAAAAAAACCCCAATGCATTCAATTTTCATTTAGTTGCAACATTAACCACAAATATTTATGAATATATTAAAGTAATTGTTAAGTAGATAAGGAACAAAGTATTGAAACAAATGCAAAATTATAAATTAATTATTTTATTTTTAATATGAAGATATTACTTTATTATTATTGTATTAATTTTTTAAAAAGATGAAAAATTGATGTAATTGCATGCTGAGAGTCAAAGAATAATCCTTCGAAATATGAAGATTCACTTAAGAGATTGACTTCTCTCAATAGAGGCTCTTTCATATACATGGATTTGATATCAAACTCGTGACCACTTACTTAAAAAACATAGTTATTTGTCAATTATACCACACTATGTTGGTGAAGTGTTAATAGCTCGAGCCTATAAAAAAGCCTATAAAGATTTTGAAGAACAATTTTAATTATACAAAAAGTTCTTACAATAATATATATATATATATATAATATATATATATATATATATAAGAGAAATAAAAAAGTATGAAATAAAATAAATAATATAATAAAAAGAAATCAAGAAATGGGAGTTTACAAAAAAAATGTTATGAGAATGTGAAATATAATAAGGACAAGAGTTATATACAGTACTTTAAGTATTATTGTTGTTGTTGTGTAATCAAAATTAAAGATTTATCTTAGTAATTCGTGTAATAAAAATATATATTAAAAGATTTTATAAATTATCAAAATAAAATTTTAATTTTAATTAAAAAATAATATCAACGGTATCTAAAATACTATATATACCTAAGTTTTGTGCATATAGTAATTGTTATTGAATTGTGAATTGGAAATAGAAAGGAAAAGTAGAAAGGGTGATGCACTTTTGAAAGGGACGAGCACTCCCCAACAAAGTTCCACCTCACCCTCCTGCTACGCTATCACTCACTCACTCACCACACTTCACTTGACACTCCACAGTCGACACTCGTAGGTCCTACCGTGTTCAACCGAGAGCGAGGCACCGCCACTTGAGTTGAATCTCATTCTCAATGGCTCTCCCTTCATCACCATTCTGCTCTCGTTGTTGGTGCAGCTTCAGCTTCAGCTTCAGCTTCAGAAGCAGAAAAGCAAACATTCATAGTGCAAGTCGAGCACGAAGCGAAGCCGTCCATCTTCCCAACGCACAGGCACTGGTACGAGTCCTCCCTGGCCGACACGGCCTCCATAATCCACACGTACGAAACGGTGTTTCACGGATTCTCTGCAAGGCTCTCACCTGCGGAGGCGCAGAAGGTGCAATCACTCTCCCACGTGATAAGCCTCATACCCGAGCAGGTGCGGAAGCTCCACACGACGCGCTCCCCTCAGTTCTTGGGCCTCAAGACCGCCGACAGGGCCGGCCTGCTCAAGGAGACCGACTTCGGCTCGGATCTCGTTATCGGAGTCATCGACACCGGCATTTCCCCCGAGAGGGAGAGCTTCAACGACCGCGATCTCGGTCTCGCTCCCCCAACCTGGAAGGGTCACTGCGTCGCCGGAAAAGCCTTCCCGCCCAACTCCTGTAACCGCAAGCTCATCGGAGCCCGCTATTTCTGCGCCGGCTACGAGGCCACCAACGGCAAAATGAACGAGACCTTGGAGTACCGTTCTCCGAGAGACTCCGACGGTCACGGAACCCACACGGCTTCCATCGCCGCCGGAAGGTACGTGTTCCCGGCCTCCACCATGGGCTACGCCAAAGGAATGGCCGCCGGGATGGCTCCCAAGGCTCGCCTCGCCGTCTACAAGGTCTGCTGGAACGCCGGCTGCTACGACTCCGACATCCTCGCCGCATTCGACGCCGCCGTGGCGGACGGCGTGGACGTGGTGTCCCTCAGCGTCGGGGGCGTGGTGGTGCCCTACCACCTGGACGTCATCGCCGTGGGGGCCTTCGGAGCCTCCGAGGCTGGCGTTTTCGTGTCTGCCTCGGCAGGCAACGGCGGTCCCGGCGGCCTCACGGTGACCAATGTGGCACCCTGGGTGACCACTGTGGGTGCGGGAACCATAGACAGAGATTTCCCCGCGGATGTCATGTTGGGGAATGGCAAGGTGATTAGTGGGGTGAGTGTGTACGGTGGACCGGGTCTGACTCCGGGTCGGCTCTACCCGCTCGTGTACGCGGGTTCAGATGGTTACTCTTCCTCTCTTTGCTTGGAAGATTCGTTGGATCCCAAGTCTGTGAGAGGGAAGATTGTTGTGTGCGACAGAGGCGTCAATTCAAGAGCTGCCAAAGGCCAGGTGGTAAAGAAGGCCGGAGGAGTTGGCATGATCTTGACCAACGGACCCTTCGACGGTGAAGGTTTGGTGGCCGACTGCCACGTCCTCCCCGCGACCTCCGTGGGTGCCGCTGGCGGCGACGAGATTCGGAGATACATCTCTCTGGCTTCAGAGTTACGGTCACCGGCGAGCGCAACCATCATATTCAAGGGCACAAGGGTTGGGATTAAGCCAGCGCCAAAGGTGGCATCTTTCTCGGCGAGAGGGCCTAATCCTGAGTCCCCTGAGATTCTGAAGCCGGATGTTATAGCTCCGGGGTTGAACATTCTTGCGGCTTGGCCTAATACGGTTGCCCCTTCTGGGGTTCCTTCTGACGAGCGTAGGACTGAGTTTAACATACTGTCGGGCACTTCAATGGCTTGCCCACACGTTTCTGGTTTGGCTGCTCTGTTGAAAGCGGCGCACCCGGATTGGAGTCCTGCTGCCATCAGATCTGCCCTCATCACTACTGCCTACACTCTGGACAAGAGGGGAGGGCCTATCCTGGATGAGTCTACAGGGAATGTTTCCTCCGTCTTTGATTATGGGGCTGGCCATGTTCATCCCGAGAAGGCCATCAACCCTGGCCTCATTTATGACATCTCTACCTACGACTATGTGGATTTCCTCTGCAATTCCAACTATACCGCCCACAATATCAAAGTTATCACCAGAAAGGGTGCAGACTGCAGCGGGGCAAAGAGGGCTGGTCACGCTGGCAATCTCAATTACCCCTCTTTATCTGCCGTGTTTCAACAATATGGAAGGGAACACATGTCCACACACTTCATTAGAACTGTCACTAATGTTGGAGACCCCAACTCCGTCTACAAACTCACTATTGCACCCCCTCCCGGCACCCTCGTCACCGTCCAACCCGACACGCTAGCTTTCCGGAGGTTGGCTCAGAAATTGAACTTCCTTGTTAGGGTGCAAACCACGGCAGTTAAGCTTTCCCCTGGAAGTTCTACGGTCAAGAGTGGTTCCATAGTTTGGTCGGATGGCAAGCACACTGTCACAAGTCCCTTGGTTGTCACCATGCAGCAGCCTCTCTAATCTAATACTCTTCTGTTCCTTCCGGGTCTGGGTTGGACTTGGGTCTATAAATTTTGCACTTTTTCCATCTTACCTTATAAATTAGTTCTATATGTATAATAGTGAAAGCCTCTATGACGGACTATGAAGGATTTCCCTTTCTAAAACCTCGTCTCGTGGAGGTTTGATTGTACGAGACAGTATGAAGGTATATCCTTCTTTCTTCTTGTAAAATTAAGAATGAATGTCTGTTGAAAATGCTGTGTCAAGAGGAGGACGGGGATAAGTGAAAGATTCCTATCCTTTTAGAGCATTTTTTGTTGAATGCTTTCAGTATGTTCCTATACTTTGCTTAGTCAAAGATTTGGCAAGCACATGTGCACAGACACGGTAATCTTTTATGCATATGAATCTTTGTAGGCCAAGCTTAACAGATCGTGAACCAACAATTTCACCCCGTGATAATGACAAACAGGACAAAATCCCATTAATATGAGGGGTTCTTTTTTGTTGTGTGTGAATTATACCCAAATAGTATCAATTTACTTTTAGAAATTAGTATCATGGGTAATTTTTTTTATTTTTTTGATATGAAGTATCATGGGTAAATTTATTCTTTGATATCATAAAAAAATTAATAAATTTTGTTCCTGACTTTAATATTTGTTTACTAGTTTTGTTTCTAAAATTACTATCACTTGTAATTTAGTCAATAATATTACTAAATTACAGTAATTAATTTAACTTTCAAATTTAACAATCATAGTTAAATTTAGTTTGGTTTAATTTTTTAAGATTACCGGGTTGGTTCAAATCAACATACTACTTCTTAATGTTGCTCACTTTCATGCTGCACCACAAGCCTAATCATGGTAGCTTGGTTCAAAACAATATACTTGATTCCCACGTGGGTTTTAATTGCTAATACCATTTTCTCTCTCTCTCTCTCTCACACACACACACAAATGGTAGCTTGGTTCCAAACAATATACACTTTAATGTTGCTCACTTTCATGCTGCGCCACAAAGCCTAAAATGTTTTTGAAATCTGACATAGGCTTATTTATGTTGATGAGTGCTATGGGACAGTTCCTAGAGTACAGCTACAAATCATACTGTCCGAGTGTACCGTAAAACAATCAGTAAATAATTTCATTTTTTTTTTGGTGAAAGCTACGACAGCCCGAGAAAGGCAGGCCCAAAAGGCCCAAAATCCAGGAACCACCACGGGACAAACCTCCTAAACAGTAAACAGCAATACGGCACAAATTGGTCCCCTTGTCTAAGATTAGGGGGATCCAACACACTAATTGGAATCTTTCAATTGTTGGTCGAATATATATTCTAGGTCTAAAATTAGTATACAACAAGCTTGCGAGCATCTATCACGAAATAAGTTAAGAATTAATTGGCCACACATCGAGTGTAAGTTCTTGTCAATTAAATGATTTACTGAATTAATAACGTTACCAATTAATCCTCAATATCTCTCACTAAATTAATGATATTGCCTAGTAACCCTTAACACATCTCACTAAATTAATTACATCCTACTATCTATAGACCCACCCATGATAGAAAAAGATAGAACATATAACAATGGATCAAGCGGTGGAGTTTAGGACCAACATAGTGCATAGAGCTCGGTGTTGGCTAGATCATTGGCGCCCACCATGGGACTGCAATAAAAACTTCTTTAGCCACACATACCTATATTATTTGTCAGCTTTGCTGATGCACCGAGGAGGATCAAAAAATAGTGTCGATCATGTGCGTCGATATTATCATCTAATGGAAACACTTATTTCATCATTCCAACCTCACTATATTCCTTCCTATAACACACTCCACTTTGAATTTTGAAGGTGAAGGATGTTGCAAAAAGCTTGCTAAAAGCTAGACCGTAGCGATCTCAAATAAAAGGTTTTTGGTCTATCTGTTTGACCTTCTTTTGTTAAGCTTGTTCGACCAAAGGTGTGTCATATTCTTATCGCCATGACTTGAATTATTTCCTTGTCAGAATATGAAATAGTATAATATTGTAATTTCAAAGCTATCATTGAAATATAACCCATGACTATTTTATTAAAAAATTCTTCAGTTCGATCCTGTACATTACTTCTTCAATTTTTAACCACGCGATAAAATATAGATAAAATGAATAATATATTTCATCTGAATTTTAATTACTTCGTTCATTCTATTCATTGTTCTTCTTATAGTGATTTTTGTGCTATAATGTTATTTAAAGTTTTATGACATCATTTCACCAAAAATTATTCCACTAATTTTATTTGAAATTTCATGACCTGATTCATGATAAAAAAAGATTTTTTAATTTTTTTTAAGTTTTATAATGTTATTCCACTTCGAATACAATAAAATTTGATTAAAAAAAATGTTATTCCACTTAAAATCTTTCCTAATACTTTATGCAATAAGAAAGATAAGAGAACAGAGAGAAGCGTAATTATATGCAACGTGTTTTCATATCAACTGATTCGTATAAGATTAGAAAATTTGTATAAATAAATAATTTTATACTCTACAATTTTAAATTTATTATACTTTGTTAATTATGAAAATAATAACAATATATTCAGAATTCTTGAATGCAATACTCTAAGTTAGAATCCTCCCTCCTTTAGAACCAGTGTTTATATAATATTTTAGACGCCTAACTTTTTTTTCTATTGTGAATTACGTTTTTTATGAGTCATACAACACAAAAATATATGCCATGAATGACAACACTTAAGTGCCCTAAATAATTGCAATTGAATATGGGTCCGTTACAAAATTTAAAATAACCTCTATAATAATTTATTTTATTTTTATGGTATTTTTATTAATTCAGTTTTATTAGAAAAAAAAATGAAAAAGACAGGACAAAATATAGTGTACACAACTTAATTAAAAGTTTTAAATTTGAATGTATAAAAATATAAGTACGGGACAAAAACTGCTATGATCTTAATTAATAACTTAATGTGGTATCTAAATATCAATAGTTTTAAATGGGAAAAAAAAAAAACTCTTCAAACAATGATAGATTAGTCGTGTGGAAAACCATTCTAACTTAATCAAAACTCAAACGTTAGATTCAAAATCCAGTTGTATTAGACAAATGCATACTATAACAATCTTTACATTTTTATATCATTAAATTTGCTTCAACAAATATATTTATTGCACTTTAATACTACATTTTACTGATTATGTTTTAATTGTATTTATTACGCTTTGAGTTCGTATGCATCACTTTTATTCGATGTATGTACATTTCACTTTATTATGTAGTAATTGCATTTGTTACGCTTTAACCACATATATATTATTTTGATTCACTCCATGTGTTTTAAAACTTTGATTCGGTGAATCTGTTTTTAAAATAACTAGTATTTTAACTTATACATTACACAGAATAAATGTTTATTTTATATAATATAAATTTATAATAAATAAATATTTTTGAATATATAATATAAATTATATTATAATAAAATTCCTAATAAATAAATATTTTTAAAACATATAGATTATATTTTAAATTTATAATATATAACTTATATTGTGATACAATGTCATTCTAATTATCGATAATTTTTTAAAAAATATTAAAATTCAATCTAGAATTACAAATATTAAAAATAATAGATTAACAGATATGAGAGGTTTAAATATATCTAAAAACACTCTCGCTAAAGAATGACAGCTAAAAAAGCTCTTGTTAAAGAATGACAACTAAAAACACTCTCAGTACAAGATAACTATTCTAATTTATATAGAGAGGATATGTGTGTTGTAATCCCATTATTGTGGTACTTATTAAAGTTAATTTAAGGCATGAATAAAAAATGATGATAACAATAATTTAACAAGATATTTGTCAATCAACTATAATGATTTAAGCTTTAATTGATTGCATTAATATAAAATTAAAACTATGTATTTCAACATTAACTAATTATTTTCCATAGGTTAAATTAATCTAAATGTCTCTATAGTTTTATAGAGTTTTTAATTAAGTTCCTATGGTGGGAATCGAACCTCCACCTTTGAAGTAGAGGTGTCAAATGGGCTAGCCTGGCTCGACTCGACAGGCTAAAAGCGAGTCGAGCTAGCTTGAATTCTTAATGGCACATTTTTTCTGGTTTGACAGTCCTATTAAGCTAGGGACAAAATAGCCCATGACTCTTGTTTTCTTATTTTTTTATATTTTACAAAGAAAAAAACAAAAACAAAATAGAGCACCGGGCCAAATAGGCTCGGTATCCTTTCGGCCAAAATTTTCTGGGCTCAGTGGGCCCATCAGGCCAAGCCATTTTGGTCTAATTTTTATTAGGCCAAAAATTTTATGGCCCAACCTAGCCTGTCGGGTCATTAGGCAGGCCGGCCAGACTGTGCTAATTTTGCCAACTCTACTTTGAAGTCTACCAATAACACTAAACCACAACACTAATGACTTTATTTAGTATATAAATGAAATTTATATTATATATAACTTAAACAGGAGACTAGAAGTACACATATATTTACCACTACAAATTAAATAATATTAACATTGTATAAATTAATAATATTAAAATCAATATTAATAAATATAAATTAATAATATATACTTGTTAGCTTGAATGGAGTTTGAATCCTCATCCTCACAGTTCACTAATATATAAAAATTAATATATATTAATAAAATTCAAGAAAATTTTAAATATATTAGATATGATATAAATATATCAAAAGAAGGTTAATTGAAAATATATGATATAAATATACTTTTTTTAGTGAAATATATATAAAAAATTATTTCATCAATAATAATATCTTATTTCAGTCACTAAAATATGTAGAGAAAAAAATAAAAAGTTAAAACAATACAATTTTATAAAAAAACAAAATTATTTAAAATAGAGTAATTAAGTTATAATTAAGATATATAGCATTAAAAAGTATAATTTATTGTATATTTTGTTTTATAATATTATATTATTTATTTACTAGTAGTAAATATATGTGTAATTTTGGTCCTTAGTATATATTATTAATTTATATTTATTAATATTAATTTTAATATTGTTAATATCCTATAAATATATACTAATTTATATTTATTAATATTAATTTTAATATTATTAGTTTATATAATGTTAATATTATTTAATTTAGTAGTAGTAAATATATGTACAATTTTAGTCTTCCGTTTAAGTTATATATAATGTATTTATAAAATCAAATAAAGTCATTAGCTTAGTAGTTTTAATATTGTTGGTGAATTTTAAGGTTGGAGGTTTGATTCCTACTTTCAACTATAAGGATTTTTTTTTAGGTTTTTTAAATTATAGGGACTTAATTAAAAACTCTATAAAACTATAGGAATCTACAGATTAATTTAACCATTTCCATATATAAAGCATTAATGAATATTGAATTAAATATATTTTTAACCCCTATAATATAGTCAATTTTTTATTTTGGTCCCTATAAAATTTTTGCTAAACTTGTCATCTATAATATTTTTTTTATTTGCTTTTGGTCTTCACTGTTACAATAAACTGTTAAGTATTATAGAATTGTCACATCAACAACCGATTGGCATGCCATGTCAATAACCTATGTTGTGTCAACAACTTACTTGGCATGCCACATCAGCACATATGCCATGTCAGCAACAAAATATACCTAGAGGGACTAAAATAGAAAATGGTATATTTAGAGGGACAAAAAAATCGGATGTATTTATAGGGACTAAAACAGAAATTAAGTATATTTAGAGGGACTAAAACATATATTGGGGTGATTCTTCATGAACAATAATTCAAAACTCCAACCTTCTACGAACCCACATCTAGCCTTAGTGTTCCACCATAACAATGCACCGTCTTTCACACAAGTTAACCTAACACTATATGATCAAAACCTACTACCCATATAAATAAATGTTAAGAACTTAAATTTGGCATTAGCGTTCCACCATCATAGGATATCATCTTCCACGTGAGCTAACCCAACACTACGTGACCAAACTCCACATGAAATACAATCCAAAGTTCCAACCCTTTACAAGCCCACATTTGGCCTTAATGCTCCACCATAACAACATATCATCTTCTACACAAGTCAAACAAACACTATATGACCAAAACCCACTACCGATATAAATGCAGATTATAGTTTGTACTAGCTCGAGACCAACAAAAGTTATCTTATATAAATCTGGTCCTATGTAGGTTAGTCATTTTGCTTGTAGGTTTGCTAACAAACCTATTTAACCCACCTAACATATATATTATTTGGCGAACCAGGCCTATGTGAACCAAAGGATAGTCCATGATGATTTGGATGAACCATGGTTTGGTGGAGTGGATTGCTAGAGTAAGGGGTGCATTGCTTTTGATATTAGTGTGGTTGATCCTTTTTGACTTATGTGGAAGATAATGCACTTGTTATGGTGGAACACTAAGGTTGGATGTTGGTTCATAAAGGTTGGAGTTTTGGATTGTTGTTTATGAAGGATCACCTTAATATATGTTTTAGATCCTCTAAATATACTCAATTTCTATTTTAGTTCCTATAAATACACTTGATTTTTTTTTGTTCCTCTAAATACACCAGCTTATGTTTAGTCCCTCTAGGTATATTCTTTTGCTGATGTGGCATATATGTTGACATAGCATGCTAATTGGGTTGCTAACATGGCATGTGTTGCTGACATGGCATGTCAAATGGGTTGTTGACATGATATAGTTGTCGATGTGCCAATTCCGTTACATTTAACAATTTATTGTAACAATGAGGACCAAAAACAAGTAAAAAATATTAGAGGCATGAAAAGTTTAGCAAAAATTTTATAGGGACCAAAAGCAAAAATTGACTATATTATAAGGACTAAAAAGATATTTAAGCTATGAATATTAAAAATTTTAAATTATTTTATATTGTAATCAATATAATATGTTAATCTACTTTTAAATTTTCTTGCGAGAAAATATAATATTAACAAAGCCTTTAGTCAAGAATATTAAGGAGAGCAACCTAGTTCTTAGTAGGAAAAAATTGTGACCAGGAGTTAAACTCAACAACACATGATAATTAGCCTTCACTAGATAAGCAAAAATAGAAATTGTGACCGATGGCGCGTCTTGATCATTGATAAATTCATATTTCATGAATTTATATGTATGATTTCAATGGAAAAATAGAAGAAAAATAAATATAAAAAGGAAGAAAAACTCACAAAAATCCATAAAATAGTTTACTTTCAGTTGAGTAGTAAATAAATACATTTTTGAGAAATTTTTGTCTTATGTTGTAGGAAAACAAAGCAAAACACTTGCAAAATGTTACAGTATTCGAAATGCTAAAGTAGCGTCTCATGCCACCAATAAAAGAAGCAAGATTCTTCCTAGAAGATTAGTGTGGGACACTGAGTTGAAGTTTAGAAGTAGGATCACACGTTAGGATTACTATAAGTCTCTGGTAGCTGAACATGTAAGATGCCATGAAATAGGAAAATGTTGTAAGAGACATAGAGTCATGCAATTTTCACTAAGAACCTAGCATTTGAGATGCTATGTTGGCATTTGGTTTTGTGGAGCATTTAAGATATTTTCTACCCAATGTCCTAAAAGCCTGGCCAACGTCTAATGCTGGCAACGATTTATCTAATGGCTATAACTAAATTTTTCCATGAGTTAAGCTCATTCTAGTTGATATTTAAACCCTTTTGTAAGGCCAATTCCTCAAAATGTGTTAGATGACCATTTCTTATATCACCCAACCTAATTCTTTAGGATTTTCTTTGCATTTCACCATTGAATAAGCAACTTTTGCAAGATGAGCTTAAAGATCCAATGGATTCACCATCCTCCATGACCATTTTGGTCTTGTTCACTTTATTTTCACCATGTTTTGCTAAATTTCACTGTAGTTAGGGTTAGATGAACTTTGTGGAATCGCTCCATATTGAACCTTGATTTAATGTAATTCCTTAAAATCAGGGTAATCTACTCTGCTTTCAATACTTCTTGCAATTAACCATTACTAAGATTGATCTTGAATATATGCATGAGGAATCATATGTATGTATTTTGATTTGAGCAAGATTACCATGTCTTAAGTTGAGCCTAGGAATAATACTTCTTAATACATGTGTGTTCTTATAGATTCCATGTTTAATGTTTGATTTGAGTTCAATGGAGTTGCAGGAGTAGAACATTGAGTTGAATCAAAGTGGTTTTATGCCAAAGAATTGAGTTTATCTACATTAGTGAAATTTGAACTTCTAATCGATGATTGAATTGTATTGATTTTGGGTCAAATACAAAGGATTAACTGCAAAGGGATTCAAATCCCTAACTACTGTTACCACACTTAATATAAACATTTGAAAACTCTTTTAAATATATAATTAATTTTACTATTTTGCATTTAGTTTTTGTGTAATTTGTGTTAGTGACAAACATGATTTGCCTCGCCTTTATAGTGTTTATTTGATTGAATTGACTTTTGTTACCTCAATCCTATGAAGACGATATCCTACTTATCGAGTTTAATACTTGTTCGAGTATAAGTGCTTGCTGCAAAAGAACCTAATAATTTCAAATATTTTTAAGCACCACTGAGGTTTAACAACCATCATCTTAATGAAAACTCAACCTCATCGAACAAGAAATAATAGAAATTGTGATTAGTGTCAGCAGCCTTAACCCGTGTCTCAACTAGAAACCTAGTCCTACCAGGCAAGCAATAATATAAATGTGATTGTTTGTGTGCCTCGACCTGCATCTCAACAACCTCGACCCTATCAAGTAAGCAATAATAAAAATTATGACTAGTAGTGCATCTTGACATGTGTCTCAACGGAAACCCAACCTCCCTTGGAAGTGAATTTATAGGGATCTGCTGCTTACTGCTCACAGAAACATTTGACCTATACTATAGTAAAGTCGTCTGGCTATCTTTCTAATCTTTCATCCTTTTATTTATCAGATTTTTGGCTTTGACCAATTCAAGGTGAAAAAAATGGGGTTAAGCAGGTATCCACAGATATCCATGGTTATTTGTTAAAATATAAAAATTTAAAAAGAAAGTAAAAATATTAAACAAAACAAAAAAAATTGAAACATATATTCATATTTAACATATTCTCCTTGACACAATTTTTAAAACATGCAAATAAATTGTTATTAAATATAAATCAAATACAAATTGAAAACATGCAAATATATATAATTATGGATTTTCATGTAATTTTACATAATGGACATCAACATGCATAAGTACCTTGCTACTTGCCTACGCTCCATTTATAAGCAAGTAGAGAGAAAATCTATTTATTTTATCTATGGGTACCTATTTACCTATCCAAATCAAGTTTGTTGCGGTTTTACCCTTTGGTATTCATAGGACAGATCAAGGCATGACCTCCCTCCAAAAAAAGATGTCAATCTTGCTAAGACCTAAGCAATTAGAAGACAAAGATCTAGGCATGGCTATAGGACCCACCCTTTTGCTTTGTGCTACCCTTTTTTTAACTTTTAATCGAATAGTTTTTTGCCTAATTTTGTTTATAACTCATATTTGCCTTGAATAGGAGTTGGAGACACTTTAATCCTAAAAATTAGCATGCAATCAATAATTCTTGAGCTAGCTGACAACATATGCAAACCTTTTTAACAGTCTTTTGAGATCGACCTAAACCTTAACTCTTCTCGATCTCCATTCTTAAGACCCTTCGTACGTTACAAGTGAGTGACCAACACACAAAGAATAATTCATGTTAGCAGACTATATTTAAGAAAATAGTCAGAATATTAACGTTCTTTGTAACAATGAAAATTATTATCACTCTGGAGTGATTGTTAGTTAATAACTAAAATATGAGCATCTTCAAAAAGAAAAGCAACAGAAAAAATGAACAGAGAGCATCAAAGCAAAATGAACGGTAGAGATTTTGCTTGGCCCAAGAAAACGAAGAATTTGAACAGGGATTAAAAGGGAGTTGGACTCAGTATAAGTCCATAAAGTTGTTGTAACGTAGATCAGTACGCGAAAATTAAACGGGTTCACATCAACAAAAAGTTAAACGGGCTCTAGGCCACACATGTGTCCATTCTCCCTTAATGATTATCTATTTGATTTTTAGCAAAGCCCAATTTTCTTTATAACATGTTCTAACCCAAAAAGTAATGGAACTTTTTAGGGAAAAGAATAAATATAAATATAAATTGTGTATCAAAGTATCATGTATTGAATTCTTTTGAGATAGAACAAAATGAAGTCTCAGGAAAACACAGGCGTGATAAATATAGAATAAAAATGAGAAGGGTCAATTAGATTTTCGTTTTTGAGATGTCCTTTTTTAATAATTAAATAAAAATTTACCATATCTAGTTTTTGGTAGGATTTCTAATTTCATGCTAATATGTTATATGTAAGTTATCATAAAGACAAAACCAATCATGGTTGCATTCTTTTTATCTGCAGCTCTATTTCTGTAATTGAAGCATAAAAAAATAAGGACAAAATTTAAATGCAGTTCTATATGTATTGTTGGTGTTATTTTTAATTAGAATGCAGTTCTGCTTGTCTTAGACAAAGTTCTCTACTTGTCAAATTAGGATCTGTTTGGTTTCAAAATATATCTTCTTTTATTTTTTTATTTTCATAAATCATTACAAAATTACCATCTTCCGTTTATTTTCTTTTTTGTCTTCAAAGATTTATATAGAAAATACTGAAAATAAGATTATTTTCATGTTTTCATTATAAACTTTAAAAACATAAAGCAGTAAAAATAAGGTAATAATTCTATAATTAAAATTATTATGAAAATAAAAATATTTATATACATATTCTTAAGTCAAACAGGTCCTTAATTACCAATAGATGCTCACTAGGTCAGTTATTTGCTCCTGCAAAATCAAGTCTTGGATGGGCGACACTTTTCCTAATTTTTTTTTTTTGTAAACAAAAATAAATCCAGACCCTTAATTATCCGTTCCTCATTTGAAGTACTAATTATTCTGAAGTGTATATTTGTGATTCGATTACTTTGATGGTGACTTTTTCCTTCATTTAGCCCACACAGTTGCACTGCTGCATAGTCACTTTTTTTTAAGATGATTCCAGAAATAGGATGAATTCCAACTAGCATATTAATCAACGCAAGACAATTGAACCGTTACATGCTTGTGGTGACCACGAAATACTACGGATTTCAAGCGCCTATGAATCCTTTCAAATTATGTAAACTCTTCAGACCCGTGAATAATCAAACATATCAGCGTGATCGTATTACAGACTCAGGCTAGCGTGGGAGAGCTAGCAATGTCTCCCACCGTGCAAGACCTTCTGCAAACCGTTAGATTAGCTGAGAATAAATGGATGACTAAGATTTTAGATAAGTCTTATCAAGGGATGGGAGGTCATCTGACCCTATTTTATTTTAAATTGAAAATTCACTTAGATGTAAATAAATTTCCACGTGGATAGTAACAGTGTACGTGTACTTAGTCTCTGACTCCCTTGCTACCCACACCCCATCCCTTCCCAGAGGTTTGGCTTTCCGGAGTAGGGGAAAGTAGATCCGCCCAATTCGTGAAACCCTCTTTGTGAACGTTTTTGTCCCGCATGTGTTGGCGTCAATCCCGAATGTTCCCCATATTTGCAAAGTATGTAAAAGTAGATCCCCACCCTAGATGTTGGCCTTTTGGAGTAGGTGAATGCAGATCCGCCCAATCCCTAAAACTCTTTGTGAACATTTTTGTGCGCATTGTTCTGGTGTTGTTCCATAATGTTCTCCATATTCAAACTGGACTTTGATTTTACTCTTCACAATTACATTGAGAGACGCTTCTTATTCAAATTTAATAATTATTTCTTGCTGTTGATATGATTTTACATGTGATTCATTTTCTTGTTCATCATAGTCTAGTATTTTAACAGCATAAGAAATTGCAGTTCATGAGTTTTGACTTTTTTAAATTGTGCATGTGTTGTCCATACTGCTCTAAGAAAACCATCAAAGGTACGTGATTTCCAATCAAGCTTTTTATAGTTGATGAATTATTATTTATTATATTTGAATCTATAAATTATTTGCTCATTCTTCTATAATATTGTTAATAACATCAATATAATTAAAATGTAAGCATTGATTAGCCAGATGGTTAGATTTTTCTATCAATTATCTTTTCCAATAACGAGATATCCCTAAAAAAAAAAATGCACGCCTCTTTGGTACTAAATACAGCAGAACATCCATAGATCGTTATCATGTATGCTTTAGTCTTCCTTGAAGATAACTTGTGTTAAAAATGCATACAAATCCCAAAGGACTTCCTTGTATAGATGCTTGGGAAGAACGTGTCACCAAGTTTGCAATACAAGAAATACTCAACTCTACCATGGCTAATCATGTGAAAAAGGCAAGTGATTTTTACTACTTCATATGTGGCTGTCATGATTATAAACTTATTTCAACATTTATTACAACTATTTGATGACCCAATACCTAGGAAAACTTGGATGTGAAGAAGCGCAAGATAAGCACTACCCAAATGGCAGAAGAACTCAAAAAATCATTCACGCTGGGAAATGAATTTGGCTTCAATGTTATAATTGAGCCTAGAAATTCATAAGATTCTAGATAACTTGTTACAAGGGATCTAGTTGTTGAGCGTAACTTGATTGACGATTAATGGGGCAACAAGATTTCTCTTTCTCTCTCAATGATATACAGCTTAAAGAGGATTGTCTTTGTCTAGTAAAGTCTTCCAAGTTTATCATTGAAATTGGGAATAAGAAAAGAAGGCTTCCTCCTTGCAAAGTTTCCTCCATATTTCCAACAGAGGCTTTCTTTGCAAATAAAAATATGCATGTTAAGGAATAAGATGGGACGCCAACAAGCCAAATGGTACTGCAAAGATAAGCCTATGTTGGAATAAGGAACTTGAATAAAGCCCTTTCTTTCTTTATTCAATGTACAAATGTAAACTGGAAACTTTCAGACAAGACCAATCCGCTTTAAGTTGTATACATTGAGAAAGATAGAAAGTGTTGCCCCAGTAATCGTCAATCATAAGTTATGCTCAACAACTAGATGCCCTTATATAAAAGTTATCTCAAAATCTGTATGAATTTTTAGGCTCAATGTATAGAATTGAAGCCAACTTCATTCTTGTGTGATTGATTTTTTTGGGTCTTCTGCTATTTGGGTAGTGCTTATCTTGCACTTCTTCACATCGCAAGTTTCCTGGTATTGGGTCATCAAAGTAGTTGTAACAAATGTTGAAATAAGTTTATAATCATGACAGCCACATATGAAGTAGTAAACAATAATTGGCTTTTCACATGATTAGCCGATGGTAGAGTTGAGTATTTCTTGGATTGCAACTTGGTGACACGTTCTTTCCAAGCATCTATACAAGGAAGTCCTTTGGGATCTGTATGCATTTTTAACCAAGTTATCTTCAAGGAAGACTAAAGCATACATGATAACGATCTATGGATGTTCTGCTGTATTTAGTACCAAAGAGGCGTGCATTTTTTTTTTAGGGATATCTCGTTATTGGAAAAGATAATTGATAGAAAAATCTAACCATCTGGCTAATCAATGCTTACATTTTAATTATATTGATGTTATTAACAATATTATAGAAGAATGAGCAAATAATTTATAGATTCAAATATAATAAATAATAATTCATCAACTAATGATTGGAAATCACGCACCTTTGATGGTTTTCCTAGAGCAGTATGGACAACACATGCACAATTTAAAAAAGTCAAAACTCATGAACTGCAATTTCTTATGCTGTTAAAATACTAAATTATGATGAACAAGAAAATGAATCACATGTAAAATCATATCAACAGCAAGAAATAATTATTAAATTTGAATAAGAAGCGTCTCTCAATGTAATTGTGAAGAGTAAAATCAAAGTCCAGTTTGAATATGGAGAACATTATGGAACAACACCAGAACAATGCGCACAAAAATGTTCACAAAGAGTTTTAGGGATTGGGCGGATCTGCATTCACCTACTCCAAAAGGCCAACATCTAGGGTGGGGATCTACTTTTACATACTTTGCAAATATGGGGAACATTCGGGATTGACGCCAACACATGCGGGACAAAAACGTTCACAAAGAGGGTTTCACGAATTGGGCGGATCTACTTTCCCCTACTCCGGAAAGCCAAACCTCTGGGAAGGGATGGGGTGTGGGTAGCAAGGGAGTCAGAGACTAAGTACAGGTACACTGTTACTATCCACGTGGAAATTTATTTACATCTAAGTGGATTTTCAATTTAAAATAAAATAGGGCCAGATGACCTCCCATCCTTGATAAGATTATCTAAAATCTTAGCCATCCATTTATTCTCTATTAATCTAACGGTTTGCAGAAGGTCTTGCACAGTGGGAGACATTGCTAGCTCTCGCATGCTAGCCTGAGTCTCGTATTACATATAATAGGTTACATAATGTGTCATTATTGATAACTATAGGAAGAGCTGTAAGTAGTTGTTAGAAAGCAAAGCCAACTGTAGCAGCCCAAAGGTTATGCAGGACACCTTCTTCCCTTTTCTCACATTCAACTAAATATTTACCACTTTTGAACATGATTAGAAAATAATGGTTAAAACAGTATAAAGAACAAGTCGTTGCTATATCATATGACTTAGTACGATGAATATAATTAGACTTTGATCTAATAAGTACTAGTAAAATTTATTCATAATTTATTCAAAAAAAATTATTCAAAATTGATTTACTCATTGAATGAGTCTAGATTCAAATTTTGGTATTTATTCATGAAAATTTATTAATATGGGTGTGAAATTGATATTCTTTAGTATAAATCACAGGTATCTTCTACAAAAGATAATCCTACTCAAGTTGGTAAGATCATTATGGACGCCAAAACTCTTTCTTCAAATATTTAACGTAATTGCAAACCTAAGATTCAAATTCGAGATCACTGGTTAAGTTAGAATAACCTCACGCTAGTTCATTCATACGCTTTGTGGTGTGAACTTGATATCTAGTTCTTATACAGTCACATTACTCCATATCCAAACTCATATACTATAATAAAAAAAATTCCTTAAGATAAATGATAATTTTACACCTTTTGAGATGCATACATTTTGGAAGGAAGGAGATAAATGAAAAGGAAAAAAAATGATAGATGTATGATAAGAAAAAAATAGAGAAAAAAGCAAAGTAAATGTAAAAGTTATCATATAAAAAAATATACTGAAAAGATAACATATCCCATTTTATAAAACGTGAATAACAAATCTAAATATAACGATACCATTAAATATTGATTCGGATTAGTCAGTACTGTACTTCGTCATCCCTTGGTCATATTGAAGTTGTAGAAAATGTTCACCACTTATGACAGGTAATAGGTTTTTATATTATTTTATTGAAAATATTGTAATATAACTTTAAGCTATAATTTAGTGTGTCTGTGTATAAAAGCCACAAACTTATATTTATTAGATGTAATAAAATGCAAGTAGAAATGAGTTTCTCGAGTATTAATGAGGAGAATGAATGGATGTTGTATGATGCCTGTAATATACTTGCACAATTTTTTTTTTTTTACACTATTTGTATGAAATTAAAAAATATAGTGGGAAGAATCAAAATTAGTCTTAAATTATGTACACAAAAGAATTCCAAAAAATAATTATTGTCACGGAGCAAATTCTGGCGATGAGGTTAAAAAAAAAAAAAAACCCATAGATTTTAAAACCTAATTAAGTAGTTAGATCAAGAACCAACAAGAAGTCGGTGAAACAAGAAATCAATAAAAAATATATATAGCAAAATTAGGTAATGACCAGGGTAAAATAATTGATTTTTGAACCAATAAATTTTTAATTATATTTTGCTTTTTTAAATGTTTAATAAAACTATTCTAAAATATTTTAAAATAAATAAATTTCATAAAATTTACAACATGTAACATAACACTTTATATTAATTTAAAATTTTACCTGATTTATTTTTTTATAGTTTTATATTTCTTTATTTATTAACGTATTTAATATTAAATTATTTTAATTATTTCTTATTTAACCCCAATTTAATAATGATTAAATCAATAAATCGTGAATTAATATCTTCGTGAGTACAACAACCAATTTACTTTTTAAAATATTGAATAAAAACATCATTTCATTATTTGTTCTCTTATTGCTATGTTCTTGTTACTAACAACGTAAATAATAAAGTAATACTCTTACTATACCATTAAAGTAGTATGCATTCTCTCAATTTTATTTTATTTTAATTTTTATTGTATTCTTAGTGTACACTATTGGGCTATTGCGTCCCTCCAAACTACATTCATAAATCCGCAAATCTGTAATACTTAACAAACCATACAAATATTAACGAATAAAACTTAGATACAATAATATAAGTACTGTTAGTGTTGTACTCCAATTAGAATTAGAATTTTATTTCGGCAATCTATATAATAAAGGAATCCAGTAAATATGCTAATGAGTATTACCAAGATAAAATCCCAATTTTAATTAAAGAATAATACCAACAGTACCTATAATATTGCATCTAAGTTTTGTCCAATATTAATTCAGCCTCGACAGAAAGAGTGTTGACGTCTCACAAGTCCATTCATATGGCTTCTTGTCAGTACCTATAGAATCCACTTATACTAAACGTTTTAATTTACTATACCTAAGAATGTAGAAAAGGATAGTAACTTGCTAAAATAATTTTTAATCAATATCCATTCTAAATCACGACATAGAATCATAACTTTAATAAAATAAGGTTTAATTGATATTTTTGCCCCTACGTTGTTTTCATTTTATAGTCATATTCTGATATGAAGAAATGGCAAGTTTTAGTCCCTACATTAAATTTTGGTTTCTTTCATTAATACTGTTTGTTCGAGCAACGAACCGCAAGAGAACTTCGACACGACAGACTTAGTCTTCAACAGACTATGTGCGGCGGTGATGAAAAGGCGATGGCCACTTGCAAACACTCTGACGCTCAAGTCAATGGGATAATGTGGGGAGTGTGAAAATGTGATGGGATATGAATCATACATAAGGCGCTAGTCTGATAGTGACTCAAGGCCATTTGTGTCGAGTAATGGTTGGTGCTTTGGTTGACTTGATGATGTCTGATGCTTGTCTAATAATGATCAGGTCAATGGTCGTGGTGGTCAACCTAAAGCTCAAAAATACTCTAGAACACCATTATTGATGTAGTTGACATGATCATAATTGCATCGCTAAATTTTTTTTCTAATAGGGCAAAAGTGCTACAAAAATTTCTAGCAAATGTTAACTGCCAAAAATTTCTTCTTCAATACTCTTCATTTTTGGCACTATTGAGTTCTCTAAGAATTTTAATGAACTATTCATATTCTAAGATAGGTTGATGACTGGACTATTACCATTAATCCTTGAGCCAGGTACATCTAATGCAACCATTGACATGGAAAAATAGCATATAAGGTCAGGGATGCTTGGAAAATTTCTATCTTTTGATGAAATTTTGTTAAAGCAATCTTTTGTTTTCCTCTCTCTTCATTTTCATATATTGTTGTTGCTACTTTGGCTACTAGAAGAGCTTTCAAATATAGTAGTTTCAATTTCAAATTCATCATTTTCATCCAATGTAGCTAGGGGTGTTCAGATCCAATCCGATCCAAAAAAATAATCGAAAATCAATCCAAAATAACCAAAAACCAATGAAAATTGATTTTTGTTGGATTATTTTTTACCTAACCGATCGGATCTATTTGGTTTTCGGTTTGTGTTCACAAAACCGAACTGATCCAAATTGAACCAATCTTTTGTATAAACATACATTTTATGTTGCACCTGAACTGTTAATAAGTCTGCTATGTTGTATTTGTTGCAATTGATTTTATTTTTTTTATGACTTCTTGCAATTGAATTGTTATGCTGTATTTGTTGTAGCTATTTTTTTTGAATTGCTATAGCTAAACTATTTTGTTGTATTTATATTTTATAATATGAACTATTATATTATATTTGTTGCAATTAAATTGATTAATTCTTGGGGTGTAATTTGTTGTATTTTTTCTATTTCTCACTTTATATCCCTTATTTTTCTTGCTTATAAATTTAGAAAACATATAAATAGGTGATTTTATGATTGTGACTGTGACCATGCTATAAAATTTAATATTTGGAGCTAAAGGCATCTAGTAATAAGAAATTAAAATGTCAATAACAATGTGGCGGTAAAAATTGAATCACCCAATTCAATCCAAATTTCATTTTATTGTTGGATTGGATTGGATATTTTTACGAATTCAATCCAAACCAAACCAAATCAAATCACATGTGATTTTAGTCTTTGAATTAGATGACTTTTTTTGCTCAAAACTGATTTAATTTAATCTGCAAATACCCCTAAATGTGGCATTGGAAGATGGAAAAAAATACAATAGGTTTGGACAAATTGTGGTTTCTCTTTTTTTTTCATTGTTGTGGAAGAAATAGTTGGCAGTTTAACATCCATCAAAAAATTTTATAGCGATTTTACACTGCCAGAAAAATTTTCCAGTGGTGTTAACAACAACACCATTAACCACATTAGTAATGGTGTTAGCATGGGGGCCAAAACTTATATGCTTGTGTAAGAATTAAAACTTACAATTTTTTTCATATAAACAATTCATAAAGTAGAAACAACCGTAAGGACCATAATATCAATTAAATCATAAAATAATACAAAGGGTGATGACTCAAATAAAACAAAATAAAAATATATGCCTTAATAATAAAAATATTATTAAATAAAAAAACTCATACTAAGTCATGACCCTCCAGCGTGACTTTAAAAAAATTATAAGAAAAAAAAACTTATCCACAAGAAATTTAGATTTACATTATGAAAAGAAATACAAAAACAACTATAATAAGACTGATCTTTGTCGATCTGTATAGGATTCATCAAACTTGTTATTGTGTGTGTGTGTGTTTCCATAGCTCGTATATAAAACAATATCATAAGAAAATCCAAAATACACCCGTAGGGCCATAAGTCATATATACCCCGGCGAGGCGATGACTTGTTCTCTTCACTGTTTCCTCCTATAACACTTTAGAAAGAAATTGTTATCTGACACGCACCAAATAGTAAATTTTGCTTGAAAATGGATCTATTATGAAAAAGGTGTCGTCATACAATTAATCTGGAAGGGTAGAAGTGGAACCTCCATAAACTTCCATGCATGGCACACTGGTTGCCATCACTTTCATCCCAACGTGTAAAATTGGACATTATCACTATGCACGGGCACGGAAAGTGACCCACCAAGAGTTAGACGAAACTTCACCAACTTTTAAAAGGCATCTATATATGAAGATGTTCAACGCGTCTAGCTAAGGGCGAATCTAGACCCAGTCAGTCCTCTTGGATTTTCGTATAATAATTGCAAAGCTGAAAAGGGCCTACTATACTAACGTTGCTATTGCAAAGCATAGCATACAACCTCCCATCATTAGAAAAGTCCCATTTTAGCGCATAAATCGGATTACTGATGGCCTTATACAAGTGCAGCATCCAAGTATTGCACATCAACTATAACAGGAATCGATGAGTTGGGGCCTTGGGGAGGGGGTAGGGTTAGGATAGTTGAACTTACTAGTTAATATTCTTACGATTGATGAATTATTAACTAGTTACTAGATAAAAGTATATAACTGGTCATGCGATTAATTACTAGTTGTTATTACATCCAATAAATTGCTTTACGTAGGTTAACATGATTTTTCATTATTCTTCCTCTCTCTCTCGTTTTCTCATCAGAAAGAATTATTACTTTCTTAACAAAATCTAATTATCCCACAGTAAATAAAAGGAGGCGGTAAAAAAAGAAGAAACTGCTCAAATGATTTGAACATTCATTTTTCTGAGCAACTAGCAAGGATATCGAGAAATGTTTTACATAATCAATCCATGGGTCATGGAAAGGAGCAATTACTCTTATCATGTTACACTATATATATATATATATATTATTTATTTATTTATTTATTACGGAACAAAATTGTAAAAAATTAATCTATTAATATTTTTCATAAATAATTAAAGCAAAAAATTAAATCATTCAAACAATCAATTAAATAAAACCAAATGATTTAATTGATTGATTAAATTTAACTGATTAATTGTCATGAAATATGTTAACTTTACTATATATGTTAAGATATTATAAACCACAAGATTAACCTTTATTAATGATTTGCATTTAGTGTAAGTCTGAAGACTTATACCTGATGTCAATGAATTTTATCCTATATATATATATATAAGTTAAAATAATAATTAATTGATTACAATAAAATATTTTAAAATTAATGTTATTGTTATTATTATTATTATTATTATTATATATGGTCATGATCTGTTGACACTTTAAAGTTAGTCAAATTACACCTTCAATAACTTTTTGTAGAATACAAATTTAACAAATCCAACCATTGAATTTGGTGTTCTTATTAATTAGATCAACTATACAAAATTTCATACAGTTTCAAAATTATTTGGTAGTTCGTCGCACCACTTTATTTTAACGTACAATAAGATATTAAAATATATGTAAATATCTAATGTTAGATAACATATTTAGAAAAGTTTGAATTATGTAAAATTTGATATACATGATCATGAAGATGTTATTACACAATTCAACGGTTAGATTTGTTAAATTTGCATTTTACAAAAAGTTATTGAAGGTATAATTCGACAAACTTTGACACCTAGTGTCAACGGATCCTGACCCATATATATATATATATATATATATACTATTTTATATTAAAAAATGTAAAAAAATAATTTGTTAATAATTTTCATAAATTATTAAAGTAGAAAGTTAAATCAATCAAACAATCAATTAAATCAAATCAAATGATTTAATTGATTGATTAAAGCTAATTAATTGATTGCACAAAATATGTTAAAGTTACTATATATATTAAGATGTTGTAAACCATAGGATCATTCTATATAAAAGATTTGGATTTGATGTAACTCTAGAAGAGTTACACTGGTGTCATTTGATCATTTTTTATTAATTTATTATATACTGTTAAAGATTAACTTGTATCAATGATTTAAATTTGGTGTAAGTTTTTAGATTTACACCTGGTGTTAACAGATCTTATCCTATATATATATATGTGTGTGTGTGTGTGTGTGTGTGTGTGTACATACATGTGTGTATAAATTTTTTATTTGTGCTTTTGTTGTTATTTTGTTAAGGATGGAGAAAAGTAGAAAAAAATTGGTTCAATAGCGATTCAAGTTTTTCAAGAAATAAAGATTTGTAGATACCTATGTGTAGTATAGACACTAATGAAAGAGAGATAGAAAGTGAAGAAAAAATAGATACGATAGATAATATAAGGAAAAAATGAGAGATAAAAAAAATGTAGGATATCAAGAAGTGTTTTTCAAGTTATGGTAAAGAGCAATCACTCTAATCATGTTACACAATTAGAAAGTCAAAACTCAAACTCATAAATCCTCTTTATTTTTACTTTTGTTGTTATTTTGTCAAGGGTAGAAAGTAGAACTTTGTCAATAGTTGTTCAAGGGATAAAGATTAACCAAAACATACTTAGTACCAGAATTGATGAGCTAACATTACTTCTTGGTGTAAAGGTTATGGAAAGTCATGAAAAGTACTTAGGTCTTCTCACAATTGTTGGTAGATCAAAGGCTTGGACTTTCAAGTATATTCGAGATAGAGTTTAGAAGAAGTTGAAAGGTTGGAAGGAAAAGTCTTTATCTAAGGCGGGTCGTGAAGTTTTGATCAAGTTGGTGGTTCAATCCATCCCTACGTATGTGATGGGTTGTTTCTTATTGCCCAACTCAATCTGTAAAGAAATTGAGAGCTTAACTGCAAAATTCTATTGGGGTGGTGATGTGGATGGTAGGAAGATCCACTGGATGAATTGGAAGAAGCTGTCCAAGAATAAGAAGGAAGGAGGTTTGGGGTTTAGATTTGTTAATTCTTTTAATATGGCCTTACTTGCGAAACAATGATGGAGGTTGGTGGGTAATGAAGATTCCCTAGTGGCAAGAGTTTTCAAGGCCAAATACTTTCCGAATACTTCCATTTGGGAGGCACAAATTGGTTATAGGCCAAGTTATGCTTGGTCAAGCATTTACAAGGCCAAGTGGGTGATTGAAGAAAGGAGTGTATGTAGGATTAGAAGTGGTCATCGGGTAAGGATTAAGGAAGACAGCTGGATCTCAGACTTAACTGGCGGCAAAATTCCTCCAAATGAGTGTGTTGGAGTGGAGGTGGGAAGGAAAGTAAGTGATCTTACAAAGGAGGATAGTTTTGAGTGGAATGCAGACTGTTGGCTGAGCTATTTCCCAAGTACTCGCTACAATTAATACTCTCTATCCTACTTTGTTCTTATAGAACAAGGATACTCTTACGTGGAAATTCACAACGGATGGTGAGTATACTGTCAAATGGTTATCAGATTGCTAACAGACGAGCTTCGTCATATGAACCTTCATCAAGTAGGGTGGATGACACAATGTGGAAGTTGATTTGGAGTGCGAAGACAGTACCTAAATGCAAAAATATGATATGGAGAGTAGTTTTCAACATCCTTCCCCTTCGTACCAATCTGTTGGCTAAGCATATTGATGTTGATATAAGTTGTCCTGTTTGCAGAATAGAGGAGGAAATTGTGTTGCATTCATTGGCCATGTCCTCACATGCAAAGGCTGTGTGGTTTGCTTCAAACTTGGGGTCTACACCACACAAACAATGAATTTTGGAGATTGGATGTCATGGATGCTGGATAAAGCTAACGAATACCCAATAAATATGTTCTTCAATATTATGTGGTCAATTTGGTGGAGTAGAAATCAGTTGGTGTTCAATTCTAGAAGGATAGACTTACTCCAAACTCTTGCCAAAGCTAGCTCCCAATACTAGCGACGACAGCAAAATGGCCAACTTGGACAGCCGTAGGGTGATCAAATGGAAGTAGCCTGGAGAGCACCTACGCAAGGATACATAAAAGCGAATTCTGATGCATCTGTAAGGAATAAAGTTGGGATTGGTTTGGGAGTGATTTATAGAGATCACAATGACCAAGTTCTGGCGTCAGTTGCAAGGAAGGTGGCAGGTACCATGAAACCGATGGAAGCAAAGGCATTAGTTTTTCTTTGGGCCATCAAGATTGCTCACGACTTGTGTCTCAACAGAGTAATCTTTGAAACTAATTGCAAAAGCATTTTCCTACTTTGGAGAAGGCGTCTGGAAGGGGGTAGAACCTACACTCATTCAATACTGGAGGAATGCAATAAAATTCTTCCTTTGGACTCAGACGACATGCTGGGTTTTACTAAAAGAGCGAGAAACAAAGCTGCTCATGGTTTAGCCAACTTCGTATTTTTTATTTTGGATAAGTACTGAATTGAGGAGGTCCCTTTACCTTTGGACCAAATCACTGCTACTGATGTACTTAACATTGCTAGTGTTTTGTAATAATATTCCAGTATTTGAACTTCAAAAAAATATATATATATCAAAAGGTTAATAGAAAATATATTTATATGTAAGACAAACTAAATAATTTTTTTAAAGAATTACAAATGTCAATAATCAATTTCACATGCCACCAAGAATCTTCATGAACTTATAATAAAAATTAGTATCTACATTAACCATAATTTTTTTTTGATAAAGGTCATATTAATTATGTTCTAAAAGTGTCAAGAAGAGGGAATATTTGTTGATGTATCTCAAAGCTTAAGCTATCAATTCCTTATGTAGTGTTTCTAAGCTTGCTCTATTAGCAAAATAAATAGTCTTTATTTCTCTAATTAATTATGATCAAATCAATATAAAGAGAATGTTAATAAATTCATTTGATTGCAAATGCAATCACTTATAGCCTTTAAAATAGAATAACAAATTATGAAAATAAAAAACTATTAAAAAGAAAATAAAATATTTATCTAAAAAAAATAATATATTATTATATTCAAAACAAAGACTCTCAAATAAAAAATGAAAAAAAGAGACTCCCAAATAAAAATAATTACTCTAATATTAAAATATTATACATTATACATATTATAAAATTTTAAATTAAAAAAAATTAGGGAGAGAAGGCCCCCCAACCCCAAACGTAACTCCATCTCTGGTTCTGATTTTAGTTTGATTCTCAGATTTTTCTTATTAATAGACATTATATAAATTTTACTATAAATTTTTGCTAAGATTGATGATTTTCTTTGACCATACAAAACAATGTATCTTCTCCTAATCTATTTTTTTTTTTTATCTATACTAATAATAAAGGAGATACCTTCTTTGATGTACATATTTTTAAGACTATTTTAACCTTCAACTTATTCTAAAATCTACCTCTCAATCACAACAATTATTATGAAAGATAACTCTTCTATCATGACAGTTATTTATATTCCTTAACCCTCTTTTATTTCTAGTTAAAAAAACTTAATTACATATACAACTAAATCTAACTCTAAAAGATAAAAAAATATAAATAGGAGTGCTTTTTTTTTTTAACTAATATAAAAAAAGATGATAATTTAAAAATGAAATCAATAGTTTTTTCAATAGGACTTAAATATGTTTTTGATCCCTGTAATATACTATTTTTTTGGTTTTAGTTCTTATAATTTTTTTTTTAAAATAATCACTGTAAAATTTTTGTTGTTAATTTTGGTCCTTGTTATTTTGTTTTAGTCCTTGTAATATATTTATTTTTTTATTTTTGTCTTTGTAATATGTAAATAATTTGTTTTTAGTCACTATCAAATTTTTTTAAAGGGATTAATTTAAAATAAATAAAATATTATGAGAACTAAAACAAAAAAAATAAATATATTAAAAGGTTAGAATAAAATAAAAAGACCAAGATCAAAAAATATAAATTTTGCAAGAATCATTTAAAAAAATAATTTTATAGGGACTAAAATAAAAAAATAATATTTTATAAAAATTAAAAACATATTATAATTATTTCAGTCGCATTATCATCGTGGTCCCTGTCTGTGGTGGGCTCGTGTAGTCGTGTCTTTTCCGCTAATAGTAGTATAGTTGCCGTTTTGTTAAGTGTCTGTCTTTTCTTTCTATTATTCTTCCGAATCTTTATGGCCGTGGCATATTCTGATTTCTGATACATGCACCTACACTCCAGCTTTAATAAATTAACTATTTAATAATAATTGCTATGTTTTTATTGTACCGATTATTTATCTGAAACCAGGCGAAAAGTCTACAATGAAGCAGCATATTAGGTGGTACACAACTATGAAAAACTTTTTTGACCGTCATATTTAGTATTAAAATATTGGATGGCTGTGATTGTTTACCGGGAACTTAGACATCCAATCAACCCGAACACCAATTATAATGGTCATTTAAATTTAAATATTGGGATAGGAAGAAATAAATAATTTATTAAAAAATTATTTGCAAAATGTTGTGAATGTGAACAGTGGGTAATCGTGAAGTTGTTTTGGGTGAAGTCGTTGTTCTAAAGGCGAAGTCGTTTTGTGTGAAGGCTTCGTTCTAGAAATTTCTCAAAACCCTCAACCGTTGTGTGGATTGTTTTCAGAGAAAGTGTCGGCGCACAAATTTGTTAACACGGAATTGTTGTGGTTCATTTTGAGAGAATGAGCCATCGACAAGGAATTCCTCTCCATAATCCAAA
The DNA here is from genome assembly GCA_004329165.1 of Spatholobus suberectus. Classification (NCBI taxonomy): domain Eukaryota; kingdom Viridiplantae; phylum Streptophyta; class Magnoliopsida; order Fabales; family Fabaceae; genus Spatholobus; species Spatholobus suberectus. The sequence goes on along the minus strand of CM014732.1, from coordinate 497,498 downwards.
AAGTCGAATCCGATCTTCGCACCCTCCTCTAGATCCCACCGGAATATTTTGTCCTCTTCCTCCAGAGCGGCGCCACCACCCAGTTTGTCGTCGTCCCGTTAAACCCCTGCGCCCCAAACGATGCCGTCGATTACATCGTCACCGACTTTTTGGGCGACAAGTTCGCCAAGGAGGCACAAAAGTTCTGGAAACCCAAGGTTATATAGTTTGGAAAATTTGAGAAGTACACAAAGATTCCATCTTTTGATAATTTAGAGTAGAACCCTGATTTTGGGTATTTGCATATTTGTGCCAATGAGACAATCCATGGGGTTGAGTTTAAATATCTTATCCCCAAGAATAAAAATGGTGTTTTGGTTGGTGATATGTCTTCAAAATTTTTGCTCCAAGCATGTGGATGTGTTAAAATTTGGGGTTATTTATGCTAGGTGCATGTCTAGGGAGAAGCAAAACAGAGAATATGCCACGCCCCAATGAGGTTAACAAAACAGAAAAGAGGACCCTTGAATCAAGTCTTCTTGCTGCAAAATAAATCATGAAATTACAATCAAACTGTGAAAGCAAAATAAATCAGTTCAAAACACTTCAAATTGAAAATAATCCCAGCACAAACAACTAGCAATTTATATGTTGGGGTTCAAAAACCTTCCATCACCTACTAAACTTTGTAAAAATGAGCTTTAGACTTGGCTTGAATGAGCCACGACATCATGAACCACCATAAACACCATAGCACCACCCAAAACCCAAACCTATGATCAAACCCCAAGTCACCAAAACCTGCAACCAAAAGGAAAAATCAGTGCAACAAGTGAAAAGAAAAGAGAAGAGCAGTGAATAAAAAAAAAAAGCGAGGAATAAACAAAAAGGTAAAAAAAAAAAAGGTATATCCGTCGTGAGCGTCGTTGCACTCTGTCGCCAAGGGCGATTTTCGATGGCTGCACTCCCTTTTATTCTTCTTCCAACTTTTCTTCCCCTTTCTTTCTTTCATTCCCCCTCCTTTCTTCCCTTCCTTACTTCTTCTTTCCCTTCTCCCTCTCCCCTCTTTTTCTTTCACCCCGTGGTGGTTGCCATGCACCACCATCTTCCTCTTTCTGTATCTCCCTCTTTCTCGCTTACTTTCTCTCTCTCTGACCCTCTTCTTCCAGTTCCCCTTTCTCTCTCTCCTCTCTTGCGCTCAGCCATGGGGATTGCTGCTTGGTAAGGGCATCGTCACCTTCTTTGGTTTTTTGGCCTCCAACTGACAAATGATGAATGAAATTTTGCATATTCATCCAAATGATGTTTTTATACGAGGACTACATTGCAAAACTTATTGTAAATTGCTAACCAGTATCAAGTCAGCGATCTCAACCGTACATTATTATAATAATAAATTTAGCGATTAAAAATGGTGCTTCATCGGTGTACCATATTTTTTGGTACTTCATTTTAGACTTATCTCAAGTCTTGGCATACTCTTTCTCTTCATCAACTAGAAAGTACTGCAAGGATAAAATTGAATAAGAATTCGTAAGTTACTTGGAAACCACCATTAAAGGCAAATTTTGATGCTTTAGTTACAAAAGGCAAGGGCACAGGTCTGGGTATTGTATTTAGATATCATGAAGGCATTCTTTTGGCGTATGCAATTCTTTCTGTATCCCATTGCCTAGAGGTTATGACGATTGCGGAGGCTACTTAGGGCTACAACTAGCATCAAAACTATCTTTTTAAACAATTACCTTTGAAACTGACTGCCTACAACTCTTCCATGCAAGGAGAAAGTTACACACTAGAGATCTCAATTATCAGCAAGGAATTCTTAAACATTGCAGACAACTCAATCCTTCCACAAGTCACACTTTTTTGTTTACCAAGAGACAAGACAATGTATTAGCGAATAAATTGGTACCTTAGCTTTCATGTATCATTATATATGTTGGATTGAGGATCTGCCTCACCAAGCATATATCCACTAGCTAGTCTCTTTTCTAAAAAACGTTTCTAATGAATTTTGTAACATGAAAAGTCATATATTTAATAATTAAATATAATAAACATGTCATATTTAATAATATTAGTTAAGGAAAATATATATTATATTATATTTAATAAATATAACAATTAATATTATGTTATATTTAATTTTATTATAGATCTCAATAAGGGTTATATAAGTTCTTTCGTCTTTAAAAATATTACGAATTTTGATTTTAATTTTTGTAAAATTTTATTCATTTTTTGTGTTTATATTTTTATAAAATGATATACTGGGTTATATGTATTTTGTAATGGGTTATAATGGGTTATATGTATTTTGTAATGAATTAATTTTCAAAACTTTAGAATTAATAGATTACAAGGATCTTGTAATACTTAATAGATTACAAAAATGGGAGAGGTTCTAAGAAAATACATATTTTTTGGAATAATTGATTATGGGCCTTTTGTTATGAATTACATTATGAGTAAACCATCAATTTCATCCTCGAAGTATCAATCTCTCTCCTACTTAGTCTCTCAAGTATCGAAAAATAATAAGTAGTTTTTAACGTTTTGTTAAATTCGTCCCGTTAGTCCTTTTCATTAAGATCCCAAGAACCGTTTAATTAATGGGAAGGACTAACGGGATAGATTTAACAAAACATTAGGGACTACTTATTATTTTTCAATACTTGAGGGATTAAGTAGGAGTGAGATTGATACTTTGAGGACGAAATTGATGGTTTACTCTTACATTATTGTTCTTCACGAAAGCTTAGGTGGTTTGATTATTAAAATAATCCATTACCAACAAGTTGGAATTAGGGGTATAAATGAATTGAGTCAAGTCGAATACTTGAAGTTTAGGTTTGACTTGTAAAAAAAATGAGTAGCTCAAGCTTAATTCATTTATTTAAACGAGCCTAATTGAAAGCTTGAGCTTGTCTTGTTTAGCTCATTTATAACTTAATTATTTTTGCTTTTATGAAAATTTTTCTTAAACTATTTTTTAATCTTATCAATTTAGTATTTAATATACATTTCAATCCTAAATGATAATCTACATATAAAAATATGTGTTTAACATGCAATATGTAGAATTCAAACATTTTAAATTATTACATTTTCATAATCTAGTAATTTAATGTTCTCAACAAAGTTCTACATATTTCCATAATGAATATAAATAATAAAAGCTAGTAAAATTCTCATCATTAAATTAACTAAATAAGTTATTCATGAATTGTTAATGTCAAGCTTGTAAAGCTTGAACTTGACTCATTTAAATAATCAAGCTTAATGAGTTTGTTTATTTAATTAAACAAACTAGCTTGATCAAACATTTAACAAGTCGAACTTGAATAGTTCATGAATAGCTCAACTCATTTACACCTCTAATTGTAATCGATTACACCAGTGTCTGTAACAAAATAACAAAAAAGCTAGCTTTGTTCTTGGGTATATTCAAAGCCCAATTGCTATATTTAGTGATTATTTTTCATTGGCTTCATATCATACATGAAAAAGTGAAGAGAGAAACACATTTTACATCATTACATCTGAATTTTAAAATATTGATGGACTCTTAGGTTGAATATCTCACAAGTTCAAAAAAGGCAATATGAGTTTATAATTTGTATATCCATCACATATAATTTGTTTCGGAGTTAGGTATCTCTTAAAGGGTTTTGTAGGTGAGGTATCCAAATTGTTTTTCTAAGCCTTTGTGAGTTATCCATGGTGAGTGCTTAGAAAGTTCAAGAAAAGGTATTTTCTTAGCGGTGTTTGTAAAGACTTGTATGAAATAGTGAAAATTTTCAATGGTGATCTAAGAACTAGATGTAACTAGGTCATAATGATAATAGTTGGACTAGTATAAATATCATCCATACACAATTTTTTTATTCCTAAAATCTTTATATTCAGTTTTCTTGCATATCTTTGTAAATGTTATTATGATTTTCATACATTTAGGATCATGATCATATTATTATTGTGCATAAAGCTCATTCTCTCTACTTCTCTAACAGTTAAGATCAATATACTTCTCAGATTAAAATTCCTTTTGAAAAGAATTGATCCATCTTTGAAGAAATTGGATTGATTTTTGAAAAATTTTAGGCTAAATTATATTTTAGTCCCCCCATAATATCTAGTCCAAAATTTTGGTTCTTCAATTTTTAATTTCGCGATTTTAGTCTCCTAATTTTGTAAAATCCGCAAATTTGATCCAACAAATAAATGTTCATTCATTGACCGTTAAAATTGCAATGTTGACCATGACGTGGTAGTAAGTAGATGATAGGGTAGTTAATATTTAGGTTAAATTATATTTTTGGTCTCCTTATCCAATTTGTGATTTTGGTCCCTTAATTTTTTAGTTACACGATTTTTGTTTCTCAACAAAATTTATAATTTAGAAAATGGTAAAAATATTTAAAAGGAGATATGAACCCATGACCTTTCCCTTCTCTTTCACCACGCAAACCATTAAGTCATTTAGCTTATTTGAGTTATAATATAAACATTATATTATATATAAAAAATAAATAAATATTTTTAAATTTTAGTTTAAAAATAATAAATAATAAATTTATCTAACAAAAACAAATATAAATTTTTTAATAAATAAATTATATAATTTATTACTTAATATATTTTTTCATACAGTAAATATAAACATACAATCACTTTTGTCTTCATCGCTTTTTTTACTCCATTTTTTCTCATCTTTTTCTAATACATCACTAATTGTTAAAAAGATAATTGTAGCCTAAAATAAACAATATAATATTAGTGATGTGGTAGAAAAAGATGAGAAAAAAAGGAAATGAAAGACAAAAGTGATTATATGTTTATATTTATTGTATGAAAAATATATTAAATAATAAATTATATAATTCATTTATTAAAAAAATTATATTTATTTTTATTATATAAATTTATTATTTATAATTTTTTAACTAGACTTAACATTAAATAAGTATTTTAAAAAATTTATATTTATTTTTGTTATATATAATATAGTGTTTGTATTATGACATAAACAAGATAAATGGCTTAATGGTTTAGATGGTGAAAGGGAAGAAAAGGTCATGGGTTCAAATTCCCTTTAATTATTTTTACCATTTTCTAAATCGTAAATTTTGTTGGGAATTAAAATCATGTAATTAAAAATCGGGAGACCAAAATCGCAGATTGGATCTTATAGGGAGACCAAAAGTTCATTTTAATCTAAATATTATTAAATATTACTTGTCACGTCATGGTCAACGGATAGACAGTTAACGGCTGGACCAAAATTACAAATTTTACAAAATTAAGAGACTAACATTGCAAAATTAAAAATTAAGGGACCAAAATTGCTAATTGAATATTATAGGGGGACCAAAAGTGTAATTTAGTCAAATTTTTACAATCTAATTCACCCACTCTCAAATTATTTCGCCATTTATCCAACATTTTATTCTTAATGAAGAATTAAAATCATGTTACTTTTAACAAATGTAGAAATAAAAAGTAAATAAAAAATCATAAAAATTAAAACTAAAATTCATAATATTTTTAGAAATTAGAAATATATTTAATCTTATAAATGAATGAATTTAATTAAATTATATTAATAGTATAACAAATGTTTACGTTATTATCTAATTATATATTATATGTATAATGAATATGATTGTTTTAAAAATTGGACCGAATTGTTCGATTCAACTGGTTTGACAAAGAACTAATTTGGTAACTACAAAAAAATGGCTCTCTTCAAAATCGGTAAAAATTGGTCAAATTAGTCTAAAATAGGTGAAAATTGATCCAACATTGGTGTAGCAAACTGATTTGAATCGGTAATTTTCATTTTTTTATATTTTATATTTTTATATTTTTAATCTTTTTTTTAATTTAGTATAAAATACTTTAAAGATAAATAAAAACACATATTTAAAGATTACATATAGCTATAAATTATTTTGTTAATTATTGTAATTTTTTATCTTATAAAACATATAATTTAGTCATTCATTATAATTTACAATTTTTAATATCTAGATTTTTTATAATTTTATATTATTTATTACTTAAATATTATATAAGGGATTTGCTAACGTACACCCACTTGATTTTTAGTTAGAGTACGTTAGTCAGTTATGACTATAGTTTATCTTAAAATATACTAACAATGTAGCTTGTTAACGTACATTAAACTAAAAAATAAGTAGGCATACGTTAGCAAATGTTTGTGGGATTTGCTAATGTACACTAGCTTATTTTTTAGTTAGAGTACATTAACAAGTTATAATTAATGATTATCTTAAAATACATTAGTAATGTAGCTTGCTAACATACTTTAACTAAAAAATAAATAGATGCACGTTAGCAAATTCTATTATATAATATTAAAAATATGTAAATTTGATTATTGTGGCTTCAACCACAATTTAATCATAGTTGAACATAAACCGTAAACTAGGTTTTTCATTGGTTTAATTACTGATCCAATTTTAAAAGCATTGATAAATTTATTAATTTTTGTAATAATTATATTTTAAATTCTATCTAAAATGATTTGTGATAAGTTTAAAGTTTTGATTCACAACTAAATAAATATGAGTTTAATGGTTATGTATTTTCAGTGTAAATTTTTTTACACTGTAATCAATCAGAAATCACCGTTAGTATGACTTTTAAAATAATTATCGTAAAAATTAACAAAATTACCATACATAGTAGTTTGTGATTAAATAACAGTGTAAAACTATTTTACATTATTAATGCATAACTTATTTTATTATTATTATTACTATTATTTTTTGATAAAGAGTAAATAGCCTATTTTCTCAATAAATAAATAAATATATATATATATATATATATATATATATATATATATATCATTTTTTATTAAAATAAATATATATATCATTGAACATACCGGACTGTGGCAAGGGCACAATAGTAACACAACAAATACTCCTGTATTCCATTTTTGATTTTACCGACATCGATTCCTAGAGAGAGAGAGTGAAAAGAAAAAAGAATACATATATATTTTGATAACAATAATAATCTTTTGCCCGAGCAAACTTAAAAGAAAAAGAAAAGCCTTCATTTGCATTCAACCAAAAACAGAGGCTTTCGTTATTCCTTTGAGTCTTATAGTTGTGTTGTGTATTTCATCTGAGAGATGTGTGGAGGTGCTATTATCTCTGACTTCATTCCGGCGGCGGTGACTGCGAGGTCTCGCCGGCTGACCGCCGATTTCCTGTGGCCGGATTTGAAGAAGCGGAGCTCGGGGAAGTCTGAGGTCATCGACTTGGACGATAAGTTCGAGGCTGATTTCAGGGAATTTAAAGATGATTCCGACATCGACATCGACGACGATGTCAAGCCCTTTCTTTTCGCCGCCTCTTCTCGTCGTAACTTTTCTCTCTCTTCTTCATATTTCGTTTTTGTCTCTCATTTGTTTCTTATGCAAAATTATCACTCTACTCATTTTGCCCTTTTTTATTTTTTTTTTGTTGAATTTCGGAACATTTTCTTTTTCTTGCAAAAATAATTTATGCACTGGAAATCAGTTTTATTCTTCACCATGTGATATGATTTTCTGGACCCTCAAATTTAAAATAAATCTAATATGTGATTTTCGTTTATGGAGTTGATAACAGGGAATTTTTTTTTTAGATCTGCAAGAAACTCTTTCATTCGTTACAGATCTCGGGTTGTTTTCTGTAATAATTTGTTTTTTCGGCAGATAAAAAATGAGGGAATGCTTTTTTTTTTTTTTTTTTTAGGAGTGTGGGTGTTTATCCATTATGCATACAAGAGTTCACTTTCGACTGATTTTAATTCAAGGATGACTTTGTGGATTCTGTTGAAATGATAGGTGTTTAAGAATGATGTTTAATTTCGTCACGTTGTTTTATTGTTATTACAAGCTGTTCGTGTTTCTTGATAACACGCTTCTGCTACTGCTCTTTCTCGGTATAGAGGTACTTGGATGTCAACCATCTTCATTACTGAAGTAAACAACAACTAAAATAAACTTTACTTGTTTCTTGTCCATTTTAGCTCCTTTGCTTAAGATTGTTTTGATTTTTTCCTTTTAACCTTGTTGGGACTTCTAATATCTTCAAAGGGATTTTGGGAGAATTGGAAAAATGGTTATTTGCATCCGTGTTTGTGCTATGATATTATTATTGTTCTTTTCTTACTTTCATTGTTGAATGATTCTGAATGTCTGTTGTCCTTACCGAGATTTGTATACTTTTCCAATTATATTAAAGGGTCTACGGCAGCGAAATCTGTGGCATTCAAAGGTCAAGCTGAGAAATCTGCAAAGAGAAAGAGGAAGAATCAGTATAGGGGAATCCGCCAACGTCCTTGGGGAAAATGGGCAGCTGAGATCCGGGATCCAAGAAAGGGGGTTCGCGTCTGGCTCGGAACCTTCAACACTGCTGAAGAAGCTGCAAGAGCTTACGATGCTGAAGCACGGAGGATTCGTGGCAAGAAAGCCAAGGTGAATTTCCCTGAGGAGGCACCAGTTGCTTCTGTAAAACGCTCTAAGGTAAATCCACAGGAAAATCTGAAGACTGTTCAACCCAATCTGAGCCACAGGTTCAATGCTGGCAACAATCTGAAGGACTTTTGTTGTCCTATGGATCTGGTGGAACAGAAACCCCTAGTTAACCAGTATGCTAACATGGGTTCCTTCCCTGGCAGTGGAAATGGGCTCACATCCCTTCCTTCGTCTGATGATGTGACCCTTTACTTCAGTTCAGATCAGGGTAGTAATTCATTTGATATGGCAGATCTTGGGTGGAGTGAACAGGGCCCCAAAACTCCTGAGATCTCATCCATGCTTTCTGATCCTTTGGATTGTGAATCTCATTTTGTACAAGATGCCAACCAGCAGAATAACATGCAGACTAACTCTCAGGATGTGGTATCTATGCAAGATGATTCTGCAAAGACACTCTCTGAGGAGCTTGTGGGTATTGAATCTGAGTTGAAGTTCTTTCAGATGCCTTATCTTGAAGGGAGCTGGGGTGATACTTCATTGGAATCCTTTCTATCTGGTGACACAACTCAGGATGGTGGAGACCTGATGAACCTTTGGAGCTTTGATGACATTCCTTCCATGGCTGGCGGAGTTTTCTGAGCAGCTTTATCTTGGTCTCCCTGTGTATGTAAATAAAGCTATAAATTATTTTTCATTTTCCTTTCGGGTTCATTAATTTTGTTTTTCGTTTTTGTTGCATTTATTGCTCTCTTGTTGGGCACATCTCTGCATGTGTCTGAAAAAAATAGAATGTTATTTCCTTTTTTGTTGCTTTCTGGACTGGTTGTCATCTATGTTAAAGATGGACTTAAAACAATTAACTCACTCATGCATGTGTGAAGTTTATTCTCTTGTATCTAAAGTATAGGAGTATATAGTTATTTAGGTGTCCTTTGCCTTGTCAAAGACCTTAGTTTTGGGGAATCTCAATTGATGTTATAGGGTGATTATATGTGATCTGTGAAACAGTCTTGGTTGCTGATAATTTTTAAGTTGTTTCTCTATGGTTATCCTCTTATGAGGTTATTAGCGATACAAAGAGTGCTATTGGTTGAAATTTTTATAGGAGTTATCAGATGGGATTTACTGAATAGGAAGTGGGGCACATTTTATTTAACAAGTTTTACATAAATTTCGACTAATAGTAAAAAAGTACATTAAAGATTGTGGTGTTAGCATTTTCATTAGACATATGGCAAACATTGAAGTTTTTGGTTTCTTTTTGCTGTTTGTTTTTATTTTTAGTTGATATATTTTCAGTTGTTGTAAAAAAAGTCGTTATTTTTGCTTTGATTCTTGTTTTTAAGGATTTATAAATAAAATGGTGAAAACATTTTGTTGTAAGCAGGAAACAAAAATCTCCGATATCAATCTTTCCTTCACAAAAATTACGAGAACATGAGGCAAAGGGAAAAGAAATCGATAGTTTTGAAATTAGTAATAAAAATATGTCACCAGAAATTGAAAATAAAAAGTAAACCAAATGGATCCTTAATTTTCCGTTCGTTTTTCTGCCAATGGAGGAAGATCACAAACGATTGCAAGCAGCTGCTGATGCTTTGAAATGGTAGTAGCAGCATTGAGAAAAATTAAAGGATGAATTATCTAACTGAGGAGATGGATTGCCTGTAAAAAGAGCACTATGATCAAATCCAAGAGTCCAAGCAAGTCACAGAATAAAGGGGATATACGAGTGAGTAAACAAAATGGAGAAGGTGGATGTAACTGTGTGTAATATAGTTTATGCTGTGTTTGTTTTGAACAGGAGGGAGGAGAGGTGAAGAAATTTTTAAATTTTTGAAAATTTTTTTTGTTTGGTATAGATGAAATAGAGATAAAATTTTTAAATTTTTTAGTGGGTCTAATTGAGTTCTACTACTTATTTTTATTTTATTTTTCACCTATTTTTATTTATCTTTTTATTTCTCTCTTATTTCTCATCTATTTTTTTCTTATTAAATAATTTAAAATTTAAAATTATTTTTATTTATTTTTTACTCTTAACTTATTTTTTATCTATTTTTTTATCTATTTCTCTTCTCTACCAAACAAAGGACTTAGTGTGAGAAGTACCAGCTTGTGACACGGGCATTGGTGCTGACCAGATATGGCTGCCGCATGCATGGTCGTGTCCTCGACCTCACATTTAGGTGTGCCTGGGTTACGAAATTTAGGTTTGGTGGGGATAGTTTGCAACTTTGCATTGATCAGAGTTTAATTACTGTTGATTAGAAAGGTTGGGTTTGGACCGGGTATTCAAGATAGTGGCTTCGGTAAACTTTAAAATCACATTGACCAAAAAATTAAAAAATAAGTAAACTTCAAAAAATAAACTTCTATATTCGGGAGCTTACCATGGGATAGGGATCCCCATATCTATTGTGATTTAGGAGACGTGTAAAAAAAATTGCATGTGTTCTCATGGAGGATTTCCTCCACAAGTCTAACCTAGCCACCTTACGAGATTCACATAGTCAACAAAAGTCACCTGCCTTTAGTTGACAGTAGGTTTCATTTTCTTCGAGCAAGGAGCATTGAGGAATTTATTATTCATGTGCCGTATTTGATTCAAGAATATCAACAAAATAATAATTGGAAAAGCTCTCATGTCAGATTATCAGCGCCAGTAGACGAAAGAAACTCGGCTGTTGAGAGTGCTGCACTCAATCTAATAATATCGTAACGGAAAAGATGGGTAGACAGCCAAACTTTAGTTGGTACCAAGAGATATAAAGAGAGAAAAGAAAAAATTTAAGTATGATAAGCGATAGATGTAATTGAAAAAAAAAAATGTTAATGAGGTATTTGGAATAATTAATGTGTTCAACTGTTTATATATCATTACCCTATGGTAACATATGAATGCTTAATCACTAGTTGTGTTAACAAGTTTGACTTACCGTGTGTTAAGCTAAATTTGGGTTAATCTTTAGTGGGCCAATTGTAATTTAAGTTGTTCAATTTAGGGATGTAAGCGGATATGGGTCAACTTGTGAACCTGGTTGACTTGACGAGACCTAGAGCTGTGCATATGGGTCGAGGCTCGTGGACCACCTATTTAACTCGCAGCTCGCATTGGCTACAGTCCTAAAAAATTTGGTGCATTTAAGATTGCAAGCTTTTCAGCTCAGTTCTTTTAGTATGTGGTTTATACGGATTTATTTGTGGGTTTCACAAGCTTATCCACAAGCTTTTTAAATCATATTTTTTTTTTATAAAAAATAATAGACTTTTAGTCAAAATAACTTACCCTGCATGATCACTGAAGAAGGGAGAGGAAATTTTAATTTTAAAATTTTCATGGTTTGGTTTAATAGAAATGACATGAAAATTTTTAAATATTTTGTGAGTTCCACTGAATATAATTTCTCTCCTCTATTTTTTTTTCTCAAACTAAATAATCTTACAATATTATTTCCAACCTATTTTTCTTCTATTTCTCTTAAACCAAACAATTTAAATTTTAAATTATTTTCTATCATTTCACATCTCTTAACTTATTTTTTATCTATTTCCGTCCACCCTATTTCTCTCATCTCTACCAAGTAAAGCCTAGGGTGTGTTTAGTATGAAGAAAAGAAATAAGTGAGAAATAAAGTGGATAGAAATAGAAAAGAGAAAAATAGGTGAAAAATATAATAGAAATATAAGTGTTTGATTTAAGAGAAATAAATGAGAAATAAGAAAAAAATAAATAAAAAATAATTATAAAAAAGGAAAATGCGCCAGAATAGTCAACTATAATAGATTTATAGTCGATTAATCTATTTTTTAATGTTTCACCAAAAAATATAAGAAAATACTATTAAATAACACTTTACGATTTTTAACTGCCCTGGTCATTTGAGCAAGAAATACTTCTCTGTAGGTACCATCACCTTTTTAACTTCTTTCCTCACAAATTCATCTCCACTAAACAATTAAAATTGTTTTCACCCATGTATTTCAATTCTCTCTTCTCCATTTAGACACAATTTTATCTCATATCAATCAGGAGTTATGGTTTTTTTTCCCCGTCATCTGAAGAAGCTCTCCCCACCTTTCTCGTTTGCGCCGCGTAGCCTCACAAACACACAGGCCCAGTCACAACCTCACATCACAGGGACAGCAGCCGCGCCTCCTTTGACCGCGGCGCGTTAGCACTCTTTTATCCACACAAGTTCGAATAAATTTTTCTTATTCTTCTATTAGCACTCTTTTAAATAAAATAATGATTCTTCTGATTTCTAACCAAATTTGGTTTTTCTAAAAATTGGTTTCTAAACCAATTTAAGCAAAACTAAACCAGCTTTAAATAAAGTGGTTCAATTTTGAAATTCAACCTGTAATAGTTATTTTTAAAATAAATTTAGTTTGGTTTTTCATAAATCCAATTTAACGACCTATTTAGATTAAGACCTATAAACAAATTAACAGGTCTTTTCGCTCAACTAGAGCGACAGGCCTTCCGGCATAAGTATCTATGATCTACATGTATATGTGTGTGCGCGCACCCATACTCTTTTAATTTTAAGTTTGCTCAGCTGGTCTATTTGATTAACGAATGGCATATCAAGCCTAACAGGCTTTTATAATAGCTTGCAGCCTATTTAACTGAATACAACTATTTTAATTTGTGTATTGTATAGAATAAATATTTATTTTATATAATTTAAATTTATAATAAATAAATATTTCTGAATATATAAATTATTATAATTAAAATTTATAATAAATAAATATTTTTGAACATATAAATTATATTTTAAATTTATAATAAATAATTATTGTAATACAGTTAATTTTTAATTATTGATAATTTTTTTTAAAAAATATTGAAATTTAATTTAAAACTAAAGATATTAAATATAGGAGTGGCAAACGGATGGATCAGATAAATTCTTAGTCGAATTATAATGGATTGGATGAAAATAATCCATTAATCCATTTTGATCCATTAAAAATTCATTTAAAAAATCCAATCCATGATCCATCTAATAAATCTAATCCAATCCATCTATTAATAATTTTTGATGGATAGATATCCAATCCATCCACAAAAATAATATATTTTAAAAATTAAATTATTTTAATTTTAAAATATTCTCTCCCTTCTCTCCTTTCTCTCTCTAACCTCTTTCTCCTCTCTCCTACTCTCTCTCTCCAATTTTGTTGTATTAAAATAATATTCTTTCAAGTTACCATAGAAATTATGTTCAAGGAAAAATGAAAAACAACTACCAAGGAATCTTCAACATGTAGATACTTGAATTTTTTTTTTACCATAATTCAAAATAAAAACATATTTCAATAACTCTAATTTTGTGTAGGGAGAATTGACAAAATTTAAATATAATTTCTTAGCAATTCACATAATAGTTAGGATACAAATTTGAATCATCAACTAGTTATATCATAAACGTTTAAGTTTAAGAAATTATTTTTTAAACCTAATTAGAAATTTTTTATTTTTTAATGGCTACTCTATTTTTTTAATGAAAATCTGATTATAAGATAAAAAAACAAATTATTTTGAAAAAAAAAGTGATTAGACATGTCTTTTTATTTTTTTTATCCAATAGATTTTATTTTTTTATTTAATTTAATCCAATGGATTTTGAAAAAATAATGGATGGATCACTAACCATCCATAAAATTAAATGGATGGATTGGATCCAATTCATTATAATTTTTTTGTGTAATGGATGGGTTGGATGAATTTACTTGTGGATGGATTGGATGAATGATGGATAAATGGATTATTTTGCCACCCCTAATTAAATATGATAGATTGAAAGAGATAAGAGATTAAAAAATTCCTAAAAACACTCTCATTGAAGAATGACAGCTAAAAATGTTTTGTTCAAGATAGCTGATCTCATTTAATATATAGGATAAATGTTTTTTTTATTAACGGGCGACATGTAAGCCGAACATGCTTTATAATAGCTTGAAGCCTATTTAACTAATTTTTTTTTAACAAAAATGATTGAAGAACACTCCTAACCTATTTCACACCTAATGAGAGAAAGAGATAGTAAAAAAAAAGTGTAGATATAATAGATGATATGATGTGATACCAAAAAAAGATAGAGGTCAGTGGTGTGTTTGGACTTTGGAGTGAAGAAGTGTCCACCGATCATTACTCTTTTTTAAAAGCTTAAATCTAACTTTTTATTTTTCGGTAGAGACCATATATATGTTTTACAGGAAACAATGTTGTTCGAGCTGCGTAGAACCACTATACATGACAAAGCTTTTCCTCAAAATATTAAATAAGTGATGTCAAACTAAACCATATGCCTCCAAGAGATCGCTTGTTTTCACCCCAGCCTACCGCTCATGTTCAATGTTACTTCTGCTTTCCACCGTTTGATATTTAAACACAGTGTCACAATATGTCTTCTGAAAAAATCTTTTGCTAGCCTATTGTCACAGTGTTTGATTCCATGTTGATCTTTATATATGGTGTAGAAATTGGCTCTTTAGCTGATTCAAAATTTGGTACACGACTGTGGCAACACATTTTCTATTTTTAACACACTTCGCATGGTAATTTTTACTAGCAAATGAAATTTATGTAAGATCTACTAAATAATAAATAAGACTATATGGAATGAAACTCACTATATAACAGGAGGGAAGCCATCATTGTCTTGACTCTTGAGTATCTTACTACTGTTTTTGTTAAACTGCTCGAACAAAAATAGTTGCTTTCTGCACAGGTTTTCTCTTCGAAAGGTTTTGGTATCAATAATTTAGAAAGGAATAATTAAGTGCTACTGTCAAAGAAAGACATCCCATTCGTCCTTCACGTTGAAGTAGTACCACTTAATTAACAATCTAAGCGAATCAAACAGATACATTAATTACACATGGGTTAATTAGCCGAAACTCAAGAATGATAATTTGCAATGGATGTTTCCACACAGAATTCCGGTTGCTTCTGTTGGAAACTTCATCCCGGGTTTTCTTTCAAGAAATACTGTTTCTTTCTGCTCATCTTCCTTCTGATCATATGCATGGTGGTTGGATTAGCCACTTTATTTGTGATCCTCATCATCAGACCCCACAAACCTATTTTCTCTGTTCGAGATGTTAAAATAAATTTTTACGAGATTGATGATCGTTCTAATCTAACACTGCTGGTTTCATCTGTAATCTCCTTAACCCTCAATGCCGAAAATCATAATAAGTTTGGCATAGGTTTTAGTTCATCAAGGTTTCTTGTTTATCATGAAGGTTTGCACATAGGAATTATTCGAATTCCTTGGTTTTTTCAACCTCCTCACAGTGAAAATGTGAGTGTACCATCTCGTGTCTTATTGCAATGTGCCAATCTCGGCAAAATCGTCGCCAACACATCGTTACAAGAAATTTCAAAGCAAAACACGGCACGGATGAAGATCATAGGGGATGCTAGAGCCCACGTGTGGGTACTTCATATAAAACTTTTTGAGATTAAGGTCAGTTCGGCGTTTCTTCAATTTTTTTTTTAACTCTTTCTCTCCATTTTTTGGATTCAACTATATTTTGAATCACAATACTTATTTTCCACTAAAAAAACTCAACGTAATCCCTTTTTAATTAAATTTGAACTTATATATCTAATTCCTGAAAGGAATATTTAGTGCTTAACCATCAAAATATGATCCATTGGTTTAATCTCGCTGTTTGTTAGCACAATAGTTGAAGCTATATTATTAGTATTTAAATATCCACAATCCACCGGCATCAACTATAGACCTGTACATAGATGAAGGTGGGCGGAATGTTATTTCCTGATTGTATTTTTGCAGATTGCACTAGATTGTGGTATGAATTTTAATTTAACAGAGCTTGCTTTTACAAATGAAGTTTTCAGTGCCAAAATCAGTAAGATTGATTTGGTATGTATTAATTTGTTGAACAACTTCGTTTATTTACTCATTAGTAAGTATGACTGAACTGAAACCCATATATACCTATAAAATTTTGTATCAGGCTTCTGCTCTCAGTAAATCCAAAGCCATCTCTGTGAATTGCGCTTCATCTGTCTACATATAATCCCATTGCCAGGACACTCTGTCAAATCCATCTCAATGTGAACGTGTAAAGTTAAACAACTCTCATCGCTTGTGCTTTTGCCTTTCGGCTTACTTGTTTTTCTAGATTTTTGCCTTTTTCCTGTGGCTGTGAGTCACATTTAAGTTGAAACTTTGTAATGTTGAATTCTCTTGTAAAATAACTTTCAAATCTAAAAAGAGATGTGTTGAATGACTCGTCGCCCATTTCTTTTGACTATTAAGCTTGCTTTAATCGAAAATCAAGGCTTTTAGACTTGAAAGATAATCTGCATCGGGCAAGCTTTATTTGCATAATTCATTCCTATGTTATTTGTCTCTCTGGATGGTGCCACGTGCGCTTGCACTTCTCTTCTGTAGTCGGTACCAAAAGTATACACAAAAATATTCCTTCGTACTCTTGAGCCAAATTAATAAAGTGAAACATTGAAAGATGATAGAAAGGTTGAATACACCAACGAAACACATAACTCAAACGCTTGTCAATCACTCAATTGTCATTATTCAAGAAATGAAGTGCATCTTAATATCAATTAATCGCTATCACTTATTTAACTGACATCTAAAGTTTTTAACAGACATTGTTAAAATAGGACTTTCAAATGTTTCTTAATCAGAACTGCTGATTACTAGGGTCGAAGTGCGAATTCAAAATTTAACATTTATAATTTCTTATATCTAATATCTCAGACATCACTCATAGTGTGCGACTATGTTTGCAAATATTTGTTACCCCAAAAGAATGTTCGTAAATATATGGTCAGTAAGCGTGAAACAATAAATTGCACTTCGTGGATATAAAGTAAAATTACTGCTTTTTGAAGAGAGGAAAAAAATCATACTCCCTTCATTTACTAATAAAGGGTCAATTTAATTTTTTTTAACGATAAAAATATTTTAAAATTTTAAACTATAAATAGTCATTTAATTTATTTCCTAAAAATTATAAGTACCAACCGATAAGTTTATTCTTCCTATAAACATGTCATGAGAACTTGTGGCCGTGTATAAGATTAAGGAATGGGGAAATTAACCCTATAAGATTAAGTGTCGAGGTTTATAGTTTCAAATTAATTTCGATGAATTTTTAGTGTAATTTTTATGTTATTATTAATTTGATAATGATACTTTGTTTAATGAATTTATCTGTATTAACAATTATGTAATGTATAAAGGTTATTATTGTAACATGCAACTAAGTTCGAATATAATATGTATTATTTTTTCTTTCTTTCATCTAACTGGTTTAAAAATATACAAGAAAAACTTTAGTAATACAGTTGTAATTTGGAAATTTTGGCCAAAACTAGAGACATTTATACGTGAGTCAAGATTTCGAGCCTTATATTAATATTAAAATATGCAATGAACTAGGTGAATTAATAAATCGTCATTTAACCTATTTATCTACAAGAAAATTAATTAATTATACTATTTATTTGAATTGTAATTGAGAATTTTACTTAATTTTCTTTAATTGTTACATGATCGATGAGTTCTGTTACGGGGTTCAGCTGCTCTGGCACCGCGAGTGGTCCCGCACTCATGATCTTCTCACCTCGTGAACCGCAGGGGGGATGTTACCCACGGGAGAGTTTTTGCCCTTCCTAGGAATTGAACCCTCGTGACACCACTAATGGGATATTACACACAAGGACCAACCTTGGTACCACCAAGCTACCACTCGTGGTGCCCAAAGCACCCGAACCCCATAACAAAAGGGCGCCCTTTTATGGGGACAGCTCAGCATCCCCTCATGATCTTTCGTCTCGTGGTGCCGCTGATGGGATATTATCACACGGGGGAGTTTTGCCCTCCCCAAGAATCGAGCCCCTGCCTTACCTTTAATTCAGCAAGGGGCTGGTGGGATGTACCACGTGGGGAATAGCCTGGTGGACCAGGGTGGTCTGCGTTGTGTAATATCCATCGTTTGTCCAGGGGGTTTGATTCCTGTAAAAACATCTCGAATTATTAACATATATAAGTTAAGATCTGTTTTTCAATATCATGGAAATTTTTTTTTTCTTAAAAATGAAATAAAGGATTCTTTTTTTGGAGTACAAGGAATATTTAACTCGAAATTAAAACATAAGAACCCTCCCAATTCTGTAATAAATCAATGGACAAATTGGTTAAAGGATCATTATTATCAATATGACTTATCTCAAAGTAGATGGTCCAGATTAGTACCACAAAAATGGAGAAATAGAATCACTGAATATCGTGTAGCTCGAAATAAAGATTTAACTAAATGGTATTCATATGAAAAAAGCCGATTAATTCTTTACAAAGAACACCAAGTAGACGCATTAAAAATAAAATAACAAAATTAGAAAACAATATAGATATGATCTTTTATCCTATAATTTTATCAATTATGCAGATAATAAAGACTCATATATTTATGTATACAGATCCCTATTTCAAGCCAATAAAAACCAAGTGATTTCTTCTAATTACAACACACATAAAAAAGAATTATTTGATATAATAGATAAGATTTTTATCAAGAATTATATAGCGGAAGATGCTATTATAGATATCGAAAAAAATCTGGATAGAAAGTATTTCGATTGGATGGGAATCAATATAGAAATACTAAATCGTTCCATATGGAATACGGAATTTTGGTTCTTTTCAAAATTTGTGATATTTTATAATACATATAGGAGTAACCCATGGGTTATACCAATCAAATTACTTTTTTTACATTTTAATGTAAATCCAAATGTTAGTGAAAATAAAAATAACATCACTACAAAGAAAAAAATAATAGATATTTTTAGACCATCAAAAAAAAAGAAATCTCTTGAATTGGAGTTAGAAACTCGAAATAGAGCAAAAGCAGAATACGCCGATCGAATAAATCTTGAATCGTCTCTCTCAAACCAAGAAAAAGATATTGAAAAATATTATGTAGGATTGGGCAGTGAAAAGGATGGTAAGGGTATAAATAAAAAGAAAGACAAGAACAAGATGGAGGCAGAACTAAATTTCTTACTACGAAATTTTTTGACTTTACATTTGAACTGGAAGAATTTCTTAGGTCAAAGAATATTTAAAAATGTCAAAGTATATTGTCTCCTGATTAGATTGAAAAATTTAAGAGAAATTACTATAGCCTCTATTCAAAGAGGAGAACTAGGTCTAGATATTATGATGATTCAAAATCAGAAGAATTTCACTCTTCCAGGCTTAAGGAAAAATAAAAATAAAAAATTTATGAAAAAAGAAATATTTGTTATCGAACCAGTTCGCCTGTCTAGAAAACACAATAAACAATTTTTTATGTATCAAACTACGGGTCTTTCATTAATTCATAAGAATAAACGAAAAATTTATCAAAAATACCCAGAAAAAACTCATGTTAATAATAAAAATTTTGATAAATACATTAAAAGAACAAGAGATCAAAAGATAACAGAAAAAAAAGAAAAAAATAAATATGATTTACTTGTTACTGAAAATATTTTATCCGTTAGACGTCGTAGAGAATTGAGAATTCTAATTTGTTTAAATCCTAGTAATAGAAATAGTATGCATAGAAACACAATATTTTATAATGAAAATAAAGTCCATAATTGTTTTCAAGTTTTGACTAAAAAAATAAAACGTTTTAAGGAAGAAAAAAAAAACTAATGAATTTCAAAATTTTTCTTTGGCCAAATTATCGATTAGAAGATTTAGCTTGTATAAATCGCTATTGGTTTAATACCCATAATGGAAGTCGTTTCAGTGTAGTAAGGATACATATGTATCCGCGATTGAAAATTCGTTAATAGAAATTTGTCTTCTATTTACCGTAATATATATATATACGGTATATGAAGACAAATTGATATATACATAACATAAATACAGACACGCATTATGTCATTAATACTAATTCAATGATGTATCCGTTAGATAAAAAAAAAGAATCAACAAAATCCTCTTTTATTTTTTAAGTATCCAATTTTTTGTGGTGAATCCATAAAATAAAAATAGTTTCTTTTCTATCTATTTAAAGTGGATTGATTAAATTTATAAGAATTCATTCGATTGTAAAAAAAATAAGGAATTCTTAAGGAAATTAAGATTTATATAAAAAATTCAAAATTAGTGTCATTACTATTACTGATCAATAAAAATATCTATAAAAGGTGAGGAAAAGAGAAAAACTTTTATTATTTTTTTATGGCAAAAAATTCATTTATACCTGTTATTTCGCAAGAAAAAAAAGAAGAAAATCCCGGATCGGTTGAATTTCAAGTATTCCATTTTACCAATAGAATACGAAGACTTACTTCACATTTTGAATTCCACCGAAAAGACTATTTATCTCAAAGAGGTTTACGTAAAATTCTGGGAAAACGGCAACGATTACTGTCTTATTTGTCAAAAAAGGATGGAATACGTTATAAAAAATTAATAAATCAGTTTGATATTCGGGAGTCACAAATTCGTTAAATTGAAGAGTAATTCTCAATTATTCGATTTATTGGATCTTGAATTTGGATGAATTTTTTTAAGCGATTCATAGAAGAATAAATCGAGGAAAAACCTATGAATATCTCAACTACAAGAAAGGACTTCATGATAGTAAATATGGGACCTCACCACCCATCAATGCATGGTGTTCTTAGACTTATTGTTACTCTAGATGGTGAGGATGTTATTGATTGTGAACCAATATTGGGTTATTTACACAGAGGAATGGAAAAAATAGCGGAAAACCGAACAATTATACAATATCTGCCTTATGTAACACGTTGGGATTATTTAGCTACTATGTTCACAGAAGCAATAACTGTAAATGGGCCAGAACAGTTGGGAAATATCCAAGTACCTAAAAGAGCTAGCTATATCCGAGTAATTATGTTGGAGTTGAGTCGTATAGCTTCTCACCTACTATGGCTAGGACCTTTTATGGCAGATATTGGCGCACAAACACCTTTCTTCTATATTTTCAGAGAAAGAGAATTAATATATGATCTATTCGAAGCTGCGACGGGTATGAGAATGATGCATAATTTTTTTCGTATCGGGGGAGTGGCGACTGATCTACCTTATGGTTGGATAGATAAATGTTATGATTTCTGCGATTACTTTTTAACAAGGATTGTTGAATATCAAAAACTTATTACGCGAAATCCTATTTTTTTAGAACGGGTTGAGGGGGTAGGTGTTGTTGATGGAAAGGAAGTAATAAATTGGGGTTTATCAGGACCGATGCTTCGGGCTTCCGGAATAGAATGGGATCTACGTAAAGTTGATAATTATGAATGTTACGAAGAATTTGATTGGGAAGTTCAATGGCAAAAAGAAGGAGATTCATTAGCTCGTTATTTAGTTCGAATTGGTGAAATGGTGGAATCCATAAAAATTATTCAACAGGCTTTGGAAGGAATTCCAGGCGAGCCGTATGAAAATTTCGAAATCCGTTGAGAAGATCATGAGTACAGGGCCACTCGCAGTGCCCAGAGCACCCGAACCGTAACAAGTTCTAATACTATTCTCAACACCGAGCCAAAAGGAGTCAACTTTACGAAAAATTATTATCAAATTAGATACAACACAATATCCATGACTGTGCAAAATATTTGTAAGGCAATTTTGATCAACATGACTCAACAAGGACGTGCATGACTTAACGTTGAAACAGGCATCACTGTGTAGCATTTTGAACAACTTGACATCAAACATTGATCCAGCACATGGTTTAAAAAATTTATATATTCATGCATCCCCAACTTGACTGTGCATAACTTTCGCGTTGCTTTATAAAGAAAACACGTTGGAGGGTTTGAGAGACTTTTACGTAACAAAAACACTCTCAACCCAAATTATTTTTCCCTTAAGAGTATCGCAACCTCCATCAAGATTTGCAAAGGAGATTATAAGCAAAAGTTTGAGTCTCCTTGCCTATAACATTTGATCTGTCATATTAACGAAGTTTTTCTTCTCTCTCTCTCTCTCTCTCTCTCTTTTCTCTCTTTTATTCATTATGAATTGTTTTGAAATTTTGATTTTTGTTTTAGATCTATTTGATACTATGAATAATTAAACCCATAACCAGGACTATAGTGGATTTTATCTATTGAACCTTTGTGTTTCTCAATTTTAATATATTTCCATGTTTTCTTTCCTATTGAGTTTGCCTTATTGTGATGCATGATATGTTAGAAATTGTTTATGCTTGAAGTATTGGTAATTGATAATTGACCAACGATCATATTGCATTTAATTAGCGAAACTATAGAATAAATCAGGTTGGGTGGCTTTGGAAGATCAATCGTAATTTGTTTACTCTTAAGTCTTAATCAATTGTTTAATTAAGAAACCTGTTAGTACTATACGTTTTTCTTAATTATTGATTTATATGATCATTAACAAGCCTTATAATGGAAGGGGAGAGAAGATACGAGAATGGAAAAGGGACAAAGCACACTTGGGAAAATCAAACCCACATTCACAATTCTCGTGTCATGTAACTTAACCAACTAAAGTGACTTAGGAATTCAATGTTTATATAGATTACTTTTCGTGACAACAAAACAAAGTTTAAGGAAAACAAAAATTGCTTTTGAATGGCCTATGAATACTAGACTAATAAATTATTAATTAAATAATTAAAGTTAAATAACTTTTTAGTTTTTATATATTATATGGTTGTTTTCATTTTAATTCTCTTAATTTCTTATTTTGGTTCCTATTAATTTTTTTGTTTCATTTTAGTTTAGTCTCTTTAAAATTGAAAACTTTTGTTAAAGTTCCTTTTTGTATTGAAATTTTTTTCATCTTAGTCATTATCAATAATCTGCTAATCAATCTTTTGAATTTGATAACCCAAATATGTGTTGGATTCTATGGAAATGACATGACAATATGAGCTTGCATCAAACAAAAGGTACTGTTCATACTAGGAACATGACCAGCCGAAAGTCCTCTCTATACAAAGAGTTTCTTCCATAAGGCCACCAGTATCTATGATATTGTGAACCTGGGGTGGGGATGTCCACTCTCCTTTGCTTTTATACTGGACGCTCCCCAATAGATGGATGCCATGTGTCACGCTATCATTCGTGCACTCCATGTGTGTGTCCCTAATGCGCTAGATAGAGGACAAGCTGCACTCTAACATGTTGGGACACGCCGCATGTCTTATACTTGCAATGCCACCTACCTGATTTGTTTGGGTATGGGTTGGTGTTCGACATGGCAGAAGACGCACATCCTCTTTGTCTTTGTTGGGTGTCAGACATGTCAGATAGGTATCTAAATGCTTCTAGATTCTCCTCACTGTGCAAAATGTCTTTGCACAAGGGTTGGTTAGTGTAATTAGGCTAGTCATCCTTGAGGGGTATTTGGCACTCGTAGG
The DNA here is from genome assembly GCA_004329165.1 of Spatholobus suberectus. NCBI lineage: Eukaryota > Viridiplantae > Streptophyta > Magnoliopsida > Fabales > Fabaceae > Spatholobus > Spatholobus suberectus. Next base: position 473,572 of record CM014732.1, on the reverse strand, counting down.
TGTGGCCCTTCTTATGTCGTGACAGAGGGGATGACCGTGAGGACTTGTCTTTTTTCTCAAGGTATCACTCATGGTTGGTCTATTTAACTACGCGTCTCACATCCCTTGATGTGAGCGCCTTGCACGACCGATCAGTGTTTTCGGCCTGACCAAACTGTCCAGGTACAAATAAGTCTACACACCAGCTAATGAGAACAAGACACCAAACATTCAGGGCCGTCTCTATCTCACAAATACAAATTCAAATATTGAATCACTGCTAATGGTGGTTGGAATCTAACCTTATCAATATATTCAGAACTTGCCCTGTGTTCAGCTGTAATCTCAATTACCCTGTTTTTCTTCAAAGTGCCGTAAATAATAGCGAGCACTTAAAGTACAGATACATAAGTTGGTGTCGCCCATTGTAAATCATTACTTACTACAAATTCAACCAGTACATCCATTTATAGTCTAATTAAATGTATGGGACTAATGGAGAAATATGTTTGCTAGTGGAATTGACTAGACCTTTTCATCTCTAGGGTGCAAGGAATCAATTTTAACGTCAAAGGAACATCAAGTGTGGGAATTATTTTTCATTTTCTTTCGCACTTTATTTTCATGCTTTTAAGTCTGTATTTCGGGTAATATTAACGACAAGAATTAAAATATATTGAGTCATGTTAACATTTGTAGTACTCAAATTATGCTGACAAGTGTAAATGGGCATATTATTGTCCTTAAGTATAGAAACAAAGTCTTTAGTTATATATGGGCCAGCTAAGACTTGTATGGGTGATTAAATAGTAGAATCTATAATGATGGAAAATCTAAGAGGCTCTCTCTTCCTTGTGTTATTTCTAGCTCTTGCCTCTCAGACCCATGGAAACAGCAAGTCCAATTATAGAAGCAGAAAGCACGTTGCCTTCTTCATCTTTGGCGATTCTTTTGTAGATGCGGGCAACAACAATTATATAAACACCACGGCCCTTGACCAAGCAAATTTCTGGCCTTATGGAGAAACTTACTTCAAGTTCCCCACCGGAAGATTCTCTGATGGTCGGTTGGTATCAGATTTTATTGGTAAGATTTGCAGATCTCATGGTTTATGTCTTGTCATTTTTTACAAATCCAGTTTGGTTTAAAGTTTGAGTCAACAACGTATGCTGCCTCTCAATAGCTTCTTTGTTCATTGTTTTTGTAATGCGATGCTTTTCAAGCTGAATATGCAAATCTGCCACTAATTCCACCATTTCTACAACCGGGTAATATCAGCTATCTCAGTGGAGCGAATTTTGCGTCTGGTGGAGCAGGTGTTCTTGTTGAAACCTTTAAAGGATCGGTAAGTGTAATTCATCACATTTTTTTGCTCTAATGCTTTGCTTAACCAACACACACATTTGTTAAACACGATAGGATACTATTATGTTGGAAGACAGAGGTTCATGAACCCATGCCTTTAATTATCCATATTTTTTCTGCAATTATATTTTTTAATCATTTCAAATTACTCTCTTTTTATATTTATCTGTATATTTGATTTTTTAATCGTTTATCTGTTTTAATTTAAAAACAATCTTATATTACAATTTAAATGATTTATTGTAAATCTAAAATATAATTTATATATTTAAAAATATTTATTTACTAGCATTGTAATTTGTGCAATGCATAAAATAAATTTTTATGTTATATAATTAAAATTTTTAATAAATAAATTCTTTTGAATATATAAATTATATTATAATTAAAATTTATAATAAATAAATATTTTTTACCATAAAAATTATATTTTAAATTTATGATAAATAATTTATATTGTGATACAAATTTATTTTTAATAATTGATAATTTTTTTTAAAATATTAAAATTTAACTTAGAAATAAAAATGAAAATAATAAATTAAAAGAGATAAGAAGTTTAAAAAAATTTCTAAAAATGCTCTCGTTAAAAAAAAAAAGTTAAAAACACTCATTGAAAAATGGTCCTAAAAACACTTTTGTTTAAGATAGTTATTGTAATTTATATATAGAAAGGATTATAAATTTTAATTATAATATAATTTATAAATTTAAAAATATTTATTTATTATGAATTATAATTATATAAAAATAAATATTTTTCCTATGCAATATATAGACTACAATATTAGTTAAAAACTTAAAAATAAATAGGCAAAAAAGCAAAAAATATTAATAATAATTAAACAATAAAAATGATATTGATATATATGGAAGTACGAGTTTGACATTATTCACAAGACAAGAGATAACTGATACCATACATGGCCGGGAATCCAGGATAATTAAGAGCAGGATCGGTTGAGAGATAAAATAGGGGTTAACACCGATAGAGTAACACCAAAATATGGACGGAAAGAATAAAATGTGGTGATTTAATGGAAAAATATGACTATTTTTTATGATATTTGTTTTTTTAATGTTCCCACTGAAACGCCAATTGCTGAAAGGTTTTGCAAAGTTAAGTCACTGCTTTTGTTTGGGAGGAGGAACAAAAGCGAGAGCAAAGGCAATTGTAAGTAAGTGAAATAGATTAAGTTTTGTTTGATAATTACACAAAGAATAAACTTTTTACGCTGTTTAAATATTTTAATGTAAAATATATGATTAAGATGAATTTGAATATACATCTTAATTATGTTTAATAGTTCAAAATTAATTCTATCAAATTTATTTTATTCAATTTTAAAAACAAATAAGTCGTAGAAAAGGTATTTGTTAGATTAAGTTAGTCCAATTAATGAAGTTTATTTTTCATAAAATCGGATTTGACCTAAACCAAACTAATTAAACTTGATTTCTGTTGGTTTCGTTTTCAGATTCATTTTATTTTAAATCAAACCAACTCAAACCAAATCAATTCCTATATTTTACATATATTTTTTTTCTAGGACTTAAGAAAATTGTTATTCCCCTAACAAATATACTCTAATTGATATTTTAAATTTAGGTTTTTAATTTTGTTGTGTAGAATGGCAAGTTTGAACCTAAGACCTCATGCAAAATTATTTAAACTCTCTACCACTAAGTTGACCTCGATGGGTTTTCTAAATATAGGAGTCGTCATTTATTTTTTGACAATAGATTTATGTATTTTTTAATAATAAATTTATAATTTTTTATTTTCAATTAAGATTTTAAAAGTATATATAAATTATCACCAAGCACGTGGATCAATTGGTATAACGTTGTTCCAACTTAATTAATGATCTCGAGTTCGAGCCTTGATCAACTTAACCAATGGAGGATATCTATGGTCCGTAAAAAAGAAATTATATACAAGTTATCAATTTGATTACCCAAACCGAATCAATCTTTTTTTAATTAGGTTAGTTTGGTTTGAATTTATTTTTAAATTCCTACCAAATCAAATCATCTGATTTTGATTTGTTTAGATTTCTGTCTCTCTAAATCCGACCTGTGTATTCCCTGTCTAGATTAGATTAACCAAGAAAAATACAAGAGAAATAAATTTGAGAAAAATGACACTCAAATATAAAACTGATATCATCTTAATATTGCCTATTTATTATTTTCTCGATGTTTTTATTTTCTCCCCATTATGTGACATACCAAAAAGAGATGTAGCTTTTATCTCATTTCAATCATTTTCCTTTTTGTTTCTAAACAATTAATAAGATTGTATGTGATCCTTCAAGAGATTAGTCCCACTAATTTTTGTTAGAAGAGATAAAATATATTAGGTAATCTTTAATCTTTACGTTTTGAAAAGGATTAGTTTTAGTTAGGATGTATTTTTGGTGCACACTAGGAATGACTATTATTTCATAATGAATATCATTATTCCAAAAAAAAAAAATCGTTATTTACTAATGAAAGAAATGTCAGGCGTTAAAACAATTTCTGTCAGCGCAACCTTCGTTAAATAAAAATTAAATTATTAGTATAAACAATATTGGTTCAAAAAATTGTGTATATATTAACATGTGATATGTTGATAGTATTTATATCATTTTTATATTAACAAAATTGTCGTGTGTGTATTAATAATTTAATTTTGGTTAAACCAAGATGGGGTAATTCAATGTCAAAACTATTACTATAAATGACATGTTTTTTAATAGTGTGTTTGGATTGGCAGTAAGAATTCATGTTCACTGTAAAATTATGATGAAATCAACACAAAAGTAATTATTTGTTGCTTCAAAAGATTACAGTGAGTGCAAATCACCATTTTATCAAACATGCACTAAGTGCACTACTGTAGAGGAAGGCACAAGTCATTTCACTTAAGTGGATATATATTTTTTTCTTACATTTTGTAACTTGGAAGTTTTATACATATTTGAAATTCATGAGGCAAGTAAGAACTAATAGTCCCTTAACTATGATGACTTTGTGATCTCAAATTTTCAGGTACTACCCCTTAAAACACAGGCAAGAAACTTCAAGAAAGTAGCGACTTGGTTGAGGCATGAGTTAGGCAGCTTTGCCGCTAAAATATTCTTATCAGAAGCTGTCTACTTGTTTAGCATCGGATCTAACGATTACCTTAGCCCATTCTTGACAGACTCTGTTCTCATTAACTCTCACGCTCCACAATACGTTGGCATGGTTATTGGAAACTTGACTTCCATTGTCAAGGTACAAATCTTCATTATTCACTCTCTATTTAAAGATAATAAATCTATATAGATTTTCGCAAAATTAGATAATGAAGCTTCTACTTGGCATGGGTTAGTTTATGGGGTTTATAAAACTATATAAAGTTTGAAAAGGGAAATTTGTTTGCATGTGCTCGGCTAAATTAAGTGATGACAAACCAAACTACACAAACCATAAATTTTGAGGAACAATGAAAATGTTATATATTTTAATATTAATTTTCGTTTCTAATACAGTTCCATTGCCTTATTTTATGGCTATTAATGTCAAGCGTGAATGAACATCTTAAGGTTAAAGTGAATATTAGACTTGTAAACAAATTGGAGAAATGTTTACTCGCTAGTTGCTAACTTAATAGAGATAAGAATGTCCACCTTACAAAAAAGAAAAAAAAACTAAAGTGGATTTAATGCAACGCAGATACGGTTGTTAATTGTTAGGGGGGGGGGGGGGGGTTGTGGGCCCTAACATTTTTTTAGTTTTAATTATTTTTAATATCGATAATATTTTAATATTCGGATAATTATATTATTTGGAGGTTTGATTGTAGTAATAATAATGTTTAAGTGTTTTTTTTTTCTATTTTTGATAAAATATTTAATTTTCCTTTTATTGTCTTTATTGCGAAGGTAATGACATTATTTTTTTTAAGACAAATATTTTATCTCTTTTCATAATTTTTATTGTGGAGATAATTTTTTTTTCTCTTGTTAGATAAAATATTATAGTATCATTTATTTTCTTTTTCAATAGTTTTTTTCTTTTATAATCTGTTATTATTATTATTTTAAAGGTTATAAATGATTGTATTTTCAATTAAATGACATTAATAATTAGCCTTCTTTTTATATTGATTTGATTATAATTTATTTGAAAATTAAAAACTATTTATTAATCTTTGCTAATGGACAAGCTTATAAACATTATATAAGAGATTGATAGCTTGAAATTTAAGACATACTAATAAATATTCTCCCTATTAACATGCTTTTGACCTCGAATGCACGTTCCACACATGCCATTGTCTAAACCTTAGAAAAATAAATCCGATATCAAAAAACAAACCATAATGACATGTGAAATGCCATTGGTAATTTTGGGTCTTTAAAAATGTTTAATTTATCTTTATGTAAATATATTTTCTATTAAATATTCTTAGATCATTTTAAAAAACACAAAATTATAAATATTTTATATGAAATTGATATTTATATATTTATTAGATAAATTTTAATTTTTATAATTCGTCCCTCCTATTATCTAAGTTTGGCTCCTTCATAATGGTAAGATTAGAACTTTTACAATGATGCTATTGAGAGAATAAAGTTTTGTGTTTGCCTTGCTAATATTTTTCTATCAGATATAATTTTGTCTCGAATTTCCATCTCTCTCTCTCTCTCTCTATGTGTGTGTGTGTGTGTGTGTGTGTGTATCAGATCCGATTAAAAAAATCTCCGTGGAAGTTTCATTTGACATATTACTATATTGGATTAGGTGGAAATATATTGAGTTGTTGTACAGGTCTTTCTTTCTCTATGTTCAGGGTTTGTTGAATTTTGATGCCATATTGTGAATGTAAAAATTTTATATTATTAGCAAATAATACGTTGTCACATTATTTATTGAGTTTGATAACATGTATGTAAGATGACAAATTTGTTAAATGATATAATACACATTATTAGATAATGTATTTTTTTTTTTTGTATATTCATAGGGTATTATAATGAAATTCTTGTTTTTTTGTATGCATAATGAGGATATGGTTTGGTGAGTTGAGATGACAAATTCATGATTTTGATGATGATCTCAGGAAATATACAAGTGTGGGGCTAGAAAATTTGGTTTCATGAACGTGCCATCCTTGGGTTGTCTTCCAGGCACCAGAATACTACAATCAAAAGGGAATGGTGGTTGCTTGCAAGAGCTTTCTACACTTGCAAGTTTACATAATCAAGCTCTATTGGAGGTTCTATTACAATTAGAGAATGAGCTAAAAGGCTTCAAGTTTTCTCTATATGATTTTAATGCTGAACTAACACGTAGGATCAACCAGCCCACAAAATATGGTAAGCTTTTTGTTGATATGCTGGTTCAAGCTAGGGAGAGAGAATCACAAGAGCTTGAACTCACACACTAACAATTAATGTCTTCTAGTTTAACCGATTAAATTTAAGGGGACAAAATATGGTAAATTTTTTAGTTGGCCATCCATGAAAAGTGTAAATTAGTGTATGATTAATTAAGATTAGTTTTAAAAAATAATCATGTTTAAAATTTCCTTAAAAAATGAAGAAGTTTCTCTAAAATAAATTAAACTAAACAAACTAAAGTTTTTTGAATTAATTCAATTTATATCTGTTTGAATTGAATAAGTAGCTCGGATCAACCATTTGATTGGTTTTCCAGTTCGACCTGCCAGTTTGAGCCGAGTTTGATAACACTACCAAGGTGATGAAATTGGTGAAGGGTGGAAGAGGAAGGTGCTGAATGTGGGGTGGCTTTAAGAGTTATGGTGTGGTTGTTAAGGGTGAAAGATAGTTGGGGAATAGAAAAATTAGCATAGATAAGGCCTAATGAGTGTAGCCAATCTAGGCCTAAAACAACATTTGTTCCTTCAATGGGTAATAGGTAGAGAGATTGGGAAGGTGTGTTGCACATTAGGGCAGTACATAGTACAAGAGATTTAGGCATCGTTGCCAACCATAATAGAGAAGGGTTGGGTGGGTTTGGAGGGGATTTTTAAGTGTTAAGCCAGTTAGGGTTGGCATAATGTTGTGTGAGTTATTGGTGTCCACAACAACCTGGACTAGAAAGCCATAAATTGACGTTTGAAATTTAAGAGTATGTGATGATGGATGACTGGTAAAGGCATGGGAAGAGAGTTGGAAATGCACAAAGGAGTCAGAATTAGGTAAAATATTAGGTTCATCGATATTTAGTGATGAACTAGGCTGGTCATCCTCCATCAACAATAGAAAATGGCTAGACATACACTTCTAACTCGGGTAAAGCTTATCGTCATAGTTATAACATAAATGTTGGGCTTGACAATCTTGCAGTTAGGCAGTTAATAAGGTGAGGTGGGGGTGACAAGGTTTACAATAGTAGGTGGTCGAGGAGTTGGGAAGGTTGGGACAGAGGGAGGGGTTGATTGGGAGAATGGTTTAAAGGAACAAGGTTTAAAGTCTTTGATTGTAGCCTCAACGAGCTTGGCATGACCAATTGCTTGTGAAATGGTGAGGGGTTGAAGGATGGCTAACTCATGTTTAATATCTAAAGTGAGACTATAGAGCAAACAATTGAGAATAATATTAAGGGATAGGCCTACCACTCGATTGCAGATCTTTTCAAATTTACCTTGGTACTCAGCTACTGAACCGTATTAACAAAAATTGAGAAGCTTAGCTTGATGATTAATGTAAAAGGAAGGGTCGAAACACAGTTTTAATGCTCTAGTAAAAGATACCCAATTCATCAATTGGTGGTTTTGAAACATCCACTTGAACTAGCTGAGAGCATCGTCTTTCATATAAAAGACTACGAGAGGAAGACATTACTCAAAAGAAACCTAATGAAAGGAAAAAGTTGCTTTAATTGGAATAACCAGTCGAATGGTTCGGGTCCCTAAAAAAAAGCTAGTTGAATTTTTGGAAGGTGAGGGAAGGGGGATGAAACTGGGGTGGGAGAAGAGTGATGGGAGGGTAAAGCAATTTGGAAGTGAGGGGAAGGAAAAGCAAAATTGGGGGTGCATTGTGGTGAGATGCAAAGGGAATAATAATGGTAGGGCAGGAGTGTGGAAATGATAGTGGTATAACTTAAAAAAAAAAAAAAAAGCCCAATAGTGGACATGGAGCTTGGGTGTGGGGAAGTGATGAAGGTTGTAGGGGTGGTCGAGGCAAGATTTGAAACTGGTGGAGGTTGGAAACTTGGTAGGTAAGGTGGTAATGTGAGGGAGAACGGAGGAGGAGGTCAAAGTTGGAGTTGAAAAATAAAGGTGAAGTGATCAATGAAGGAATGCATAATAGCTACAAGAGAGTCATGGCATGCATCAATGGACTGTTGGAGCATTAGATGACACGAGTCCTAAAGTTCACGGGTGTTGTCCAACACGAGTTGTATAACACCCAATTTTTCAACAATAGCTTGTAGGGCGTCATCAACATCCTTCCTTGACAGCTTAAGAGGCATGAAGTATGGACAATGAAATTAGATGTGGCAAAATTAGCTCGGCCTAGCAGGCACGATCAGGGTCAGCCATTAAAATTTTGGCCCCAAAAAATGGGGCAAATTGGCATGGCCCAATAGGCTCGACGGGCTAGGCTGACTCATAAAAATTAAGCCTGAATAGTACCAGGCCTATTTGGCCTGGCATTATATGTTCTTATTTAATTTTTTTCTTTATAAAATGTATATAAATTTAAGAAAAAAAAACTATAGGCCAATTTGGCCTGACCCGATGGCCCAGGAAAAAAACAGCCCATAACGAATTCAGGCTGCTTGGTCTGGCTTGCTTTTCATGCTTTGGCCCGCTATATCGGACGACCCTTTTTGACAGCTCTAGGTGAAATCACCAATTTGGTAGGCTACAACTAGAGTTAGGGCAAGAGACGTTAAGGAATAGGAATAACGGAAAACTATATTAACTTTCTTCTTGCTAAGAAACATACAAACATTTAAATACATAGCCACAGAAAGAAAAGTTGACCCTCTAGGTGTTAACTGATCAGGCTAGTTTTAGAGAAATATAAAGGCAATAAAACATCAAATCCTATCTTAATATATTGAAAGAGCCATGTGGGCTTCTTTTTGTTCTTTTTTTAGCGTTTTAGGCCTTCAAGAGCAGTGTAGTCCGTTGGTTTGCTATGAAAAACTTTACTTAAAAAATATTAATGTTTAAATCATAAGTCAAATGGGAATGAAAATTTTATGAAAAAAATATGAATAGCTAAATCATGGGTAAAAGCATGTTAATGTTAAATCACATTCATAAATATTTACAACAGAAAAATGAAAAATGTATATGAAAATATTTTAATATTTAAATCACAATAGACAATACATATATCATACAAAAATAAAAGTTTTACATAAAAGATATATTGATATCTTAATTATGAGAATAGATATACATAAAATATTATAGAATTAATCATTATATAAAATTAAATTAATTAGTATATTTCTTGGCAAAATTATTAAAAGAAATGATATTTATCTCAATAAAATTTACGAATTCTAATTTTAGACGATGTTTTATTTTTCCATTAGATATATGATTTATCAATATTTTTTGGTATAACAGTGAAATAAATATAAAAAATTGATATCAAATTAGTGATATAAGTTTAATGTGTATATATTATCAAATATACATAAATTTTCCACCATAAAAAAATATACACAAATTTTAAATATTGATATCCTTTATATTGAATATTAAATATATATTATATATAATCATATTTTAAAAATGTACATATTTATACTATAATTAACATGTAAGACACTGGTCAACACACTAGTATAAAAAAATTGAGATTATTTATTTGATGTAGGTTTGAAGGAAGGGAAATCAGCATGTTGTGGAAGAGGGCCATATAGAGGTGAATACAGTTGTGGAGGAAAAAGAGGGGAGAAGCAATTTCAATTATGCTACAAACCTAGTGAATATTTGTTTTGGGATTCATACCATCTTACACAAAGTGCTTACAAACAATTAGCGGCCAGGATGTGGGGTTATACAACCTACTCCTCCACTGTAAGCCCTTACACTATTGGAGATCTCTTTCAACTCTCTTGATTTTATCGAATAATTATAAATCAAATTTATTTCCTAAATAAAACAAATTAAGAAAGGTTTTAACTACTTTAAATATATTTATTTTTTATTTAAGATTTTATTTGGTTTGTATAAAGAGAATTGTTAAAAAAATATATATTTAAAGAGAATATGACATTAATTTGTTCTTTAATTTATTGATTTCTTCTTTCTTGTCTACTAAAATAGTGGCCCACTAACACGCATTTTCTTTAATATTTATCATCTATTTTTGTTTTGGTCTTATTATTATTATTATTTTTGATATAACGTTTTGGTCTTATTATATCTATGGGTATATATCTATGAACTACACGATTTTGACGAATCAGGAATAAAAGAAAACACAAAGAAAATGATTTGGACTATTCCCTTGGTCTAGGACATTTATCTCGGGTTAGACCTTATCAAGGTCAATACGAAATAAGTTCTCCCAGATTGGCCCTACACTGGGAAGCTTTCACGGTAACATTGAACGATGACAAATGTATCACAAATTGGGTCATCATCTCAACTTATCCACCTAGGTTAAATAAAGATGAATTGAAGATAACATTTGATAAAAAGGACCAATTTGAATATCATTTCAAAAACTGTTCTGGAGGTTACTCAGACATACAGCTCTAAGTCGGTTTACATGTTGTCTACTCCGACTGGCATGACCACGGATACCCTGGATAGCATTTCTTGCTATCTAGATCTGACTTTACTTTCTATCTCGGCACAACATAGGAAACACCTAACAGCAAGGAAAGCATGTAATAAGACATCCAAACGCACTGCCACGTGGCACCTAACTCTAACAGAGTTTCCCTCCAAAACATACTATATAAAGGACTCCACACTCATCAGGTACATATGCTCTCTCTCATTCTCACTTGCACTTGCACCCTTATTGACTTAAGCATCAGAGTCCTTGCAAGTGTCACCACCGAAGACGCCAACAACCGCCGTGGGAGCTCACTGGAGATCTTCTCTCGTGTTCACCACACAACATTGGCGTCGTCTGTGGGAACTCGTTTTCTAATTCTCTTCACTATTTGGGGACTTGTTCGTGATGGTCAGCACGAGGAACCGTAAGTTTGTCGTGGCACCTTCGCCACTGAAGCTTCCACCACCGTTGCCCAAGGGTGGTGAAGCCGCTTTTGCCACGCCTGAAGCAGCTCCTGAAGCAAATGGTGTTCTGGCACCATCGGTCACCATGGTAGATCTTGCTGTGCTATTGCAACAATAGAGAGAGGCGTTGAAGGAGTAGGAGAAAATTATTGGTAGCTTCAAGCAAAAAGGGATAGTAAGAACGTTATGGAGAATACCTATAATCATATTGAGAGACCTGCTGCATTTGCTTTGAGACTAGGTTATGTTGCGCTAGAGATGCATGACATGCATATGGCGGCGAGGATGGACGAGGACAATGAGATGGTCCCATTCAACCTTCCTTTCTCCATGAGAATTCTGAATTTGCAAGTTCCAAAGCAGTTGCAATAGTTGCCTTTGTTGGAGTTATATGATGGATTTGCTGATCTGAATGACCACCTCTCAGTGTTTGAATCGGCAATGTCCTACAAGGGAGCTTCAACCTCATTGACATGCAAGGCGTTCCCACTTTCGTTTAAGGGAGTGGTGCTGAAATGGTTCTAATCTCTAGAACTGAGGTCCATTGATTCATGGATGATGTTGAGAAAGAAGTTCAAGACCGCCTTCGCAACCAACAAGGCTAGGCTTAAGATCGAGGTCGATCTAAAGAGGATCTGCTAAGGCGTGGAGGAACCGTTGATGGATTATATTGGCAGGTTTAATCAGGAGGCAAGGGTGGCTGAAAATTTACAACTCGGAGTAATTCTGATGTTGGCTAAGGACGGGGTAAAGGAAGGATCACCTTTCTTTCCTCATGTCGATCGCTAAAACACCTCCGACTTCAATGGAGGAGTTCCTGAAGAAGGCAGAGAAATACATTAACTATGAGAATGTGCTGGAGGCCGGGAAAGTGAAGACGGTTGAGAACGCAACACAAAAGAAGAATCCATAATCAAAGGCTGACAAATCGTCGCGTCACGAGGATCGAGGCTTATACAAAGGAGGACCAAGGTTTGAAGATTATATGCCTTTAAATACCTCTAGAGTGAGAATTTTGAATGAGGTATATAACGTAGAGTTTGTTGAAGAAGGGATAAAACCCCCGAGGCTAGTAAGGAACAAAGAAGGAGGAGATCAATCTAAATACTGCCGGTATCACAGGATGTCGGGACATGATACTGATGAGTGTTATCAGTTGAAGGATGACATTGAACTGTTGATCAGGCGAGGAAGACTTGACCACTTTGTAAAGCGGAACAGAGGTGATCGCAATAGGGGACGATGTCCTTCATCGCCCAGGAGCCCCAAAAGGGGTGGTCCCCACCCCGGAGGGAGAAATCACTACGTTGACATAGTCTCACGATAAGCCACTCTCCACCTCGGCCCTCACTGGATGATGCTGAAGTACATGCCATCCACCGTCAATCACCACGGTGATCATCATCCCTGCAGCCCACAAGATCCTCAACTCATTCTCCCATAAGGAGCCATGAGATTTTATATGTTATAGCCAGCGATTTTTTAGGGGGAGGTCCTTCAAACAATGCAAGAAAGAGGCATGCCAGAGAAATATTAGCAACCTCTTCCGGGGTTCGTGCCGTTGTTAACCTTGTGAAGAAGAAGGCGTCGCCTTTAATCTTTGACGACTACAATTATGCAGACGTTGTGCCAAACCACGATGATCCCCTAATGGTGAATGCTCTTATGGAAAATAAGGAGGTCCATAGGCTGTTGGTGGACATTGGCAGTTCCACCAACGTTATGTTCTATGAACTTTTCAAGAAGCTGAGAATTCCAGAGTCTGAGTTGATGGCTTATAATGAAGATCTAATCGGATTCTCTGGATACCACATTACGTCGATGGGTTATACAAAATTACATGTGACCTTTGGAAAACCATCCTGTATAAAGACCGTAACTACACGATTCATAGTAATGGATGCTAAGTCCTTCTATAATGCTATTTTGGGTAGACCGATGTTAAATGCTTTGGGAGCCGTTATCTCAGTCTCACATCTAGCTATGAAATTTTTCAATGATAATATGGAGGTAGTCACCCTTCGAGGAGATCAGAGAAAGGTGAAGGAATGTTACAAGGAGTCCTTGAAAGTCGGCTCCAATCTCGAGATGGAGTACAAGCCCAGTCTTGGAGAAGGCAAAGTGCTTCTAACGGAGTTAGATTACCGAGATAAGATAAAACGAGATACCTGGATATTCCATCCTAGAGCCTGAAGGAGAGTGCATCCCGGTTCAGCTTGGGAAGAAAGTAATCAGGTAGTTAGAATTGGTGCCGACCTAGATGAGAAGATGAAGGAGGGTCTTTTGGCACTGATGAAAAGTAACGCTGGCTTATTCACTTGGAAACCTACAGATATGCTTGGGATAGACCTTAATCTCTTTTGTCACCAATTAGAGGTGGATCCCTTGATGAAACTGATGTCTCAGAGAAGGAGGAAAATGGCCCCTAAACACTTGTAGGAGATTGACATGCAAGTTGAGGAATTGTTGAAAGCAGGGTTCATCCGAGAGGTGAAGTATACTACCTAGCTAGCCAACGTGGTGCTTGTAAAGAAACAAAATGGTAAATGAAGAATGTGCGTTGATTATACCGATCTTAACAAGCACTGCCCGAAAGATTTGTACCCTCACCTTGATATTGACAAGCTGGTAGATGGTTCATCTAGATTTCGCTATCCATCCTTCATGGACACTTATTCCGGCTATAATCAAATACCTTTACATCTTGGTGATCAAGAGAATATGACTTTCATGACTGAGAAGGCCAATTACTGTTATAAAGTCATGTCTTTTGGTTTGAAGAACGTCGGAGCCACGTACCAAAGGATGATGAATAAAGTGTTCGAGGAATAGATAGGCCGAAACATAGAAGTATATGTGGACGACATGATTGTGAAGAGTGTCACTCCTGAGACGCACCTTCGGGATTTAGAAGAAACTTCCGCCTAGTTGACAAAGTACAACATGAGACTAAACCCCAATAAATGCGTGTTTGGTGTCTCGGCGAGAAAATTTTTGGGGTATATGCTATCCAAGAGAGGGATCGAGCTAAACCCGAAGAAATGCCAGGCCATACTAGAAATGAAGAGTCCTTAGAGCGTAAAGGAGGTTTAGAAATTGACGGGGTGGTTAGTTGCACTGACAAGGTTCATAGCCAAATTGGCACAAAATGCTCTTCCTTTATTTTGGCTTTTAAGGAAAGGCAAAACCTTCGAATGGTTTGAAGATTGTGAAGCTGCGTTCAGAAGGTTGAAGGAGACTTTATCATTACCCTTCTTTACTCACCAAACCCGAGTTTGGTGAGGTCTGGTACTTATATCTAATTGTAGTCGATGAAGTTGTGAGTGCTACATTAATACGGGAGATGTTAGAAGGACAAAAGTTGGTCTACTTTGTAAGCAGGCTTCTTCAAGGAGCTGAATCGAGATATCCCAAGATGGAGAAGGTTGTATTCGCTTTGGTGATGGCGGCAAGACGATTGCGACCGTACTTCCAGTCTCATCAGATTACAGTAAGAACGGATCAGCCAATTCACCACATATTGCAAAGGCTCGAACTAGTGGGGAGAATGACAACTTGGGCTATAGAATTGTCAGAGTATGAGATTCAGTATGAACCAAGGCAGGCACTGAAATCCTAGGCGCTAGCCAACTTCATTGCAAAATTGACTCTGCCAGAATCTGCATCTAGAATTCTGACTGGACTCTTTTTGTTGACGGGTCATCCAATGAAAAAGGAAGTGGAGCTGGCATAATGCTAGAATCAGCAGACAGTGTTGTGTTGGAGCAATCTTTGACTTTCATGTTCCCCACTTCGAACAACCAAGCAGAATATGAGGCATGTATAGCTGGACTCATTATGGTAGCCGACATTGGTGTCACGTCGTTGCGAGTATGCAACGATTCTCAATTGATGATTTCGCATATTAACGGGGCGTACCAAGCCAAAAAGTCGATATTGCAAAAATACTTGGCAAAAGTCAAGACTATCCTAGTAAAATTTGATAATATAGACTTCGTCTACATTCCCCGAGAGAAGAATGTTAGGGCGAACATTTTATCCAAGCTGGCTAGCATAAAGTCTTCTGGCAATAATAGGACAATTATTCAACAAATAATTCAAGAACCTAACCTCGTGATAACGGTAAAGTCGGAGTAAAGTTGGATGTCTCGTATTATTAACTACCTGAAAGAAAACATCTCCTCGGAAGACAAGAAGAAAGCAAGGAGGCTAGATAGGTTGGCAGCTCATTTTTGTATTATTAATGACAAACTATATTGGTGTGGTTTTTCCCAACCCTTGCTCAGATGCTTGAGAGAGTTGGAGTCTGAATATGTGATGGCAGAAATACACGAAGGATGTTGTGGCCAGCATTTGGGGGACATAGCACTGGTCAAGAAGATACTCAGAGTATGCTATTACTAGCCGACACTAGAAAGTGACGTCATGGAGTTCACCAAAAAGTGTGATAGGTGCCAAAAATGTTTCGACATTCATCTCGCGTCCCTTGAAGATTTGAGTACAATCACTTCGCCCTGGCTTTTCATTTGGTGGGGTATTGACATACTCGACCCCTTTCCAAAGGCGCCCGGACAAGTAAAATATTTGGTGGTAGCGATTGACTACTTTACCAAATGGATTGAAGCAGAGGCACTGGCCACTATCACGATAAGGAACATCGAGAACTTTGTATTTCGGCAGATTATTTGTAGATTCAAAATATTGGATGTTGTAGTATCGGACAACGACACACAGTTCACAGACAGAGACTTCTAGGAGTTCTTGGCCGGGTTAAAGATTAAGCAGCACTTTACAGTCGGTTGAACATCCCCAAACGAATGGGTAGGCAGAAGCGGCAAATCAAGTCATTCTTTGAGGACTCAGTCGGCGTTTAGACGAAGCGAAAGGATGTTTGGTTGAGCAACTGTCACATATCCTATGGGCATATCGCACAACCCCCCATTCTTCCACTAGAGAGAGAGTCTCTTTTCCGCCTCACTTACAGCATGGAGGCAATGATCTCAGATGAGATTGGAAAGTGACGTGGAGAGTGGCTAATATGAGACTTGAAGACAACGACAGGCTACTACAAACTGAGTTAGATGTAGCAGAAGAAAGGAGGGAGGTTGCCGCTATAAGAGAAGCGGCCTTGAAAAGACAAGTTGTGGTAAGATATAACAAAAAGGTTGTCCCTCGTGCCTTCGAACCTGGAGATCCAGTCTTAAGGTGTGCCGACATAGGGGGAAGAACGCCAGGCAAGGGAAGCTTGCTAAGAAATGGGAGGCCCATATCAGGTTACCTCTAAGACCGACACAGGTGCATATGCGCTGGAAACGCTACCCGAGATTGCCATTCTGCAGACATGGAATGCAGGCAACCTTAAATGATACTATAATTGAGGTGTGATTGGTAACAAAGTTCAAATAACTTTTTGATTGATTTCGAAGTTTAAGCCTGTAGCATAGCTAAACTGAGTTGCATACTATAATTTGTGGCTCTTGTAATATTTTTTGCCCCACGTGATTAATAAAATGAGAGTTTTTCTGGCTTAGAAAGTTAAACGCAGGATCAAACAAACACACACAGAAGGAAAGGTCAATGAAAGAAAAAAAGGGAACTACCTCGTGTATGTGGATTTGCTCTAGCCAGGGTAGGAAAATCCAAACCACGTGTACGCGGATTCGCTCCAGCCAAGAAACAAAGAACCACCCCGAGTACATGGATTTGCTCCAGCCAAGGTAGGAAAATCTCGACCCCGTATACGTGGATTCGCTCCAGCCAGGGTGGGAAAAGGGAACTACCCCATGTACGTGGATTCGCTCTAGCTGGGATAGAAAAACTTCCACCTGCATACGTAGATTTGCTTCAACCGAGGTAGAAAAGTAACCACCTCGCGTACGTGGATTTGCTCCAGCCGGGGTGGATTCAACAAAGAGGGGGAATCAAGAGCATGCAAAGACTAAAAACAAAATCAAGGTAAAGTGAGAAAGATTAAAATAAAGAACGCGAAGGTAAAGCGCGAAGCAATAGCAACAACGTATTATGAAAAAGCATTAAAGTGGAAACAAGATCCGACGTTCTCTAGTTGAGACAAAAAGAAACAATAAATGAAGGCATTAAAGTATACACTTTATATTCAAACTATTCAGATTGTATACAAGTTTTGCAGAAACATAAATAAAAAGTTACAAGAAAAACCAGCATCCCAGCCCTTCAATTTCCGGCATTGACAGCACTTTCAACGATATTTACGTGGTGAGAAGCACTGGCGTCTCCGAGGGCAGGATCATCACCTAAAACCTTAACCTCGTTTGAGGAAGGGATGGTCGACGTCACCTGTGGGGTCGATACGAAACTGTCTGTAAGTTGTCCTTCAACATCTTGCTTGTTAGTGTGAGATCCAGAATCGACCCCAGTCCCCTGATGCTCCAAACCGACTTCAACCTCTTCCTCAGCATCATCCTCAACATCGAAATTCGCGGCGAGGATAGCGGGATTTGCCAGCATCATCTCACCATTCACATTTGCATGCCAAATGCCATCAATAACTTCATGGTCAGGCCGGGCACATCCTATATCCATGTTTCACTGGAGGAGGTAGCGCACTTGTTCTATCGTGTTTTCAAAGGAGAGCTGGACGGAATTTATCCAGCGGTGGCGCATCAGTTGAGATTCCTCTTGAGAAGTTGCCACGCTGGCTTCCAACTCCCACACCCTAGCTTCAAGATCTTGAACTTTATTTTTTGAAGCTTTGAGTTTGGAAGAAAGACTTAAATCTAACTGAACACATTTCGCGTTAATAGTGGACAACTTCACTTGGAGGTCGGTTTTTGCCCTTTCCAACCTCATCTTCTCGGATTTCTTTTTCGCCAACTGCTCCTGTAAAACCCGTACATCCTCCTCCAGCTTAGCGACTCGAAGGCCGGATTCCTCCTTAGCTTTGCGCGCCCCTTCTTCGGCTTGTTTTAGCCGTGTAATAACAACATCTTTCTCGCCCAGGATATCCTAAGGATTCTTATCGCTAAAAGCCTCCTTCATCAACATGTATTGGGTGTACCTATGAAACATGTGGCTGAAAAAGGAGGCTAAGCCCTTGAGCCCACCCTGCATAGCATTCAGCTCACGCTGCATGGCACTCACCTCGCCTATAATATTGTCGTCAAAAATAGCCGCGTTTCTAGCTAAGATTTGCCTGTTGGCCTTCTCAACAGTAGAAGGAAAGGGCTGGTCATCCTGGTGCCTTTTCAGTGGCGGCTCCTACCTTTGTGTATTGCCGCTTATAGGCCTTTTTTCGGCGGCTCAGGAAACCAGTGGTATGTCGGCGAGAATGACTTCATAAACCTCAACAACCCACTCATTGACATTGGAAGGAGCCACCTCGGCAATAGTCAGCTCAATGGAAGCCGACAAAGGCTTAACCTCAACCTCTTGGATCACAATGCCTTTTGCCACAACACGGGTTGGGGGGAGGGGACAAGAACCTTAGGCTTTTCAGCAATAGCAGTTTTTTGTTTCCTTTTAGCTTTCCTTGGCTCATTTGGCTTCGACGCCTTCTCTTGTTGAAAGGCCAATGCAAAGTCAACCATCTTTGATTTCACCATTTTCTCTGCAACAAAATATACGAGCTCGGTTAAGTAATGCATAAAATGCAAAAAACAACAGAAGTTAAATTAGTAGAATCTTAACACAAACACACCAAAATTTTGTCGGTATTTAGAAGGAGTAGCGCTAATCAACCATTAACACGTAATTCAATCTTGTAAAGTCTTTATCACCCTAGAAAAATGATTCCGGGCCTGGGTCTCCTCCGGGGTCAGGTTGTTGTCCCAGACCAAATATCGACCGAAATCCAAGCAATAATGGTCGTACGGAAACTGATGCTAGGTTACATTTTCCCCAACATCACGTACAATGAAAAAAGTCTCCCAACTCTTTACACGGGGGCGAAGGAAGAGAAACTTGTTTTTGTATTCCTTATAGGAATCTTGGTAGGGCTTTAGTAAGGCCTGACCTCGGATGCTTTGGAGGGTGACAGAAGAAAATTTGTTGTAATACGTCTACTGGATGGGAGTAAAATAATATAAAAACAAATTCCAAGTACATACGACCCCCTCCTGGCCGCATAGATTTTCGAATGCCACAATGAATGCCCAACTATTTAGATGGAGTTGCGAAGGGGTGACGTTAAGAAAATTCAATATGGACACTTGGAAGTTGGTGAGTGGTAACCTAACTTCGAGATGTTCAAAGAACGTTAGATACATAGGCAGAAAACCAAGGTATAAATACCCAGCCACTACCGCCTCAGCCTCATTCAGTAGGGTCCCCATATTGTCCTTTTGACCTTGTGAACAGATCCAACCATCATCCCCTGGGGCCACTACGTCAAAGGACATATCTACAACATCTCGGCTTAACTCTAGGTGCCTGCCAGTGCGTCTAATGCCGCTGGTTGAAGCATGACTGTGTCCCGGCCACCTTTTTATCTACCCAATCAACATTTAGATTCACCGCGTCGTGATAGTCCTCTAGAGTGGTCTCCACGTTTCTAACAGTTTTTCCCATCGCCCTATTAAAAATATCGAAAGAAGGGTCAGAATCGGCTGATTGGGGCTTTAACTACAGTACAACCTCAGCACTAATTCTCGCCAACATAGTTACCCCAGAAGTATTCCCTAGCCCAGAGGGAATCTTCATCAAATCCAAATACTGCTCACAGGCTTTAGCATATTCCAACACCTTGTCCAGGCAGTATGACATCCTTATGGCTTTCAGGTGGCTTCGACATATTTCTAAAACTTCAGGGTAGATAACAATTTCAGGTGGCGGGGGATCCTTTGGGTTGGCTATTAAAGGACGCTCGTCAGTTCTTCTCGTGGTCTTTTGTCTACCCTCCCTACCTCGGACAGCTACCCCCCGCGAGTAGCCACAGGAACAGCTGAAGAACCGGTGTGGCCTATGGCGTCGTCATGACTTTTCGAAGATCTTTGCTGGCCAGTGCGGTGAGACGGAGGCAGCACCGGAGATTAAAACAACTAGCTAGCGGCAAAACCCGTCGGGCGACTGCCCCAACCGCTGTGTACAGAAGATGAAGTGTTGTGTCTGTGCGGGTCCATCTTCAGCGAAACAAAGGCACACAATACAGTACAAGAAAGAACACAATAGAAAGGACCCTGTTAAAGCGAAAAACAGCAATAAGAGCATTACCTTAGTATGAAAAATGAGAGGTGACGGGAAGGTGAATGATGTTAACAGGCAGTGTCGTAACTCTTGATGGAGAAGGAAGTTGCAACAGACAAAAAGGAGCTCACGAAGAAGAAAGAAAGCCACAGTAATGAAATGCGAATAAGCATAGTAAAACAGTCAAAACTAAAGCCTATGTTATATGGACCCATATTATGGTTAGGCCCAAACCCATCATTTTGAAAACATTATGCAGATTCATGTAACCGCCAAATCCCTTAGAGGTCGAAACGTCGTGGACTTTAAGATATTGAATCATAACGCATTTAATACATTTCGGTTGCCCCAAACGTACGGCGGAGTTGTTTGATAAGATGAAAAGGCACAGACTAGACCTTTCGACTCCAGAAAACTCTAAGCCGGCAATTTTTTCTGCCAAAAAGCCTACTGCCTTGGGGGCAACATCATCATTGACCCTTTTTCAAACTCTTAAGTCGACAATGCTTGTTACAAGCATCACTGGCTTGGGGGCAACTGTTCTGGACGTTATTCAGACATGCAGTTCTAAGTCGGCCTACATGTCGCCTACCCCCGGCTGGCATGACCACGAATACCTTGGATAGTATTTCCTGCTATCCTGATTTGACTTTACTTTCTGTCTCAACACAACATAGGAAACACCTACAACAAGGAAAACGTGTAATAAGGCATCCAAATACACTACCACGTGGCACTTAGCTCTAACATAATTTCCCTCCAAAACACACTATATAAAGGACTCCACACTCACCAGGTACATATGCTCTCTCTCATTCTCATTTTCACTTGCACCCTTACTGACTTAAGCATCGAAGTCCTTGCAGGTGCCACCATTGGAGACACCAACAACTGCCATGGGAGCTCACCAGAGATCTTCTCTCGTGTTCACCACACGACAGAAACTATTCTTTAGTCCTACCATATCTTCATTACATGATTAGTTCAACATGATTATAAGAGTAACATGGTAATTACAGTTAGTGGTATGGGTCAATGACATTAGTGGAATAGGTTCTCATTAGATCCCTATACTGTCCAAAACTTATAAATACTAGAAGGACCTTCTTTTTTAGGAATAATTTTTCCTCCCTTATTAAAACTCTAGCAAAATTCATATTGAATAGATCGTTAAAGTGTTTTCTATATGAATATTTATGAAGATGTTCAAGATAAACCAAACCACTAGCATCTAAGAGTAAAACCATCACCTCAAAATAGTGTAAAAGAGCCTCAGAACTGTCATATACATCATTGGAATCGATAAACTCATTCCTACCTCAATCATGAATACTTGTTGTCTACTCCCCATCTATT
The DNA here is from genome assembly GCA_004329165.1 of Spatholobus suberectus. Taxonomy (NCBI): domain Eukaryota; kingdom Viridiplantae; phylum Streptophyta; class Magnoliopsida; order Fabales; family Fabaceae; genus Spatholobus; species Spatholobus suberectus. The sequence continues at coordinate 451,491 of CM014732.1, read as the reverse complement.
AACCTTAAGCCACCCTTGATAGTAAGACACATCACATCTTGGCTAGTGTGGAGGAAGGCTCAATTCCATGTCAAAACTTTTTTACCGAAAGACTAATGAATATTTAGATTTGAGAGTGCTTCAAAACCTTACTTTTGATTAAGCCTTATATAAGGGAAATAGACCTTGCAAAACACCTTAATGTCTTTTGTAAAGGTTGCTATATAGGCTTGGGCTTGGGCCCATAGGCGGTTTGTTTAATCCACATACCAAACATGTTAGGATAAGCCAAAATGCTAATCCATTTAAATGCAAGCTTATTTTGGCCTAATCCATTTAACCTGTCGGTTAAACAAGTTTGGTCCACAGGTTAATAGGCCAACCTATAGACCAAATATATTTTTAAATATTATTTATTATTTTGTAACTTATTGGTGTATTTGGATAATTATTACTTAGTGTTTGATTAGTATATATTGTCATCTTTTTTAATATTTGAATATTTATAATTTCTTGGTGTCAAAAGTTAGAGATATTGAGTTTTTTATGTTTTATTAATTTTATTTGATATTTGAGTGATATAGATAAAGTTTTATTTTTAAAATTTTACTATTTTATTAATCCATGCATATTTTCTTATATTTTTTGTTAATCTTATGTTAGACATTTTTTAATATTTATCACTTTTTTTATAATTTTTCATGTTTTCTCAATTTATTATTATTTTAAATAAATTTACATTTTTATTGTTTTAATTCTTCAACCCATGGACTAGTCCATTTAGCCCGCGGGCTAAGTGGGTTGGATGTAGACCAGGCAAAATATGGTCCATTTAGGTTAAATTATTAATTTGGTCCCTTAATTTATTTAGAAGATTCAATTGAGTCCATCTATTATTAAAAGGTTCAATTAGATTTCCTAATTTTTAAAAATGTACCAATGTTACCCTTTCCGTCCAATTGCAAGAAACGACGTTCACCATGTTGCACACGTGGCATGAGTAGTCTGTGCCACGTATGCAACATGGTTAATGTCGTTTCTTGCAATTGGACGAAAAGGGTAATATTGACACATTTTTAAAAATTAAGAGACCTAATTGAATTTTTTAATAATAGAGGTACCCAATTGAACAAAATAAATAAATTAAGAAATCAAGTTAGTAATTTAACCTTCCATTTAATAAGTGGGCTAGCTCAGTCTGGTTCATTTAAATGCGAATCAAAACAGACCAAGCTGGCCCATAAAACCACCTATAATCTTCTGTAATGATATATTTTTTATTAAGGCACCAAAAAAGTTCATCTATAAAACTTTCCCACAAACCCTGAAGGAGTATTTTAGTTGGTTTAAGACCCTTTTACAGAGATCAAATAGGATAACCTTGCATTATTTTTATCCGACATTTCTTAATGGTCTGGGAAGTTCCTCGTACTTGCCAAACCTTGGACAATGTCATTCAATATTAAATGAGTCCCTAAGGAGTTTCTTATCCCGGTTTTATAAAAAAGTAGCTCTAGTCTTTGATTTCCCAGAAAACATCTAGTTGCACATCATCATGGAATCCATCAGGAATATTTAAATGGACGAGAAAAATATTTTACAAGAATACTGATCTACTTTAGGTGATAAATTTTTAAATATTTTAACATAAATAAATAAATTTTTTAATATAAGTCAATTAATAAATTAATTAAAATTAATAATTTATAATTTAATTATATAAATAAGTAAAGAAAATGCTGACCAATAAATCAACATAAATAAGCGCAACCCACATGGGATCAGACTTTGCTAATAAGTTATTAGCTTGAACTATATATCCCCCACTGCAAGATAACCCACATTTGGGCTAGGTTCGACAAAATTAGTTGATAAACTAGTTTCACCTGTGTAAAAAATATTTTTTAGATTGGTTGATTTTTACTTTATAGATCGGCTGTAGGTGCAAATATATAATTTGTTGATATAGAAAGTGTACTTTCTAGATTGTTCTGGTCATAACCAATCTTGAAGGCATGCTTTTTAAAAAAAAATTAAAAATTTCCTAATATATAATACAATGAAATACGACCAACATTACAATCAACCGATACAATATCAATGGTATCTTTTACTACTATATGTGTGTGTGTGTATGTGTGTATGATATGAGAATGACTTTCGTAAGTAAGAATGAGAATGATGAATCTCCATCATTAAATTAAAATGGAAGGCTTAGATTAAAAGACCTATTTAATAATTCATTAAAATTTCATGTGACCATCATATCTCTAAAAGATTCCAATTATCAAGTTTTAAAATATTCCAACGATCACACCAATCTTCTTCAAAAATGAGAATGACGAATCTCAACTGTTAAATTAAATGAAAGGCCTAGACTAAAAAACTTACTTAATAATTTATTAAAATCTCATGCAACTATCAAATCTCTAAAAGACCTCAATTATAATGTTCTAAAATATTCCAATTATCATGCCAATCTTCTTCAAAATTGTTATGCTTTCATTTGATGGACAAGCCATAGACCTTGACAAGAAAATAATTCTCTTGAGTTCAAAATATTCACAATATAATAAGATTAGTTTTATGACCAAAGTTTTTAATATAACAATTGAATAGACTAATAATGTGGATCTTCCTTTTTGAGTTACCACTCTGCTTTTATCTCCTAAGATTTACCACCCTCATAAATCATTTTCTCTTAATAGTTACCAGTTTGATAAATTTTATCTATTAAAACTTTTATTTTTCTTTAATCAATAATATTAGATAGTTTAAAAAATTGATAATATAGAGTTATATGCCATCGATCATATATGCATGTTATTTCTCTACAATTTTAAAAAATAAATTATTATGTTAATTATTAACAGTAGATAAATAAATTATTGAATTGTTATTTTAAAATAGTAACTTGAGGGTTTCCTATTATTTTCTTTTAAAAAGTAAAATATTGTATTAATATGAAGAAAATTTTAAAACTATCTTTCAAATTATCTCAAGATAACAATTTTGAAAAAGATTGACATGATAATTGGAATACTTTAGATTGTGATAATTGAGATTTTTTAGAGATTTGATGATCACATGAAGTTTTAATGAATTATTAAGTAGGTCTTTTAATCTAGGCCTTTCATTTTAATATAACAGTTGAGATTCATCATTTTCATTATCACCTAAGAAAGTCATTCTCATATGATATGTCCCTACACACACACACACACACACACACACACACACTTGTTTTTTAGTTTGAGTATGTTAGCAAATTACACCATTAGTATATTTTAAGATAATCTTAATTATAACTTGTTAACGTACTTCAACAGCAACAAAAAAAAAAAACAAGTGAGTATACGTTAACAAACCCCAAAAACATTTGTTAACTTATACTTGTTTTTTAATTAGAGTACATTAGTAAATTACATTGTGAATGTATTTTAAGATAATTCTTAGTTATAACTTATTAAAATACTTTAACTAAAAATCAAGTAGGTGTATGTTAACAAATTTCTCACTTTATATATATATATATATATATATATATATATATATATATATGGCAAAAAGAGCAAATAATATTTTTTAGTTTATCAGATTATTTTTTATTTAATAAATAAGAGATTAATCTTTTAAAGTGTAATCACTGTTCCACTAATCGGGTGATTTATTTATTTTTGACAGAACTAATCAGGTGATAAAGATAAGAAAAGAAAAAGATAAGATCTTTTATCCGTAATAATTTTTTTTCATATATATAAATTTCAATATCAAAGATGTGTAAGTGTAAGTGACTTGAACCATATGTACTCTCCGAAAACAATAATTTATAAATGTTATACTTTATTTTGTTACAAAAGTATGATAATTTATAACCATATAATTAAAAAAACTATATATTTTTTTATTAAACTTGGTTTGATTCTTATGTCTTTGAAATGTTGAACAATCAGATGATAAAATAAATTGATTAAATGAGTGGCTGTCCTAACTCCTTGAACAATGAACGGAGTATAAGAGCCCTTGCAAATATCAGCAAGGATTTCGCGGATCGCAGTAGGGGTGTTCATCGGATCGGATTTATCTGATGAACCCGACAATCCAAACCAAACCAATTAAATTGGTTCGGATTGGTTCGGTTATCGGTTTTTTTCACTTCAAATCCGAATCAAACCAATCATAATTGGTTCGGTTATCGGATTTAACTTTTTTCAACTCGAACCAACTCGAACCAATCCAATCAATTATGTTTTAACTTTTAAAATAATATATTTTAAAGTTAGAACTTAAATTTTGCTTCAACTTTTGTATTTTCTTTCCTTTTCATTTATTTTAACTTTCTTATGATCTTATTTAATGTTATAAAATATTTTAAGTTGATCATGTTTATTATGTAAATTTTTTATTATATTTTAGGTAAAAAAATTAATGATATATGTAAAGTGATAATTATATAAAAATTAAATATTTTTGATAAAATAAATAATTAGTTATTAAAAAACAAGGAATATTTTTACCTTGCCTTAGTATAAAATTAAATAATTATATAAAATAGACAATAAATAAAAATAAAAACTTAGAAAAATAATAATTTATTTTTTTATCTTAATCCGATGACCCGAACCAAACCAACCCAATTATAATCGGTTCGGTTCGGTTCAGATTGGCTGAAAAAATTCTCAAAACCCGAACCAAACCAATCCAATCAAATATAATTGGTTCGGATTTAATTTTGTCCTAAATCCGAACCAATCCAACCCATGAACACCCCTAGATCGCAGAATATAGACATGTCTTCCTCTCCAAGTTAAGGTGACGAAAACAGAAATCATATTAACTTGACTAATTTCATATTTTAAAAAATCATGATAATAATTTATAACCATATAATTAAAAAAACTATATATTTTTTTTATTAAACTTGGTTTGATTCTTATGTCTTTGAAATGTTGAACAATCCGATGATAAAATAAATTGATTAAGGCTACGTTTGGTACAGCAGAAATAATAGAGAAGAGAATGGAAGAGAGTGAAAATGAGAAGAAGTGAGTTGTTTGGTAGGATGAAAGTGTGAAGAAATTTTAAAAAAAATATACGAGACCCATCCTAAAATATTTCCGCACAAATTTGAGAAGAAAAATGAAGAAATTGCATAAAACGCCGCACCATCCACATATATCAGCCCTGTGGCTCGTTGTTGAGGCAAGTAAATCGATTTTGCCTCAAGCAAAATTGATTTACTTGCTTTTGCTTCATTATATAATAATAATAAAAATAATAATAATAAATAAAAACAATAATAATAAAAATAATATTAATAATAAAAACAAATATTATTAATAATAATAAAAATAATATTAATGACAAAATAACTAATAATAATTAAAATACTCTTAACTTTCACTTTATTTTTTAACTATTTCTTCTCAACCAAACAACTTTAATTTGATTCTATTTGTCACCCAACTCCTTGAACAATGAACGGGATAGAAGAGTCCTTGCAAATATCAGCAATGATTTCGCGGATTGCAATGCACCAAAGGGTCCTAAAAATCCTCTTGTAGAATATAGACGTGTCTTGCCCTCCAAGTTAAGGTGACGAAAACAGAAATCATATTGATTTGACTAAGTTCAGATTTTAAAAAATGATGATAATAATATACGCCACTACTGTCGGCCATCGGGTATGACTAGATGAACTAAGTTTGAAAATTGATAATAGCTTAACTTTACATATTTTTATTCTAAAAGGTAAATATTACTTATTTTAAGCTTAATCGTTATGTAGTATTAGTGTAAAAACTTTTACACTATCAACTAATCGAAAATCAGCTTTAGTATGACTTTTAGGATGTTTATTATCAAAGTCAGCAAACTTATCATACATAGTGGGTTGTGATTGAATGACAGTATAAAATTGTTTTACACTATCAGTGCATAGTCTATTTTTTCACTTATTTTTACCTCTATTTCTAAATTAATTTTTAAAATAATTTATAACTTTATATCAATCATTTATTATAAATTTAAAATATAATTTATGTATTTAAATATATTTATTTATTATTAATTCTAATTCTAATATAATTTATATATTCAAAAAATTATTTATCATAAATTTCATTTATATAAAAATAAAAATTTATTTTGTGTAATCTAGTTATAAGCAAATTGGAGATCCCATGTATTATAAACACCAACGTAATCTATATCTATACAAATAATAAAGGAGATATCCATCTTTGGTATACATATTTTCTAGCTTGTTTTATCCTTCTAAAAATTACCCCTCAATTACAATAGTTATTATAAAAAATAATTCCTCAATCATGACAGTTATTTATATTCTTTAACCAACTTTTATTTTTAATTAAAAAACACTCAACTACATATATAACTAAATCTAACTCTAAAAAAAAATAAAAAATAGATAAACAAGGCATGGAGTGCATGTTTTTCAACTAGTTAATAATAAAGGAGATACCTATATTTGGTGCACACATTTTTTAAACTATTTTGTCCTTCAACTAATTCTAAAAACTACTCTTCAATCACAATAATTATTATAAAAAAATAACTCTTCAATCATGCCAGTTATTTATATCCCTTAATCACATTTTATTTTTAATTAAAAATACTCAACTACTTATACAACTAAATCTAATTCATCTACCCAAAAAAAAAACAAAACTAAATCTAATTCTAAAATAAAAAAAATATAGATAAATAAGACATAGAGTGCCTATTTTTCAATAATAATAGAAGTGTGAACTTTTATTAATTAATTATTGTGATTGGATGATCAATATCCTTAATCTTATTTGAAAACTAAATCTTAATTGAGACACCACTCTCAACAGAGAAAATACAATGGTTAAGATTAGAGGGAGATAACTTATACTACTACCTCCATTTCTTGTTCAGTGTCATTTAAAGTTTTTATACACAAACCAATAAATGTAATATATTTTTCTGTTTTTTTATTAAAATAGTTTTAAAGTTTTCTTTTGTACCTTTTTTTTTTCTACCCTACAATAAATGTATACTAATTGTAAATGTGTAAATTAGTTAAGTATTAGGTAGGAAGCAAGAGTATAATTGACAAAAAGTTATTAATGCTATCTTGAATTTTGAAAATGACAGATAAATAGGAACAAAAATTTTCTAAACAATTGACAATGAAAAATAAACAAAAGGAGTGTAAAAATTAAAAATTAATGTTTACAAGAACTTAATTTCTCCAATCATTAGAGTGCTATGGAGATTGTAGGGGTGGCAAAAGAATGCACTTCCCCTTATGATTTATCCAATTCATCTATGTAAAATCCAATCCAATCCGTCTAATTATTTTTAAGAAAATACTTGGATCAGATTGGATGGGTTATATAATTAAATAGATGAACAATAATCTATCCTATCTTATTTCCAAAAACAATAAATTATCTAATTGACACTTTATGGATCAAAATCAGTGTAACATAATTGTCTTTTCATATTTAATTTTTTAAAATTTATTAAAAAGTTTTAGAATAATTTCTTATATATTAATTTTATGATTTATTCAGAATAAATTAAATTTTAAAAAATAACTATTTATTTTAAAAAAATTATCTTAACAAATCAATAAAACAAATAAACATTTCTTTAAGCAAAAAAAGTTATAACATTATTTAACTTTTAAAAATATTTTTATGGACGAATGAGAGAGACTATTTTGAAATAATCGTAAAAAATATTTAATTTTAAAAAATAATTTTATGAATAAATTAAACATTCATTCATAAAAAAAGTTAATAGATGGATTAAATAAATTTTATTAAATGGAGTATAAGTGGATTGAATTTTTTCAATAAATTTTAATAGACTATAAATGAACTCATAAATTATTTTTAATCTATCTATTATAATTCGAATAAAAAATTATCCATTTTACATGCCAAAGAAAGAATCTACGTTAACAATCATATAAGATATCAGTGTGTGATGAGCTTTAATTTTTTTAATTGGACACATCATAAGAAGTGTCTAACACGTATTGGACAAGTGTCAGGTAGGTGTCAATGTTAAAAATGTGTCCAACACCACGACACTTCAAACTTGAGAGGTGCCCGTGCTTCATAGGTCAGTACTGTATAATGCAAAATGGACAGTGGAAAACGTTCCTGCCAGTAAGTTTGAAACGTTCAAAAGTGAAACTTAAACAAGGCAGGAGCCATCTAGCAGATGAAATTCAATATTCGTCAGCACAAAAATAATTGGGAATAAATTTTGCTGCCAAGTTTCAATTAATAACCAAAATCTAAACTGTAAAAGTGCTTTGACAGTCAACTTTAGAAAGTGGTCTTATATCATATACATATAATAAGATTTGTATTAAAAATAATAATAATAATAATAATAATAATAAAAGCACGTCATCCTCTGACTGACTTTATAGGGAAAATTAATACTAAGTTGATAATGTGATAATTACAATATTAGTCCACGTTATCGGCATTAATGAAATAATTGCAGTATTGATGTATCAGTCTAGGTTATCAGCATGATTTTAGTGGATCATATGTAAAAATATGCTTTGAATACCTGTATCATTCTCAACCAAATTTGTAGGAATATGTAGGAGCTATTGATAGAAACTTTATATTAGGAGCTGATTAGTAGGAACTTTTTGTATATATTATTAGGAGCTGTTTAGCAGGAATTTTTGTATATATTTTAATACAACATACCAATAAAGGTAGAGATTCCTCTCGAATTTTCACGTGGTATCGGAGTGTGAAAATTCAAGGCTGACACAAGATGACAGAAAATCAGAAACAACTCGCTGAACAAGGGAAGAGAATTCACTCACCTTATGAGAGGAATGAATTGGTCGTCAACTCGTTTTTATAAAAATCCAAAAATATCAGTTAGTGATTGCTTATGAAAGAAAATTCTTACAAAAATTACTTTTCAAATGAAGATAGTTAAATATAATAATTTATATTTAAATCTATTTTTAATCAAAATAAAGTTTATATTTAAATTTTAGTCTTTATAGGCTGCATCTCGTCCTTGTTCAACTATGTTAATATACGATTTGTACACTTGTGGGTATTCTTAAGGGGAGTCACCGAAGATTCCAGAATACATTTTTAATATTTAAATTATTCACATAATGCAGGAAAATTGGTTTTCATTCTGCATACAGTCACAATGGCCTTTATAAACACAAGTTGCTTACAATTGAGATCATTAGAAAATTGAAGTGAAACTCAGATGGCAAGTCCAAAATTCAGTTTCTGTTTCCTAGTTCTTTTTGTAAGCTATGGCATATTGATTCCAACTTGCTGCCTTGGTGATATATGCCAGCCAAAAGAACACGCTGCATTATTTGTATTTGGAGATTCATTATTTGATGTTGGAAACAATAATTACATCAATACTACTGCTGATAATCAGGCCAATTATTCTCCATATGGGGAAACCTTCTTCAAGTATCCAACAGGTAGATTTTCTGATGGACGCGTGCTTCCAGATTTCATAGGTATATAAGAATTTTGGATTTATGAGCTTAATTAATTAACAGCAAGCAATACTTTACTGCTTTTATACCTGCAATAATATGATAACTTTATTGCAGCTGAGTATGCTAAGTTGCCGCAAATCCAACCATATCTATTTCCTGGTTATCAACGATACGTTGATGGAGTTAATTTTGCATCAGCAGGAGCTGGGGCTTTGGTTGAAACCCATCAAGGACTGGTGTGTTGTATGTTATTATTAAGTATTAACTAATTAAGGATGAATGCTGTACTCTTTTGACTGAATCATTAATTTTATATCCAACCTTAGAAGTCTACGGTATCTATTTTGACATTTAATTTCAGGTGATAGATCTAAAAACTCAACTAAGTTATTTTAAGAAAGTCAGCAAGGTATTGAGGCAGGAACTAGGAGATGTAGAAACCAGAACTCTGCTGGCCAAAGCTGTTTACTTGATTAACATCGGAAGCAATGATTATATAATCTCTCTGTCAGAAAATTCGAGTGTCTTTACTTCACACACTGTTGAGAAATATGTAGACATGGTAGTTGGTAATCTTACAACTGTGATGAAGGTAGAAGTTACTTACTTCTGCATTCAACCATCAAAGTTCTACTTGCTATATCAATCTTCTACCATTCTAATGGTTTTATCTAATCTGAAACATTAGGGGATACACAAAACAGGAGGGAGGAAATTTGGGGTTCTTAACCAGCCAGCTCTTGGTTGTATTCCGCTCGTCAAGGCACTAGTAAATGGATCTAAAGGTTCTTGCGTGGAAGAAGCTTCAGCACTAGGCAAACTACATAACAGTGTACTTTCAGTGGAACTTCAGAAGTTAAAGAAACAGCTAAAAGGATTTAAATATTCATACATCGATTTTTTCAATTTAACTTTTGATCTTATAAACAACCCTTCAAAATATGGTAGGTGACTGCATATTTATAGTAAGTGAAAATTTAATCTCATCTTTACTCTGATGTTGGCGTGCCTTGATTTGTTGTAAAGGGTTTAAAGAAGGCGGTGTGGCATGCTGTGGCAGCGGCCCTTACAGGGGATATTACAGTTGTGGAGGTAAAAGAGCAGTGAAAGATTACGACTTATGTGAGAATCCTAGCGAATATGTGTTCTTTGACTCGGTTCATCCCACTGAAAGGGCTGATCAGATTATTTCCCAGCTTATATGGAGCGGAAATCAAAGTATTACAGGCCCATACAATCTGAAAACACTATTTGAAGAATAAGCCAACCATATTCTGATAAATGACTTTGTTATTTGTACTAAAAGGCAATATAAATGTAATCGGCAGTTATAATTGTGACATCTTGAAGGATTAATGAAACAATACTTCCATGACAGCGTGCCATTATTCTTGTATCTATTGACTAGTTCTCATGATATTTCCCTACTTATCATCACTCCCTCTCTTTAGAGATAATATAATGCGTAATGGACACTAGAAAACGTTGCTGCCAATAAGTTTGAAACGTTCAAAAGTGACACCTAAACAAGGCAGGAAAATGCTATATCTAGCAGATGAAATTCAATAGTCGTCAGCACAAATAATTGGGAATAAATTTTGCTGCCTAGTTTCTATTAACCAAAATCTAAATTGTAAAAATGCTTTGACAGTCAACTTTAGAAATTTGTCTTATTTCATATATATAAAAGATTTGTATTAATAATAATAATAATAATAATAATAATAATAATAAAAAGTAGGTCATCCTCTCACTAACTTTATTGAAAAAAAAAGCTAAGTGTTTTGCAAGCCACTAAAGTCGCTTATAAATTAGTTTGATCAAAATAAGTTTATTTGGTATAGAAGTTTATTTTAGTAGTTTCTAACTTTTTTTTCATAAGTGACTTCAACTAGCTTATAACTTATAATTTGTTGGAATTTCTCTCCTTAATTGATGAAACACTAAGTGGAAATTGATGGTTGAGTATACCAAAAGGGATAACTCTTGAAGACCACCATTGTATTCAAGGATGCAATTGGTTATAACATTAAATATCTACTTTCTCATGAAGAGTTACATTTATTCATGAATGAAGAGTCCTTTCATCTCTTATAAATAGCGAGGCTTGTAAAGTGGTGAAGCATTATATCTCATCCCATCCAGAAATCTTTTTTGAGAGAAAAAGAGAGAGTTATAAAGTGAGAGAGTTCTTGTATTCTTGTTTGAGAGAAAGAAAGTTGTGCTTCCACCAAACTTGGCGAGAATTGAGAGATAACCATTCAATAGGGGTGAGATTCTTTGAGTGACCCTCTTACGAAAAGAGACAAATATTGTAATCTTACTTTTGTAGTGGAGATTTTTCGCTAGACTAGGTGTAACGCCCGGCCGCTTTCAGGATGAGTGACTATCCCCACAAACCAACACAAGACTTTTCAGTGTGTTTTATCCTCACTCACACGCTTCCCGGAAAACTTCCCAGTAGGTCACCCATCCCTAAATTGCTCCAAGTCAAGCACGCTTAACTATGGATTCCTTAAATGATGGCTACCAAAAAGTAGATGCATCTTGATGGTAAAGTAGCACTTATTAATTCCTTAAGCTATCCTCAACTGTATAGTCCATACTGCACACTCAATCCTCTCGTGGGTTGTGTATCGACAGTCTCCTGGAGCTGCAGGAGCGCTCATGTCCATGCTCATCTTTTTACTGGCGATCACTCCCGCCCTCGTCAGCCCCGGGATGTTACATCCACCAGCTTCGCTGTTCTCCTCGAACACACGTATGAAGAGAAGCGCTTGATATTTGTAACGCGGCCGTTTCGGTGAGTGATATCTCACAAACCACAAGATTTCGCTGTTTGTCCTCACTCACAGCTTCCGGAAACTTCCCAGTAGGTCACCATCCCTAAATTGCTCAAGTCAAGCACGCTTAACTATGGAGTTCTTAAGTGATGGGCTACCGAAAAGTAGATGCATCTTGATGGTATAAGTAGCACTTATTAATTCCTTTAAGCTATCATCAACTGTACAGTCCCATACCTGCACAGCCTCTAGATCCCTCTCGTTCGAGTGTGTATTCGATTCATTCATGTACCCCTCCCGCTGGAAGCCTGCCAGGAGCCGCTCATTGTCCATGCCTCATCTCTTTTGCACCGGCGATCACTCCCCGCCCTCGTCAGCGCCCGGGATGTTACACTAGGTCCCATGATTTTTCCTTGCTCACATTAAGAAGGTTAAAAATTTTTGGTGTTATTTTCTTACTCTCTACAGTTATTTTCCTTGCTAGACTAGAGAATTTGATCTATTAATTCCCAATAATGGTATCACAGCTGGCCTGGTTAGGGGATGAAAGGAGCTGTTACTCATGATGGAAACATGTTCAAGCTAATTGCGGATAATTACTCCTATTAGAAGCCAATGATGGAAGATCATATGTACTACAAGGATTTGTACGAGCCAATCACCAATCAGAACAAGCCAGAGGAAAAGAATGACAAAGATTGGGAGCTTCTAAATTGCAAAGATATTGCTAGATTCGAAAATATATTGATCAAAATTTGTTTGAGCATGTATCGACTTATACCAATGCATGAGTGATGAAAAAAACTTGAATCCATGATTCAAAAGAAGACTATTAGGAACAAAGCCCATCTTGTCAAAAAATTGGTGAAATTCAAGTATTCACATGGTCAGAATATGATTGTGCACTTAAACACCTTCAAGGGAATTATGAAACAATTGATGAAGGTAGAAATGAAAATTGATGATGAATTGCAAATTCTTTTTCCCCTTAGTTCCTTGCTTAAGAGTTGGGACACATTGGTTGTCATTCTCAACAACTCTGTTTTAGATGGAAAGCTTAGCATGGACGCTATTACAAACATTTTGCTAAATAAAGAGTCAAGATAGAGAGAAAGATGAAATAAACAAAGAAACACATAAAAAGGGGAATTGAATTGTGTGTTGTGTATTTTCGAAAACTTTTTTGCAAAACAGGTTTTCGTAAGCACTAAAAGATATCATCCAAAAAAAAAAACAATTTGGAGAATAAAAGATACGGAAAGAGGATAACACATAGAGTTTTATACTGGTTCACTCTTAACTAAGAGCTATGTCCAGTTCCTTCAACCTGAAGGTGTGAGGATGTGAAAGTTTTAGAGTGCAGAGAGATCATCCAAAGAGTAATAGAGTTTTTGCACAAGTTATGTAGCTTTGTTACTTCAGTCTTCACTCTTGTTTCTTCTTATAGAAGCTTGGGAAAATATTCGTTGTGAGATATAACTTCTTCCTGTTTTAAGAGCATTTAATGCTCAAGATAGCATATCATAAAAAGTTGAGGAGACGGATTCTGATGTCGCCTGTTACAGTGGCAGATTATACCATAAAGAAGTTTCTCTTTCCTAACACGCGTAAAGTGCTTTTAACTTTTATCTCTTTACTTTGGTACTTCTTCTAATAGGTTGACTTGTTTCTTCCAATCAACTTGTATCAAGTATCAAAGCTTTTTTTATTATTATTTGAAACATGCTTCACGACATTCGAAAAGACACGACATATGTATATTCTTTGATACTACTTAGTCATTTTTTGAGGAAGCTTGTTAAAGTTTCTTTTTCGTAGGATAACTTTGTCCAAATATATAAGTGATATATCGTATAAGATTCTTTATAAAAGCATATTTATGATAAAAACAATTTTGGACGCTTTTGAAATATCGTTAAAGACGCTCCACAAGGTTGGATGCTTATCTATAAAACGTTGGACGACTTGTTTAGTAGGTATATGGATGCTCAAATAAAAACGACTAAAAGCTAAGTTAAAACAAAGCAATAACATGAGTGTGTTTTTATAGACGCTTAAGGTCCCAAGACACTTAATTCTTGTAAAACATGAAATGTTAGATCATCATAAATTTTCATAATCTTTGTTATCATTAAAACATTTTAGGGGCTAGATGTTTTATACGTATTTGGTTCCAACAAAAGAGACTCGAACAGCTACTTTGAAGCCAACATTGTTGGGAATAGATGCAGCAGTGAGCAACAAGGAAAAGGAAGTCATGCGAGATCACGAGGGAGATCCAAGTCTCACACCAAAAGTCTTACTTGCTTTTGCTGTGGCAAAGATGATCATAGAAAATCAGAGTGTAGATTCTTGAAAAGAGACCAAAAGGTTGGAATAGTTCATCCTAATCAAATAGAACCCAAGAAGATGATGGAAGAAAAAACCATTACGACAGCGGCCTCAAACGATGAAAACATATTTTTTATTGGTGAAGAAAATTATCTAAATGTTGTATTTGATGATTGCATTTGGATAGTTTATTTTAGAGCATCCTTTCATGTCACACCTCATGAAGGATTCTTCTCATCATATCAAAGCAGAGACTTTAGTACAATGAAGATGGGCAACTATGTCATAAGCAAGATTGTGGCCATAGGAGAAATAACTCTGATGACCAAGAATGGAGACGAGCTTGTGATGAAGGAGATAAGACATGTACCTGAGATGTGTTTGAACCTTATCTCAGCAAGAAAGCTAGATGAAGTTGGAATGATAAACTAGTTTGGTGTCGATAGATAGAAACTCAACTGAGGGAGCATGACTATTACTTGCAATAAGAAAGAAGGCTCTTTGTACATTATACAAGGAAAGATATGAAAGGGAGATAAATATCATTCAAAATACAAGCAAAGAATTGTGTCATAGACAATTAGGCCACATGAGCGAGAAGGGATTGGAGATTCTTGTAAAAGTCCATCTTTTAAGCATAAAGAGGAACCAATTGAATCTGGTGAAGACTACCTAGCAAGTAAGCAACATAGAATACCTTTCCAAAGATCAGACAATGTTAGAAGAAGAAAGTAGATCCTAGACCTTTTTCATTCAGATGTTTGCTCAACAACTAAAAAGTCCCTTGGTGGTGCCTAGTATTTTGTTACCTTTATTGATGACTACTCTAGAAAGTTGTGGTGTATCTATTGAAGATAAAAGATCAAGTTCTTTAAGCTTTTAAGGAGTTCTATGCATTTATAGGACAAAAGACTAATAGAAAGTTCAAATGCTTGAGAATTGATAATGGTGGAAAGTACATAAGCTTATTTGAGCATTACTATAAGACTCATGGGATAAGACATGGAAAGGTACCCCTAAGACACCTCAAATGAATGGTATAGCTGAAAGGTTTAATAGGACGATTATAGAGAAAGTCTAAAGCATGCTTTCTCATGCAAAACTCCCTAAGTCATTTTGGGGAGAGGCAGTAAGAACTACGACTAATTTGATCAACTTGTCGCCTTCAGGACTGCAAAATGGAGAGATAACAAATGAAGTATGGTATAGAAATAAAGCTTTTTATGGTCACTTAAGAGTGTTCGAATCTAAGGCTTGTGTTCACATTCCAAAATATGAAAGACCAAAGCTTGATGCAAAGGCAAAAAAGTGCATATACCTTGGTCCACCAAAAGATAAACTTGGTTTTAGACTATAGGATCCTACAAACAAGAGAATTATTCAAAGCAGAGACATAGTGTTCTTTGAGGATCAAACAATCCAAGATATCAAGCAGTCTGAAAAGCCAAGGTTCAAGGTAAGTCCTTATCAAAGTTTTATTAATTAACGGGAAGAGACTTCTTAGATGGAACCTGATCAGACGAAGCAATAAGATCAGACGGTATAGCCTAATGAGACAAATGAACCATTTAATCAGATGAATAAAGATAAAATGATGGAGAATGTTTAGACGGAACATAGACCTAAAGTGAGATGATCTATAAGCATTAGAAAAACCATTAGGAAGGTTCTTTTTAGACGAATATGTCAATCTTATTGATGAAGGAGAACCTTAAAGCTTTAAAAAAGCCATTGAGACGAATGACAAAGAGAAATGGATGCTAGCCATGAGTGAAGAGATTTAGTTCTCGAAGGAGAACCAGACATATGATCTGATGGAAATGCCTAAAGGACAAAAAGCGTTGCGAAACAAATGGGTGTTCAAGCTCAAATTAAAGAGAATAACTCGAACCCTAGGTAAAAAGCACAAATTGTCATAAAGGGGTGCAACCAAAAGAAAGGCATAGATTTTGAAGAAGTCTTCTAACCAATGGTGAAGATGACATCTATTAGAACAATCCTTGGTCTAACTGCCAAATTAGATTTAGAGATAGAACAGCTTGCTGTCAAAACAACATTCTTACATGGAGATCTAGAGCAAGAAATGTATATGGAGCAACCAAAAGGTTTCAAAACTAGGCAAAGAACACTTACTGTGTCATCTGAAGAAAAACCTCTGGTCTGAAGTAAGCTCAAAGACAATGGTACCAAAAGTTTGATTTTTTCATGACCTAACATAATTTCAAGAAAAACTTTGCAGACCATTGCATGTGTAAAACACAAAGATAACACAAGAAGGGGGTTGAATCGTGTTATAGTAAATATTTGCAAAAACCTTTTTTTTAAAAGACGTATCGTCTAAAGAATTAACCAAAAGATTTTTAAAAGCGTTATTTAAAGAAAGATGAATGCTGAATGATAAATAGAGAAGCATAAAGGATTTATACTAGTTCGTTTCACCCCAGAGACTACATCTAGTTCTTAGCAATGACCAAGTTCCACTAACTTAAACAAGTTACAAGTATTCTTTCAACCAAGTCTTTTCAAGTTCAACCCAAGTAGTTTTTAACTTGCCTCTTCAGGCTTCTACCGATTTCTTAGAGAAAAAGGTTAAATGTAAGTTATCTCATTGAGTTTAACGTCCTATCAGACAAATATACAATGAAGTTCAAAGTAAGCTTTTACAAGCAACGTATATGAATATTACAAGATAAGAACTTTTCAATAGTTAAAGATTTTTCAATCAGCCAGCATTTGAGACTGAGGTCTCTTCTTCTATTTATAGGCTTATCCAGAAAAGTGTCTATTGTGAGTGCTTGCAAGAGACATCCTTTGTCTGTTGGAAAAGAGTCGTTGAAGCATTAAATGCAGCATTTAATGCCTTTCACCTACTTGTCACTTTGATAAGATAAAACATTCTGCTTATCTTTGTCATTCTTGTACTCAATATTGTAGCAGTGGACATATCTGCTTTTCCGTTCTGACATTCGCACGCACATATTCCTTCTTGTATGCATAAAGTGGACTTTCCTCGAGAGTAGGCACATATACTTCATTTATTTCGAGGTTGTTTATGCTTTTACAATTTTGCAATGTGTAGATAGTTAGAACTTTGTCTGAAAGTAGCTAGTTACTAAATCTTTTTAAAGAAAGATAAAGATGATACATGATGAAGTGATCAGATGATAGCGAACATGCAAATTATGAGTGACGAGACGATTGCTTGAAAAACTCTTTTTAACTGTTTGTTATTATCAAAATATTTGAGAGTTATAAATTTGTCCTTTGTCTTAACAGCGTGTTTGTGAATAATTATGAAAATGGAGAGTCCATCATACTCTTGTTGTATGTTGATGATATGCTAATTGTTAAGAAAGACAAGACGAAAATAGTTGTTCTTAAGAAGGCGTTTAATAAGTCTTTTGCCATGAAGGCTCTGGGTGCAGTGAAAAAGATTATAGAAATGAAGATCATTAGAGATCATTCTAGAAGAATGTTGTGGATATCTCTAGAAGCTTATATTGAGAAGATTCTTAAAATGTTCAATATGCACAATGCTACATCTGTGTGAATTCTATCAGTTGGACATTCAAGTTAAGCAAGTCTTAATGTTTGTGAATACCCAATTTTATTCGGGCAGTCCATGTAATAAATAATAATAAAAAATTATAAAATAATAAAATAATAAATAAATAATAAATAAATAAATAATAGTAATAATAATAAAATTTTAGTTAAATAACGTCTTTTGTCTTACGTTTATTAGGCTAGACGCTTTGGGCCCATAATTCTTTTAAATAAGGGAAAAGGAAAAGTAAAAAATTCCAAAGTTAAAAAATATGTAATAATAAAGTAAATAAAAATAATAAGAATGGGAAAGAAAATAGAAAGAAGGTATAATAAAGAATAAATGTTTCCTTTTAAATCAAGATTAAAAATGGATGAAAATGAATATAATTGAGTTTTTAATTGTTGGGCCTACACAACAAAATAAAAAATGTTGGGCCCAACCAGGCCCATTCCTAATGAAATAAATGGACTCAATCAGAAAAGGATAAAAAAAGCTGAAAGAAGTGGAGAAACGTGGAGAAAAAGTTTCTCCAAAGTTATAAATAGAAAAAAGAACAGAATGGGAATCTTTTTTCATTTTTCGTAAAAACTCTCGTTCATTCTCACATGTTCACTTTCGTGGACTCTCACGTCACTTTCTAAAGGAAATCTGAAAACAGTGCCTGAAAGAAACCAAGAAAGAAAAGCAGAAGGAGAAGGAGGCGAGAAAAACAGTTTCATCAACAGTGAAAGGAATTACCAAGGCTCAGTGGAATTGAAAGAGAGAGAGACATCAGTTGTTAGAGAAATTGTAGAGGTACTTCCTCATTCCTTCTCACATTCTATTAAACAACAATGTAGAATTCTGTGCAATGATTGCTATTCATGGTCGTGTTTGGTGTATTTGTGAATTTGTTCGTGAATTTGTTCATATATTTCTGTTGTTGAAACGTTTCCTGGTACTTGTATTGCTCAAATTTTCTTTTATAGATGATATTCATTGTGGTGGAATTCTTCCTCAGCGAATTATCTTAGTTCTGTTGCAAGGATTTCGTGTTCTGTTTTGCATATAGAAACAATATGAAAATAGAGTGTTATTCACAGCTAATAATATCCTCCTCAATTTTATACCGAATCATCCAACTATACACACACAATAGACTCCTTTTGGCTTTCTTTACATACATCTGTGCCTCATTCCGGTTATTCATAAATCCAGAATATGTATACCGGTATTCATATGAAATAATTATTAATAGTCAGATCAAGAAAAACTTAATAAAACACAAAATAACTGTTAATGCGAAGAAGTTCGTCATCGCCGGTAAAGCGTCTCCGTTTCGCCGTCGCGGTATTTCTGCTAAAGCTTCCGTATCGTCACTGCCACGCCGCCACGATGCTCTGCTATGCCTCCGATGCATCAGCTCTGGTGTTCCCTGGCCATAGTGATATCGTCTCAGCACCGTCCTGGCTTCGTGACGGGAAGAACTCGAGGAGAAACGAACTGTCCTCCTTTGCCATCACTCAGTTCGGAACCTGCGATCTGGATCTATTGCCGCCAGTGTACGGAAGCTCCGCTGGGGTTGTAGAAGTTATTTGGAATTTGGGAATGGAGAAGCACGAGGGGTTTACCCCCTCGCCCAGCATACGTCGGTGATGGGCCTGGCCCATTCATATTTAATGGACAATTTAATTGACAATGCAAAAAGGCAAGCGGTAAAAGACAAATAAAAGGGAATATTTAAATACTAGACAATGTGAATATAGCGAAGTTCTCGTCTTCCTTGAAGAAAGTTTAATAATAAATGCTTTTTGCTAGCAATTGGCAATGATGTTTTTATTTGTTCATTAAACGTTTTTTTTTCTCTTAAACCCCTTTTTATGAAATTAATTAATAATTATTATATAAGCAATCCAACGTGATGATAGTCACTTGCTGAGATTAACGTAGAATCTATGGGTTGCGCTTTCACGATGCTTCTTTTCTTCTTTTTAATAATAATTATAATTAGCTCTCTTTAATATGATAAATGAATAAATAAATAAATGAAGTAAATAAATCATTAAATTTGATAATAGCAACTTAGGATGCACTTCCTATTTGGACATTATTAAAGTTTTAATGATAATTATTTAAGATGCACTTTTTATTTGATTATCATTCCTTTTTTGATAATAATAATAATAATGTTTTTTAAGTAAAATAATAGAAATATTTTGACAAAGGGTTTTAATAATAGTCACTTAAGATGCACTTTCAATTTGACTATTATGAAAATCTTAAAGGGTATTTGGATAACTACTTTGGATGCACTTTCAATTTGGTTATTGATTATGCCTTTATTATAGAAATAATAATAATAAAATAATAATAAATGTAATAAAATTGTTAAATCTTTTTACAATATTGAGGGCTTTACAATACTAAAATTTCCTCTTTTTAACAAAGATTTTAAATAGTCACTTAGGATGCACTTCCTAGTTGACTATTATAAAAATCTTAAAAGGTATATTGATAACCACTTTAGATGCACCTCCAATTTGGTTATTAAATATGCCTTTGCCAAACCAAAAAAATAATGACAAAAATAAAATAGTAAAAAAATCAAATAACATAAAAATAAACCAACAAAACGTTTTTCTACCCAAAGAACCACATGAGTCTGATTCCTCATTGTACCTGAGGATACGTAAGAGCAGGAGCTCACTCCTGTCGATCTCAAAAAATTAAAAATTTATTTCTTTTCAAAATAAATATTTCTAAAACTCTTTGTAAAATTTTATTAAGGGTAAAATAAATATTTTTGAAGTTATCTAATTTTGCACGTTTAATTAGGGGTAACTGTCTTTATGAAGGACGTCGTAGGGTGCTAACACCTTCCCTACACGTAATTGGCTCCCGAACCCATTTTTGTTTTCATAGACCACATTTCTTTTAAAGGGTTTTTCCATTTTCCCTTAATAAACTATGGTGGCGGCTCCTCTGTTTTTATTTCTTTTTCGTCATCCCGTTGTGACCGCAGTTGCGATGATGTCCAAAGAATGAAGAAAAGAAAAAAGAAATGAGTAAGGTACCCTATTCATTTCTTATAGGTAGCCTTATGTTTGCAATGGTCTGTATAAGGCCAAATACTGCTTATGTTGTAAGAATCATGAGTAGATTCCTATCAAACCTAGGAAAAAAGCATTGGGAAGTTGTGAAAAGATGCTTGTGCTTTGGCAATAGAAATCTAATGTTCATTGGGTATTCAAATGCAAATATAGCGAGAGTTATGGATTCCAGAAAATTTATATCAAGGTATTTGATTACTTTTGCAAGGGAAGCTATTTCTTAGCAATCTAAACTTTAGAAAGTGTTGCATTGTCAACCATTGAAGCAGAATATATTGTTGCAGAGGAAGCTTGCAAAGAGATGCTACGGATGAAAAATTTCCTAAAAGAATTTGGACTTAATTAAGATGACTATGTGGTGAATTATAAAAATCAAAGTACCATTCATCTAGCCAAGAACCCCATATTCCACTCAAGCTCGAAACACATTAACGTCCAGAATCATTGGATACAAGAAGCGTTGGATGAGAAGAAATTAAATATAGAGAATATCCATGTAGATTCTAATTAGTCTGATATAATGACTAAGATGATGCCAACCAATAAGGTTTAAAGATTGTTTCCAAGATGTAGGTGTAGTAGTGCATACCAATTAAGTTAGGAAGGGTGTAAAGCCCTAGAGGGTATTACCTTAACCTTATACCTAGATTACTAGATCATGGAAATTTTAAATCACATTGAAATCAGAGTTTGTAAAGTAGAAATTATTCATTGATGTAATAAACTAGTTCTTATACGTAATGGTGCATAAATAGTAAAATATCTAATACACAACATCAAGCACACAAAGGTGTCGTACAATTACTACAAAACCAAGGGTACATAAAACATAATACAACTCCCCATTATGAAGGGTAAAACATGTAAATTATAAAAATTCTTCTATAAGTGGCTACAAGCTCCTATCCCCCAAGTATCTTCACATGTTTACCCTGAAAACATAAACTTAAACTAATGAGATGAAAGTCTCAGTGATTGCTCTAAAGACATAACTGATAAGCATGACACATCTACCTTATGGATCTTTTTCTTAACTCTTAAGACTTTAGCCCTTCACGAAACGTCTAAGAATCATACTTGCCTAAGGTCAAATCTAAACCCTCTATTTTGAGATATTTTCCTGTCAAAACCGTAACTCTGTTTGTAGCAATTATAATTAACACGCTTATTACTCAATCAACCTTAAGCATGCCTCTTGGAAGTCATTCACTATTCCTAATACATTTACTATATAAATACTATCTTAACTAGGGTGTTGAAAAAAAAAAACTAAACTAAACTAAACTGAACTATAAAAACTAAACCATTTTTATAAAGGGGTAAAAATTCTCCTACTTCCAATCTTTTTTCTACAAAAGATAGTTCAATTCAGTCCAGTTTAAATTTGAGAAAATAGTTCGTCGAACCAAAAAGAGTTTGGTTCAGTACGCTTAAACTGTTTTCTAGTTCAATTCGATTCAGGCGAACTAATTTTCTAGTTCAGTTCAATTCTCACACAATTTGGTTTGTATTCTCAACCAAAGAACAAAGAAAGGTTCATAAGTTAAATAAAATATTAAGTGAAGAAAGGAAGTTTTATTCCTCGTTCGAGTCTTCCATTTTATAAGAATTCTTAACGTAATAAATTCCATAAGAGAATAAGGTTCCCCGTAGGCCCTTTCCAGAAGCATTAGCCGGTTGGGAAGTAAATTCCTTGAAGTAAGTAAACTAATTCACCTTTCCCTTCCTTTTTCAAGTCAACTACCTTCTCATTGGGGCTTACAATTAACGCTTTATTTCTCAAACAAAGGCTAATGCCGCTAAAGATTGAATCGGAAAGGCATTAGAGGTGTTGGCATTTTCCTCTTTATTTGATGATAAGTTGAGGTATTGTCGCCAACTACCTAAGTCAGCTTCAAAATTCTATATTGAATAGGATCCAACATCACCCCTGTGCGGAACACCCCTAATCTTAACATACCACTCTTTCTTACCACAAAATCTCTACTTTAATTCTTTGTCTCTACTTGAGGTCTATTCTTCTAGTAATTGGTACTTGAGACTAATCATTATAGACAAGTATAAATCACTCTTATTCCTAGGTTCTTAAATCTCATCTCTTAATATTGACACCAACATGAAACATTATACCTTTTCATACTTAGGATCATAAATCTCCTATCGCGTCAAGTGAGAATGTACATTTCATTTTTCTTATTCTCATCTATTCTTGTGTAATTCATGGGTGTACATATCTCATTTCTTAAGCTTACCCCTTTACATACTCTTGGGGTAGCATTTACATTTCTTAGTTCTCAAAACATACAATACATTTCCTATCCTAGTGGGAAAAAATACCTATCATCATTAAGCAATCATCAATCATAACAAGGGTTTTGTTTAATTAGTTGTTTGGTTCTGATTAGCTTTGGTCTTATCTTTCATAGTCTACCATCATATGGGTGATTGAGCTCATGTCGTCAAGAGGTGTCCTTCTTATTCTGTGCTATAACTTATTGCTTTCCCGTTGTCGAAGAGGTTGAACTTTCTACATCCTTCCTATACCGAAGGATGCTCACATTGTTTGAAGGGGACAGTACCCCTCTTTAGACAAAGGTGGACTTAGATCATACCACACCTTGAGGACCAAAGGGGATTCTACTCTTGCCTTTGCCTAGAGGTCCTCACTACATACCTTGGAGTCGAAAAGGATCCCACCTTCCTTATTCCAAGAGGGCTATCTTTAAATCTTAAGTATCTTATATCGTTTTCTTACATAGGGTTCATTGTTCACACACAAACACACATACAACAATCACATAAGAAAAAATCATATCCCTATAACATTGCACACATATATTATTTGACATTCGTTAGCAAATACAAGGTAAGTGAGTCAAGCATAAACAAAAATCATGGTTAAGAAACATAGAAAACTAATACACAACATCAAGCATTCTTCTCTTGAAGCTAGAACCTCAACATTTTGTTCCATAGGACTTGTGCTTAGTGTTAGTCCTTGGTTGTTATATCAACTCTGACAGACCCACTTATTTCAGTGGAGTTTTTAAATCATATATCAAGAATTAGCAGGTGTTACACTTGACACATCTATGGTTGTTATATCAACTCTAGTAGACCTACCTATTGTCTAGGCCAGAGCTAGGAGAACACTCTCATCAGAATACTCCAAACCTAGACATAAAAATCTTATTTATACTAGAGTGTCATTAATCTTCACATCTAGGCATGGTAAGTAAATCTACACCCGCGAGTACACGTTCGACCCTGACCCAACTCGGGCGGGAAAAACCCGCTTTGACTGGGTTCAGGTTCGGGGATGTAACTCCCTGTCCGGCCCCATCCCTATACCCACCCTGTTGCATTTTGTTACAATTTTTTTTTGTTAAGATATATACAAATTAGAGTTAAGATTTTATTTTTATATTTTCATTTTTTATAATTATTTTAAAAAAATAAATAAATTATTTTAATAGTTAAATGATTTAAATTATAATAATAATTAAATAACAAACTTATAATTATACATTTAACTAAAAATATAATTTAAATCTTAAATTTTTTATTTTTAAGTTCTTTGTTATTATTAATTTTTATATATTGTTTGAATTAAAATATAATTTATAACTTAATATATAATTTATTTTAAAATATATAAGTAAAATAAAATTGTAAAAAAAATGTGGCGGATTCCCTGTGAGTTTACCTGAATCCGATAAAACCTGACGGAGATGGAAATGGGTTTAAAAAATATAAACTCATTTCTTTTAAACCAACCCAAACCCAACCAACCGCCCCATTGACATGCCTATTCACATTAGATGTAACAAAATATGGGAACCAAGGTCTAACTGTGAGATAATGGCAAAGATCATCCAAGAACGGAGAACCTCTTCCAATCACCTTCTCTCTATCGATTGCCAAATCGAAATTCATCATAAAAAAGCCATTATCCATTTCAACCACTTCTACTTCCTTAGTAGGTTTTTAGATAATTTTAAGTCAATCTCACATAGTGGGGAAGCCAATATTTTTTTTCCAATAATTTGATAATCACAACATCCTTCCATGATAACCACAAATCGTGCAAAATGCTTTCATCAATGTAGCACTTCGGTCTTAGTTTGTCTCCATCTTCCAATTTGATTTTGAATAAGTTCTTGATGATAAGATCCTTCTGTTCTCGTTGAGTTAATGAGTTAAGATTCCCCATCAGGTTATAGCAAAAAAAAAAAATCTTCGGTGATTTCTGCTCTCACCTCCGTTTGGTGGTTCCGGAGGTGATGGAGTATGTTGCAAGCATCCATTATCATTAAGAGAAAACTCTATACTAGAATTATTATAAATTTATACTTTTTTTCTATTTCATTTCTTTTCTATTTTTTTCTTATTGTTGTCTTCTTTTTCTATTAGATATTTATCACATTAATCAATTTCTCTTTCTATTTATTCTTATTTTTTTCTATCACTTAAATTCATCCAAAATAGGATGGGTGATAAAAAATGCTAACTTCAATTCAAAGAGAAAGTCGTGCACTGGTGTATATATTTTGAGTTGTAAAAGGAAGGAGACTCTTTGCCTATCTATCACAATTAAAAGATTATGATGGGCACACAAATTGTCTTTCAACTTTAATCAATCTTTGCTAACTAGTAACCTAAGAATACTGGTTAAAATTAAAAGTGGAAAGTACGTCCGGTGGAGGACACACAGAACCTACCGGAGACACAATCCAACAAAATATCTGCATTACCTTCCAATCTCAGTTGTACATCACCTTCGTCTACAGTAATCATTAATCAATTATTAAAAGAAAAATGTTATTTGTATAATAATTCATATAATAATTTTTACAATAACATTTTTTTTTTGTATTTATCTCTTTTGCACATCATTTATTACATCTTACAATAATAGAAAAAGATAAACACAAAAAATATTATTTTTTGTTATATGAATTATTTTACATGTAACATATATCTTATTAAAAATATCGAAACGTAGTATACTTTGAAACCTTAATTAAAAAAAACAAAAAACTATATAACGAGTGTGCTTCTGGAGAGTTCTTGAGGTGGGGGAACTGTTATGTTTTTCCTTTCCTCTGCCCTCTGAATCAAAATGTTGACGGTTTGGTGTTCCGGTTCACTAATATGTACCTGCAACCCAACTTGTGGTGTGCTCCATGCCTCATAATATTAACTATAAATAAATAAATAGTGAAGGTTTGATTAGTTGAGTTAAGAAAGGTGGGTTTCGTTTTAATGAATGGCCAACGGAGGAGAGAAAGGAAGTGGTGAGTTGTATGTGGTTTCGGGGTTAGTCAAGGAGTGTACCCAATTTGAGCTCAAGAGTGCCTATAAGAAACTTGCACTGGTTAGAATTAATTAATTATGACAATGTGTCTGTCTTAAACATATTTATTATGTCGTATTTCTTCTTCTCACGACCTTATTTCTTTGACTCAACTACATTTTGATTTCCCTATCCAGATGGATAGATTCTCCCTTCTTTTCCTTGTCTTACAGTAATGTAATAAGTAACGAATTTTGTTTGATGGGATAGAAATGGCACCCACATCATTGTTCAGCATTTGGCGTGGAAGAAGCCAAAAGGAAATTCTAGGCAATTCAACACTCCTATTTTGGTAAATTCTTCTTCGATTCACTCACCACACGCACACGCTCTGCTTCTTCCTTTATTAATTTCACTCTGTTTTTGTGTGTCCCCAGTCTTATCTGACGCCAACAAAAGGTTCTTGTACGATGTAGGAGTCTATGACAGCGATGACGACCAAAACATAAGTACTCTCCCTCCCCTTCTTGTTGGTGCTGCACAAAAATATGCCATTGCTTATAATTGAATATATGATAGGAACAGTCCTTGTTTGACTTTTTTCCTATGTAACATTGTAGTCATTTTCAATTTCGCATCTCTCTTTTTCTTATTTCAAAATAAAAATGGTGGTGTGGTGTCCCATAATAGGCAGTCTTGTCCTGTTTCCGGACTTTGCACTGTCCATTTTTCTTCTTCTTGGAAAAACAGGTATCATCTGTGAGACCAATTAGAATCCATTTTTTTCATCTTTACATACAAATGCTTGATTCTATTGTAGGGACAAACTTTGTTACATGCCACGAGTTGTCTTGTGTTGGAATCTACACCCAAGCAGTGGATTGAGGCCATACTAGAATTTCCTATAGGGGATATAATTAACAGAGTCAAAATTTGGTGGGGGGTTTATTTAAATTTTGCTTCCATCAAACTGAGGATTGTTCATGATGAGCTAATGGTATGTTTGTTTGTGTAGGGCATGGGTGACTTCTTGAACGAAATGGCGACTATGATGAGCCAAACAAAACCCAATGTAAGCTGAGCCCTGTTAATTTATTGCAATCTTTGTCAACATACCTAGGCCAAAAGTTCCACGCTTTTCATGCCTTGGGTTTATTATTATTATTATTATTATTATGATAAGGATAAATCTAGATTGTTGGCCTTTGTCAAATACTATGTTGTTGCTATAGCTTTTTCTGTTGTTTGATGAATGATATTCCTTTACTTTCTTTTTTTTAATTGTCGTGGTGGATGATTTTGCTTGGATACCCTCAGATGCAAAATGGTGTCACGGTTGGCCTTTCTATTTTTTGGGCCTAGGCGTGCTTTTAAATGGTTAAAAATGCAAAAGAAATTGGAAAGGCTATGGGTGAAGTTTTCAGGTTTTTTTACCTAAATAATACAAAAAAAAAAAACATTAATTCTCAAACTACATTATCCCCAAACATTATTTCCCAATATACACTAAATTACTGTTCATCCTAAGAATACTTCCCCCTAGGACCCGACTTCTCACCTTCATTTTTTTTTTTTGAAACCTGTTGGGAATTCGAGTCCCTAGGACCCGACTTCTCAATAGGCCTTTTTTTTTCTTTTTGTTAATTTTATTTTTTTTATTAAATATATTTTTGATTTAATTATTATTATAATTATAGGTTAAATATTATGATTAAATAATATATTTAGCGGTTAATTAAAATAATTATACTTTACCAAAAATATTAAATATTAGATAATCTTATTAAACTAGTTGTTATTTCTAGAAAATTAAGACACCAAATATGTTTAATTTTAGCAATGTGGTAATTTTATGGAAAAATGAAATTGTGGTTAAATAAGCAAATAATTTAAACAAAAAACACAGTGCAAGATTAAATTAATAATGAATTAAATTAATAAAAGTTATATAGGATTAAAAATCATTGGGACTGTCTTGACATTTCAGCACGGTTAGGACATTTATTTTTGGTATGTCCCGGCGTGCGACATGTCGAATATCTTTTTGGTTGACCCCTTTCTCTGAGGTCCATCTCAGTACGTATTCGAGTCGATTTCGGGTGTCTAATGATATTCCTGCACATAGTTGGATTGTGGGACAATTCTGGTCCTTCATATGTTGGCAATGACCCTTTATTGGGCAACATGTGGAACCTTCCGCAATAGACGTTAGATACACATTCCAACGTGTACACCGGACTCATATTGCATGTAGTCATGGTGAATTTGGTTACAAGCAGCAACGACATGTGCACATGGAATGTGCAATTTCTGGAACTTTCCATATTCACATTGTTGCTGTTCCAATCTAACACCGAAATGGTCGCAGGTCGCCTTTCTAATAGGTTAATCAACTCGTGCACCTAAAATGTTGAACCATCTTGATCGAAGTCCTTCACGTAGTGCATGTTTGCCTTTGTTGTTGCATCTTGTACGACCTTGTTAAGAATCTTTGTATATTTTTTTCCAGAGTTTATCATCGTCGTCGCTTCCCTCCCCCTTCTGACGAACAATTCATTACACTTAAAGTATGTTGCTTTGACCAATGCTGAAATGGGTAGGTTTCTTGTTTTTTTAAGTACTAAGTTGATTGCCTCCACGAGATTGGTGTTCATGTGTCCCCAACGTTGCCCTCCATCCCATACGAGAGTCCATTTTGGCCTTGGGATTTCATCGAGCCATTGCGTGGCTTCTGGATGCACGTGACGAAGATTGTTGTAGTAGTAGAAGAAGCTTCTCTTCGTCATGGCATATGTTGAGGAGTTGGAATGAAGGATTGTCAGTAATGTTATCATCAGAATATAAAAAATAAAAATAAAATTAACATGTATGCAATACGTACCCATATTTACAACTTGTTTTTTTTTTATTAGCATTCTTGAAGTGCGTCATGAAATTTTGTGCAATGTGTCGAATGTAGAACACATGCACTAAATCTTGTTCTGTCCAACCACTCTCCCATCGTGCGTAGGCACTCTTTATCGCTTCATGCCTGTCTGGTATTAGGTATAGACTATTTTTGGGGTGTGACGTACTTTCTTAAGTACTTGAGGAAGAATAACCAAGCATCTGTTGTCTCCCACTTGACTATGGCAAAGGCTATCGGCAGAATATGGTTGTTCCGATCCTGTGCCACTGCCACCAAAAGAGTACATCTATACTTTCCATACAACCAAGTGCCATCGACCTGAACTATGGGCTTATAGTAGGAAAACCCATCAATGCATGGTTTAAAACTCCAAAAAAGATTATGAAATCGTTAATGTCACCATGTTGGTTGTTACATGGCAGCATCTGCATCCTAACAATTGTCCTAAGATTAGTCATTTGGATTGCCTGGAGCAGCTGTGGTAGATCCTTGTATGACTGTTCCCAATTGTCGTAGATTTTTTTTATAGCCTTTTGCTTTCCCAACCACGCTTTTTGTAGGAGGTGGTCAACTGCTTAATTGTTTTTATGTGTTCAATCAGCAATGGCACCGAGATCAAGGGATCATTTCTAACCAGTGCCTCGATCTCTTTACTGATCATCGTTGATGTAAGTTGATGATGATCTTCAGACAACATTGGTGACGCACATGTATGGGGTCCTTGCAGTTTTCTGATCTCCCATTGTCTGCAAACCTTGCCATATGCTGCTCTACACCTCCAAGCGCATCCTTCAATACGACATTTTGCAACAAATAATTGTTGGTTAGAGCTTACAACTTTGAAGTCCACATGGTTCCTGATGTAGTGCTCCCTAATAACAAACAGGCATAATTCTTTATCATGGAACTGCATCCCAACGTAAAGGGATTCAGGTGCTGCACATGAAATGCCTTCACGATCCAAGACGTGCATAAACTCTACATCGTCTTCTGTTTCATCTAGTTCGACAACATGCATGTGTGGGGGCGAATTGTAAGCATTGTTGGTTGTTGAGGGGCCTACGTCTTGCTGTTGGTTGTCATCTTCATCATCGTTGTCGTTCACATGGTGTTCCAGAATGTCTTCTTCGTTATCACTAAAAGGGTCAACATATTCGTCGTGTGGACCAGCCCTAGCATCATCAACTTGTTGTGGCTCGTTGGGTTGGGATGGTGGTTGTTCGATGTATGGAGGTG
This sequence comes from Spatholobus suberectus, assembly GCA_004329165.1. Taxonomy (NCBI): domain Eukaryota; kingdom Viridiplantae; phylum Streptophyta; class Magnoliopsida; order Fabales; family Fabaceae; genus Spatholobus; species Spatholobus suberectus. The sequence continues at coordinate 420,811 of CM014732.1, read as the reverse complement.
TTGATATTAGTTGGGTGAAAGAGGAGGTGGCTGGCACAAATTCAGAAAAATTAAACTGTGTGCTGTTTAAATCAAATGAATGGGCATATGGTGGAAGTAGGGTAGAAGAGGGGGCTGTCTCTCATTCATTTTGATGGGTATACTATTGGTTAAGATAAAATGTTGTTGCATGCGACGATGTGAGAAATGCATATGATAAGGTGGGGAAGAAAGCATTGTCAGGTTTAGGATATGTTGTAGAGGGTGTGTCCTCCAACGTGACATAGACTTCTATGCATCCAAGTGTCTTGTATTGGGTAGAAATTGTGAACATACTTTGGACGTCCTCATCCTCGGAAAGTTTCACCGCCTCATACCGTAAAACTCCTTTGCCAACACATAAAGGGTATTGATGAAAGATACTGTCAATCGTTGTTGTTGGTTGAAGTTTGAGCTTCTGCTAGATTCTTCGCTTTAAGGCCTTAAGTAAAAGGCCTCTCTTGGTGGTGAGGATGACTGGGTTTGGGCATTCGAACTTTAGCCCCTCCTCGAATTAAGTCATCTGGCCGTTGTAGTAGATAATAAGATTGAAGTTGGATGAAGTCATGGCGAAGGTGGAGAGTTTAAGCTTTTTGGTTGAGAATGGATGTTGAGTGAGGATATGTTTTTGGTTTGCAAACTAAAGTTGAGTCATGGCCTATATATAGAGATGGAGAAGGATTGAATCTAGACCGTTGGATTTGTGAATACAATATGGGCCATTCGTTTTTTTAAACTGACACAAAGTAAGGAATCTCTGACGAACTGACGCAAAGTAAGGATTTTCTGACGCAAAGTATGGATTCCCTGACGCCCTGACACAAAGTAAGGATTCGCTGACACAACATATGGATTCCCTGACGCACTGACGCAAAGTAAGGATTCCCTAACGCAAAGTATGGATTTCCTGACTCCCTGATGCAAGGTAAGGATTCCCCAACGCAACGAAATCAACGGTTAATATCATAAGTGCACTTTTATAAATACATTACATCAGTATCTCCCACATACACATATCTTCACTTCATCGCGTTCAGAGTAACTCTTTCTAAAACCTTTCTTCCTTCACTTATTTTACTATTTTTTTTCTCAAAAAAAACATGGATTCAGAACTTGCGTTTGTGCACTTCAACGGTCATATGACAACAACTTTTGAAGGCGTCTACTTTTAGTGTCCTAATCCTAAGTCATTTAGGATACCTCATGGCATCACATTTGTTGGCCTCCAACAAAAAATAATAGAAACGACCGCGCTTCCTGGACATAAAAGGGTCGTTGAAATTTATTATCGATGCCCTACAACTATAGGGGATCGTTGTGTTGTATACAATGCTATAAAAGTTTGAAACGATGCCGATTTAGCTAACATGTTCTTGATTTTCTTCCAACATAGACATGTTGGGCCTATCGAGTTTTATGTTACACTGGTGAGATCTGTTGACGAGATAATGGCGCACCTTAGGCAACCTAGATTTATGGACTAGATCATGGTGTGCCTGATGCAACCACGAACATCAACCAACCATGACGAGGAGACCACTGCCAACTTGTGTGAACCATGATTAATGTTATTGTTGCCCTTCGTCAACTGCTTTCAATAAACTGCATCGAAGTAGAACATGTCCTACAGTTCATCAATGTTGTTGTCCTATGTTTAGTGTTTTCAATTCCATGCATCCATGTACAAGTTGCTCTATTCAATTCATCAATGTTATTATTATCTTGTTGTTTCTGTTTATGACTTAAATTGTGTTAAAAAAATTTAGAAAAACAATACTAATAACAATATTAATGTAGAACACAACTAAACAAAACATTTCATTAAATTATAACACTTCGATACATGCGATTCATGTTTGCAAAGTGGTCTTATCAAATCTTCTCATCTTCCGTATAATGTGATCCAAGATTCATGGCTTCATCAAGATATTCTAACAAGCCATTCCACAACCATGAGCTTGACGAATGGGACTGTGGTTGGTTAGGCGCCTATGTTTGATGATCCTCAATAGTCGCGTATAACTCAACAGACATGAGGTTAGGCACTTCAGCGAATACAACAAACATTGTGTGTACATCCTCATCTTCTTCAAGTTTGCACACCTTATATTGAAGACAACCACCCAAAAAGGATATTGGACATCAGAAATGGAGGTGCACCACCAATTTTCCATCCCCCGGTCTAATTTTATTTTGAATGGCTTGTTTCAACACATCAAGTGTCATGCTTGTGTTGACTTGGAGTATCTTTGGGTCATTACTGACAAAGGTTGATCCATGCTCAGTTTCTCTCATCTCCCCATTGTAATATATAATAGCAAATACAAGTCTAGATGCCATGGCTAGGGTGCGGCTTAAGGTTTAGACCTAGGGTGATAGCTGAGAAAATGCATGTGTTGTCGAATTTAACATCCACACACATTACATTTATACACTGTTCACCCGATCCAAACATTTATGATTGTGTTGGCAGAAAAAGCAATGGTCGTGATCGCACCGACAAAACCAAAGATCTTGTTCGCCCTGATCCAAGTGCATTCACTGTTCATCCGTCAGGGAATCATGTAGGGTCTTGTCCCTTCTTGCAAAAAAAGCAACGGTCGTGATCGCACCAACAAAACCAACAATCTAGATCGCCCCGATCCAAGTGTGTCACTGTTCATCCGTTAGGGAATCCTACAGGGTCTTGTCCCTTCCTATAGAAAAAGCAACAGTCGTGATCGCATCCGACAAAACCAACAATCTAGATCGCCCCAATCCAAGTGCGTTCACTGTTCATCCGTCAAGGAATCCTACAAGGTCTCGTCCCTTCCTGCAAAAAAAGCAACGGTCATGATCGCACCGACAAAAACAACGATCCAGATCGTCCCGATCCAAGTGCGTTCACTGTTCATTCGTTAGGGAATCCTGTAGGGTCTTGTCTTTTGCGTTAGTAAATATGCAACAGTCGAGATCGCACCGACAAAAACAACGATCCAGATTGCCCGATCTAAGTGCATTCACTGTTCATCTGTGAGGGAATCCTACAGGGTCTTGTCTTTTGCGTTAGTAAATATGCAACAGTCGAGATTGCATCGACGAATCAATGATCTAGATCACACATACACCTTTATAAATAGAAAATCTCTCATAGTCCCTAAATAAACACACTCAACTTAAGTAGTTCAAGTCATCCTTCCAGTTCGTAACATACAAATAACTTCGACTATGGAACCTACACCCTTGCTTTAGAAACAACACCTACATAGATTTACACACATACTTGATCCGGTAAGTCCAGATCAAATGTTAATTATATTAATGTTCTCTACACTTCCTTAATCATGTAGTAGCAATAAATACAATTTTGCCATGTGCAGGGCACAAAACAAGATCTAATCGAATCATATTGTCATTTAATGCTCCCTCCACATCCGTTAATAGAATCGTTGTTGGAGCGAGCTAGGTCTTCCTAGATCACAAAGATGAGACATTTCAAGGTCGATCATTCTTTGATAATTGTTGTAGTAGAGCGGTGGAGACCTGAATCACACACATTTCATCTTCCAGTTGGTGAGTGCACAATAACTTTGGAAGATGTGGCACTCCAACTAGGGCTAAAGATCAATGGAAAACCAGTTACTGGCCCAACATACTTCGATTGGGAAGAAATGTGTGAGACATATCTAGGTGTTGTTCCTCCAAAAGGGGGTAGCATTAAAAGGATTAGCAATCAAACTTAAATGATTGCGAGATAATATGATGCCTCTACCTGTAGAACCAACACATGACTAGTTACAAGCCTATTGTAGAGCTTACATTTTAAGCTTGATTGGGGGGTATTAATGCTCGACAAATCTGGCAACAAAGTTCATCTAATGTATCTGCCATTATTGGTAGATATTGACCGTGTTGGATGTTACAGTTGGGGTTCAGCTTGTTTAGCAACTTTGTATAGAGAAATGTGTAGGCTATTTATCAGAATTCTAAAACTATGGGCGGGTGTGCATCATTGTTGCAATCTTGGGCATGGTATCGCATGCCATTCATTGCACCCCAAGTTAATCATCAGCCAATATATCTACTTGTTCTCAGGTAAGTAAAAAATTCAAATTAATTAGTCAACAATATCCACTAATTCTACTAACATTAAATGTCTTTTACTAGATAGAATGGCAAAGGATTACAATTTACAGGAACCCCTCATGACGATATTATAGGACACAGAATCGATCACATGCAATTTGAATAGGTTATTATATATACTAAATTATCCTTTGTTATACATGTATTATCAATTTACTAACCATGCTTATGTTCGTGGTTCCTATGGATGCCATACAGAGGATGTCAGACATTTATGTCACCACATGCAATCCAAGATTCCAAAATATGGAGTGCTTCTATTGTTTTAATTTGTTTTTCTATTATAGAATGGCAACAAATGAACAGGGTAAAGCTCCAGTTTGGACTATGGCAAGAAGTGCCACAACCACCTAATAATTTAGATCACTTCACCAAATAGACATGCGAGGAAATAATTACACAAACTGGGCAGAAGAGCATGCTGACTGGCTTGGAATTTGGAAAGAACGACGCAACAACGTCTTAGTGGGGCAATCTGTTCAAGGACCTCTGCTGCACATGCGTGACTATATGCAATGGTATTGTGCAAATTCGATACCTTTTCTATTTATGCTACAACAATTGCAAGACCCACGAGTTGCACATAACACTGATGTTGGCAACATAACACATGCAACGCAGCAAACTCCAACACAACAACGTGCACAACGGCAGAATATACCTCCCCAACCTAGCCCTCCAATTGTTCAAACAATGTAAGAGGAAGACTTTCGAACCACCTCGTCATTCATTTGCATTCACTCCATTAGAACAACAAGCTAATGAAAATGTTGAGTATCGTCGACACCCATTTGCATCTAGTTCAACTGACTTCATGAGCAACTTGTTTGGTGCAGACATTCGAACTATGAAGTTGGCTCACGCTTATATGTAGAGTATAGTCGTTCCATCGTTTCATCATCAGCTTGCTAGAAGTTCACCAACACCACACGTCGACCATTATGTAACTTATCAGCCAACTGTTGATGATGAGGAGAATGTAGTACGACAACAAAGACAAATCTGTCAAAATCCTCTGCGTAGAAGGCAACCTCCATTGTGTGGAACTGGACACCATTACGGAGATTAAGTTTCCCGCCTCTTATGTAATATTTATTCAATTTATTTTCAACTAATTATTTTAATGACGAATGACAATTTTAATTTGGTGTCTTAATTTGCCAGAAATAACAACTAGTTTAATACGATTATCTAATATTTAATATTTTTGGTACAGTATAATTATTTTAATTAACCGCTAAATATATTATTTAACCATAATATTTAACCTATAATTATAATAATAATTAAATAAAAAATATATGTAATAAAAACAATAAAATTAACAAAAAAAAGGGGTCTGTTGAGAAGTCGGGTCCCAGGGACCTGAATTCCCAACGGGTTTCAAAAATAAAAAATAAAAAATGGGGGTGAGAAATTGAGTCCTGGGGGGCGGGGTATTCTTAGGATAAACAGTAATTTAGTGTATATTGGGAAATAATGTTTGGGGGTAATGTAGTTTGAGAATTAATGTTTTTTTTTTTGGTATTATTTAGGTAAAAAATCGAAGTTTTCATACGTTATTCTAAAACAAAAATTAATTAAAAGGGGAAAAACATCGATGGAAGGAGTTGAAAACACATAGAAAAGAGGAGCTGCTAGCTGGATTTAGCAAGAATAAAATAAAAATGTACTTGCTTGGATGGATATAATGGAGTTATGGAGTTGAATGTGATAAACAAACTCAAACATACTCGTAATTTCAAACCATTAATTAATTAATGATATTTGTTGCTCTCTGCTCTGGGCCTCAATGGGTGAGATGTGATAGACGTGCTCTTGATATTATGGGCCCACAAGGCCGTCTGAAACTCTGAGGAGAAGCTACTCCGTATTAAGTTTTGTTGCTAAGTTGGGAAAGGTGGCAAATTGAAAGTGAAAGTTGTCCCCTTTCGGTAAATAGATGTCGGAAAGGTTTTAGTTCACTGATCGAGACCTTTAACAATGGTAGGAGCGCTAAGTCGCATGTCGGTTGAAGTGCCTTGGGTGAGCTCAACTACCACGAGCTACTGACAGTGCATCGTCCATTTTCTTAGGTCCAACTTCACATTCCGATGTTACCCCCTTTAACATTTGCCTCCTACTCCTTCCACGGTCTTTATTGTGTCGTTGGCGACAATATCGGCAACGATTAAATCATCTCAGTGGGGCACATTATGGTTGTTCCCTCCAAACCTGAAAAAGCTTGGCTCCACCATCATCAACCTCCCCATTTCCCACATGGCTCGCTTCATCGCACACGACAAGAGCAAACCATCGTCATCATTGTCTCCAATCTTCAGCTACAGTGCCCCCATTTAGCTTATGACTTTGGCAAGAGTTCGTGCAGAACATTGCAAATGAATGTCAAGGTTGATTTTGAAACCGAACTAGATATGTGTTTCAAGCAAGAATCTGAGCACCAACTTCGACTGGAATGGCAATGTTGGTTTTAGTAGCAAGTTACAATGTTAGTAAGGATTTATTTCTGACAATAATTTCAATAATTGCCTTGTCTCCTGTCAATTGTCCCTCCTTATCCACGCCACCATGTCGCCATGTTTTATACCATCACCATACCATCCATTAGCACAATAAGAAATAATTTGAGATAAATGGCATATTGCCAATCAGAATACACATTGATGTTGTGCATTAGTATTAATTCATTGGAATGCAGGCCATATGTATATTAAGATAACACGGTAAAAAAGAGCTTTCTTCAAAGCATAATAATCAAACTCGTAAGTAACAAACATACTTATTTTGATCACCAAATGTACCGATCATGATCTATTGTGTAAAGGTGAATTAAATAAAAAGAACCTCAAATGGGCGAGAGCATGCGAGCTGATAATTGATCGGATGATTTTAAGAATGTAGACTCTTGATTGGTGTGGCCAGGAAAAGTTTTATCGGGCCCCATGGCGAGTGCCAAAAATGTTCCTGCAAAATTTGGGTCTTCTCCTTCATTATCCTCTTTTTGTCTAGATCCTCCTTCTTTAGCCTTCTTGTCCTAATGGCATGCCAAGAGTGGGGAGTACCTACAAAGACACTTCGACGCTCAAGTCAGATAAGGAGGTCTTGTTAAGGATGCAGGGTTTTGGATAGAGATTGGGGTTAGAAAGTGTGCACCTGTCCCTCTTTTAATGTCAGATGTTTATTACCTATATTATGAAGTATCTTCGCCTTCATTCTCATATTTGTCGCCCGATTTCCTTTATTAAATTAGTTTCATACTTTCTTGTTTTAAGATGCTTCGTGGTGGGGTCGGTCGGCCACTTGCAGGACGTTTGGCCAAGACGGCTGATCGATTCTATCCATCGGTCGTCTTTTGCCTGTTCGACCAGATCAGGGTAGTATAGCAAGTTTCCCAGTTACCTAATTTACATTAGGCCGAGCTATATTTGGCGGACCCTCAGTCGAGGCTCTCAATCGGAGGCTGAGGGGCTGTTCAGTCTAATGTTGAAGTGCCGAATCCAGACAGTGCAACTAAAATTTTTTTGGTTAAATAAGGAATTAACAAAATAATTCAGACTAATATTCTCCGTTGATTTTAGACTGATTCGTTATCGTTCTCTAATCAGTTATTTTATTGGTTTTAAAAAAATGGGCACTATGTTTAGTAACATTTAAATTTGGAGAAACCACTTTTTTTATTTTTTAAAAAAACTTATAAAAATAAGTAATTATTTTTAAAAAAAAAAAAGTTAAAGGAAACAAGTTGATTGATTTATGAATGTTTGATTAAATTACTTAGTTGATAAAGTCGGATTTTTAAACCAATGAGACATAAAGCAATAATGGAAGAATCTTTCTTAAAAGCCACATGCTGGCAAGAAATTGAATTAAACCAGTTACAATAATAATAATAATAAAAGTAAATATATTTATGTAACATTTTTAATTTGATTCTCGCTTGCTAATGATATTTTTTAACATTATTTTTTAAGAGTTATAACATGGCAACGTATAGGAACGAACTTTAAGATAATTGTCACTTTACATGAACTAAGAATACAATATTTTGTTTTGGTACAACACCACATATATTTTTCACATGAGACAATTCTTTACTCACCTATTAGACCACTATCCCTCTAAATATTTACTGCAACTTCACAATATTTTTACTCTAGCGTCACATTTAATTATTCTCGATTTGATCCTTATGCTTCACAATAATGATATACTAATCTTACGTTATTATAACGGTAATGAATGGTTGGACTAATATTAAATCATTATATATATATATATATATTAAGAATTAAATTAAAAAATTCTCCATTTGATCCTTATGCTTCACAATAATTGTATACTAATCTTACATTTATTTATTTTTTTGAAGTAGAACCTTACATTATTATAACGGTAATGAATGGTGGGACTAATTTAAAATGATTATATATATTAAGAATTAAGAAGGTGTTATGTATACTAAACTAAAAAACTAACGTAATTGTAAGAGAAATATGGGCCTAACAAATGAAAAAAGGACGGGTAGAGAAGTAATGTCGTCGCCTAAAGTGAATGTTATTACAGAATTTTAGAATTTGATGTTTATTGAATTTTTAGATGAACTAAATCACGTTTTTCATGTGTTTTCAATTTATTTATGTTATTTAAGAATCGGTGGTAATTATTAAATATCAATTATGATTTTTTTATTCGAGACATGATTGATAATTATTATTTTAAGATTTAATTAAACACCTGGTTTTTATTATATGCTCATAAGATAAATCATTTTTGAAATAATATAATTGATATAGTTTATAGGGTGTGTTTGGTAAAATTAACTTATAAGCTAGTTGAAGCTTATAAGCTATAAGCTAGGAGCTAAAAGCTTATAAGTTATAAGCTAGGACTGATTGAATTAAAAATGTTTGGTAAGATTAGCTGCTAAGCTAACTGATAAATGTAGAATAACATAAAAGAACATATTTAGTTGTTTGATTTTTAAATTAAAAAAAAAGATAAAAAGAGATTCAAATAAATTAGTAAGGACAAAAATGAAAAAACAAAAAACCTAATAACTTATAAGCTAGCTTATTTTTATAAACTAGTTGAAATAGCTTATGAAAAAAAGTTTGAAGCTACTAAAATAAGTCCATGTACCAAATAAGCTTATTTTGATCAAACTAACTTATAAGCTAGTCAAAGTAGCTTATAAGCTACTAAGGTGACTTACCAAACACACTCATAATTTATTTAAGTGAATTTTGAATCTTAGTCAATTCATGTTTAATTGATTAAATTTATTATTTGTTTTAATAGTTTTATTTTTAATGTGCAGCTCAATTAAAAATTTATTAAATTAGATTAGGAAAATATTTACCCTAAACTTAATTTTTAGTCTTTACAGGGTTGATTTCTCGTCCTTGTTCAACTACATGTGAACATATGATTTGCACTTGTGGGTATTCTTAAGTCTTAAGGAAACCACAGAAAAATCCACAAAACATTTTTATTATTTAAATTATTCACATAATGAAGGAGATTTAGTTTTCATTCTGCATGAAGTCAAAGTGGCCTTTATAAACACAAGTTGTTTACTATTGAGATCATTAGAAAATTGAAGTGAAACTCAGATGGGAAGTCCAAAATTCCGTTTCTGTTTCCTAGTTCTTTTTGTAAGCTATGGCTTACTGACTCCAACTTGCTGCCTTGGTGATATATGCCAGCCCAAAGAACACGCTGCATTATTTGTATTTGGAGATTCATTATTTGATGTTGGAAACAACAATTACATCAATACTACTGCTGATAATCAGGCAAATTACTCTCCATATGGGGAAACCTTCTTCAAGTATCCAACTGGTAGATTTTCTGATGGACGCGTGCTTCCAGATTTCATAGGTACATAAGAATTTTGGTTTTATGAGCTTAATTAATTAACAGCAAGCAATAACTTACTGCTTCTATTTTATTGCAGCTGAGTATGCTAAGTTGCCGCTAATCCAACCGTATCTATTTCCTGGTATCAACGATACGTTGATGGAGTCAATTTTGCATCAGCAGGAGCTGGGGCTTTGGTTGAAACCCATCAAGGACTGGTGTGTTGTATGTTATTGTTAACTAATTAAGGATGAATGCTGTACTCTTTTGACTGAGTCAATAACTTTTATATCCAACCGTAAAAATCTACGGTATCTATTTTGATATTTAATTTCAGGTGATAGATCTAAGAACTCAACTAAGTTATTTCAAGAAAGTCAGCAAAGTATTGAGGCAGGAACTAGGAGATGCAGAAACCACGAGTCTGCTGGCCAAAGCTGTTTACTTGATTAACATCGGAATCAATGATTATGAAATCTCTTTGTTGTCAGAAAATTCGAGTGTCGTTACTTCACACGCTGCTGAGAAATATGTAGACATGGTAGTTGGTAATCTTACAACTGTGATCAAGGTATGTAGAAGTTACTTCTGCTTTCAAGCATCAAAGTTCAACTTGCTATAATCAATCTTCTACGTTCTATCATTCTAATTGTTTTATCAAATCTGAAACATTAGGAGATACACAAGACAGGAGGGAGGAAATTTGGGGTTCTTAACCTGCCAGCTGTGGGTTGTATTCCACTCGTCAAGGCACTAGTAAATGGATCTAAAGGTTCTTGCGTGGGAGGAGCTTCAGCACTAGGCAAACTACATAACAGTGTACTTTCAGCGGAACTTCAGAAGTTAAAGAAACAGCTAAAAGGATTTAAATATTCATACATCGATTTTTTCAATTTAACTTTTGATCTTATAAACAACCCTTCAAAATATGGTAGGTGACTGCATATTTATAGTAAGTGAAAATTTAATCTCATCTTTACTCTGATGTTGGCGTGCCTTGATTTGTTGTAAAGGGTTTAAAGAAGGCGGTGTGGCATGCTGTGGCAGCGGCCCTTACAGGGGATATTACAGTTGTGGAGGTAAAAGAGCAGTGAAAGATTACGACTTATGTGAGAATCCCAGCGAATATGTGTTCTTTGACTCGGTTCATCCCACTGAAAGGGCTGATCAGATTATTTCCCAGCTTATATGGAGCGGAAATCAAAGTATTACAGGTCCATACAGTCTGGAAACACTATTTGAAGAATAAACCAACCATGTTCTGATAAATGACATTGTTATTTGTGCTAAAAGGCAATATAAATGTAATCGGCAGTTATAATTGTGACATCTTGAAGGATTAATAAAACAATAAGGTTTAAATCTAGAACTTCATGGAAATTATCTAAACTCCCACCAGTAGGCCAAGCCTAGTAGTGGTGTGTCATCATTATTCTTGCATCTATTAACTAGTCCTCATAATATTTCCCTCCACTCCCTTTCTCTTTCTCTCATCCATTAGAGGTAATATATTGTCACTACTGTATAATGCAAAATGGACGGTAGAAAACGTTCCTGCCCATAAGTTTGAAACGTTCAAAAGTGAAACCTGAACAAGGCAGGAGAATGCCATCTAGCAGATGAAATTCAATATTCGTCAGGACAAATAATAGGGAATAAATTTTGCTGCCAAGTTTCAATTAATAACCAAAATCTAAATTGTAAAAATGCTTTGCCAGTTAACTTTAGAAAGTTGTCTTATATCATATACATATAATATGATTTGTATTAAAAAAATAATAATAATAACAATAAAAGCACGTCATCCTCTGACTTACTTTATAGGGGAAAAAAACACTAGGTTGATAATGTGATAATTATAATATCAGTCCACGTCATCAGCATTAATGAAATAATTGCAGTATTGATGTATCAGTCTAGGTTATCAGCATGATTTTAGCGGATCATATATAAAAATATGCTTTGAATACCTGTATCATTCTCAAGCAAATTTGTAGGAATATGTGGGAGCTATTGACAGAAACTATATATTAGAAGCTGATTAGTAGGAACTTTTTGTATATATTATTAGGAGCTGTTTAGCAGGAATCTTTTGTATATATTTTAATACAACACACCAATGAAAGGTAGAGATTCCTCCCGAATTTTCACATGGTATCCGAGTGTGAAAATTCAAGGCTGACACAAGATGACAGACAATCAGAAACAACTCGCTGAACAAGGGAAGAGAATTCACTCACCTTATGAGAGGAATGAATTGGTTGTCGACTGGTTTTTATAAAAATCCAAAAATATCAGTTAGTGATTGCTTATGAAAGAAACTTCTTACAAAATTTACTTTTCAAATAAAGATAGTTAAATATAATAATTTATATTGAAATCTATTTTTAATCAAAATAAAGTTTATATTTAAATTTTAGTCTTTATAGGCTGGATCTCGTCCTTGTTCAACTATGTTAATATACGATTTGTACACTTGTGGGTATTCTTAAGGGGAGAGTCACCGAAGATTCCACAATACATTTTTAACATTTAAATTATTCACATAATGCAGGAAAATTGGTTTTCATTCTGCATGAAGTCACAGTGGCCTTTATAAACACAAGTTGCTTACAATTGAGATCATTAGAAAATTGAAGTGAAACTCAGATGGCAAGTCCAAAGTTCAGTTTCTGTTTCCTAGTTCTTTTTGTAAGCTATGGCATATTGATTCCAACTTGCTGCCTTAGTGATATATGTCAGCCAAAAGAACACGCTGCAGTATTTGTATTTGGAGATTCATTATTTGATGTTGGAAACAATAATTACATCTATACTACTGCTGATAATCAGGCCAATTACTCTCCATATGGGGAAACCTTCTTCGAGTATCCAACAGGTAGATTTTCTGATGGACGCGTGCTTCCAGATTTCATAGGTATATAAGAATTTTGGTTTTACGAGCTTAATTAATTAACAGCAAGCAATACTTTACTGCTTCTATACCTGCAATAATATGATAACTTTATTGCAGCTGAGTATGCTAAGTAGCCGCAAATCCAACCATATCTATTTCCTGGTTATCAACGATACGTTGATGGAGTTAATTTTACATCAGCAGGAACTGGGGCTTTGGTTGAAACCCATCAAGGACTGGTGTGTTGTATGTTATTATTAAGTATTAACTAATTAAGGATGAATGCTGTACTCTTTTGACTGAATCATTAATTTTATATCCAACCTTAGAAGTCTATGGTATCTATTTTGATATTTAATTTCAGGTGATAGATCTAAAAGCTCAACTAAGTTACTTTAAGAAAGTCAGCAAGGTATTGAGGCAGGAGCTAGGAGATGAAGAAACCAAAACTCTGCTGACCAAAGCTGTTTACTTGATTAACATGGGAAGCAATGATTATTTAATCTCTCTGTCAGAAAATTCTAGTGTCTTTACTTCACACACTGCTGAGAAATATGTAGACATGGTAGTTGGTAATCTTACAACTGTGATCAAGGTACGTAGAAGTTACTTACTTCTGCATTCAACCATCAAAGTTCAACTTGCTATATCAATCTTCTACCATTCTAATTGTTTTATCTAATCTGAAACGTTAGGGGATACACAAAACAGGAGGGAGGAAATTTGGGGTTCTTAACCTGCCAGCTGTGGGTTGTATTCCACTCGTCAAGGCACTAGTAAATGGATCTAAAGGTTCTTGCGTGGAAGGAGCTTCAGCACTAGGCAAACTACATAACAGTGTACTTTCAGCGGAACTTCAGAAGTTAAAGAAACAGCTAAAAGGATTTAAATATTCATACATCGATTTTTTTAATTTATCTTTTGATGTTATAAACAACCCTTCAAAATATGGTAGGTAGCTGCATATTTATAGTTAGTGAAAATTTAATCTCATCTTTATTCTGGTGTTGGCGTGCCTTGATTTGTTGTAAAGGGTTTAAAGAAGGCGGTGTGGCATGCTGTGGCAGCGGCCCTTACAGGGGATATTACAGTTGTGGAGGTAAAAGAGCAGTGAAAGATTACGACTTATGTGAGAATCCTAGTGAATATGTGTTCTTTGACTCGGTTCATCCCACTGAAAGGGTTGATCAGATTGTTTCCCAGCTTATATGGAGCGGAAATCAAAGTATTACAGGCCCATACAATCTGGAAACACTATTTGAAGAATATACCAACCATTCAGCTAAATGACTTTGTTATTTGTACTAAGGTAAAATAAATGTAATCAGCAGTTATAAGTGTGGCATCTTGATGGATTAATGAAACAATACTTCCATGACAGCGTGCCATTATTCTTGTATCTATTGACTAGTTCTCATGATATTTCCCTGCTTATCACTCCCTCTCTTCAGAGACAATATAATGTGTAATGGACACTAGAAAACGTTGCTGCCAATAACTTTGAAACGTTCAAAAGTGACACCTAAACAAGGCAGGAAAATGCCATCTAGCAGATGAAATTCAATATTCGTCAGCACAAATAATTGGGAATAAATTTTGCTGCCTAGTTTCTATTAACCGAAATCTAAATTGTAAAAATGTTTTGACAGTCAACTTTAGAAATTTGTCTTTTTTCATATACATATAAGATTTGTATTAATAATAATAATAAAAGTAGGTCATCATTTGACTGACTTTATTGAAAGAAAAAAAAAACTGAGTGTTTTGCAAGCCTCTAAAGTCGCTTATAAATTAGTTTGATCAAAATAAGTTTATTGGGTATACGAGTTTATTTTAATAACTTCCAACTTACTTTTATAAGTTATTTCAACTAACTTATAACTTATAATTTGTTGGAATTTCTCTCGTTAATTGATGAAATACTAAGTGAAAATTGATGGTTGAGTATACCAAAAGGGATAACTCTTGAAGACCACCATTGTATTAAAGGATGCAATTGGTTATAATGGACATTAAATATCTACTTTCTTATGAAGAGTTACATTCCTTCATGAATAGGGAAGCTTGTAAATTGATGAAGCATTATATCTCATCGCATCTAGAAATCTTTTTTGAGAGAAAGAGAGAGAGTTATAGAGTGAGAGAGTTCTTGTGTTCCTCTTTGAGAGAAAGAAAGTTGTGTTTCCTTTACACTTGGCAAGAATTGAGAGATAACCATTAAATAGGAGTGAAATTCTTTGAATGACCCTCTTAAGAAAGAGAGACAAATATTGTAATCTTACTTTTGTAATGGAGATATTTTTTGCTAGAGGTCTCATGATTTTTCCATGCTCACGTTATGAAGGTTTAAATATTTTGGTGTTATTTTTCTACTCTATACAGTTATTTTTAATTCCGCATAGTACCTATTTTGCATTCACAGAAAAAGGGAATTTGATCTATTAATTCCCGATAATGATATCACAGCTCGCCTGGTTGGGGGATGAAGGAAGTTGTTACTCATGATGGAGATATGTTCGAGCTATTTGCAGGCAATTACTCCTATTAGAAGCCAATATTACAAGAAATGATTAGAACTACGACGGATAGATTGCGGTGGTTCATCATAACCGCCCTCGTTAGATTAATTTGATCAAAAAAATGCTTCTATCTGTGGCGGGTGCAGTGGAACCGTCGTCGCTCAAAGAAAATAACCTTATCTCTCTCTCTCTCTCTCTCTCTCTCTCTTTTACCCTCTCCCTCTCCCGCTTCTTTGCGCCCAAAGCTTCCCCCATTTCATGACCTCACACTCCCCCTCCCTTATTCCCTCTGTTCTCGTTAGTACCCTCATCCAATCAAGGTTAAGGCCGAGACATCCCCAAAGTCAACAATGAAATCCGAGGTATGTTTTTCCATTGCTCTAGTTTTTTTGGAGTTAATGGGGCATTTTATTCTCCACTAGATTCAGCACAAAACTTATTCCCTTTCTCTTGCTTCTCTTATATTAAACCCTATTCTATCTGCGCTCTTCCTCTGGACTCTAATTTTTGAAATGGAAGACGAGGAATGGGAGCTCTGCAACGACGATTTCATCTACAAGTGCAAGAGAGAACGACTCAATGCTCCGTTGTTAGAGGCGAATGAAGAGGCAGCGGAGAAGCGGCAGATATGGCGAAAGAAACCAAACATTATTGAAGTTGAAGGTAAAGTACGACAAGGAGATTCTTCAGTGGGAATCATTGTCGAGCACCTTGCGCTCATTGCATCAATCCTCTGCTCTTCAACCTTACTCACAAAATCCCATCACTTCCTTCCACTTCTTTGTCAATCGATTCGGCCAATGGGTCCCTCCTCCACAACCTTCTATTGCAGGTAGCTACACTCAGTTTAAAACCAAATAATCGTTGACATAATTTGCTGCATATGAAAGAGATTCAAAGTCTGTAAATGAGAAATACAAAGTTTTAGGTACCACATGGAGGGGCATTCTAGTTTCCTCTGTGAAATTATAGGGTTCATAATCTAATGACATATAATTTAGTACCATCAACCGCACTTTTCATTGCCATATAATTAGATATAGCCTATCCATAATCATGTATGGCAATTTCTTTTTGCATAGATTTGATGTGTTGGTAAGGGAAGGAAAACAAAGAATTCAAAACTGATAGAAGAAGAAGCAAGTGGACAAAAGGGATGCTTTAACAATGGCTTTCTCTTCTCCATCATTAGCTAGGCAAGCAATCAAACTTGCCCTTCCAACCCAGAGATTGGCAGTGGAAGGGTCATCATGAGGAAAAGAATATGCCCTTCATTTCCTTGAGGTCTATAGAAAGGGTAAAGGATATAAATGGTTAAAGATCTAGAAGATAAAGGAGCGTAGATTCATTTTCCTTGACTATCTTATATTCATATGCACTATTTTGTTCTGTTCTGGTTTTGCTATTCTGTTGCTTCCTTTTAAATAATTAATTAAGCATAGTTAGAGAGTGTGTAACCCAAACCATTAATTAGTCCCTCCTCACATTATTGTGCTTCTGGCCAGCATTGGGTGCGATTTGGAACATGTTAGAAGAATGAGTGGTTCAGGTGAGGAGGGTGACCAAGGTTGTTAAAGGAGGGGAAGTCATTGCAATTCAGAGCTGTTGTGAGTGACAAAAAAGGCTAAGTGGGGTGTTGGAGTTAGTGAGGTCAAGGAAGTTATTGTTGTGATTCAGAAGACTTTAGATTTGATTCCATATTATTATGGTTACTTCGTTTACTTGAATGTTGAGGTACGCCAAAATGGAAGTCTACGAGGCATGTTCATGCATTTCAAAACTTTTGTGGATGCTTCATGATGTTGTAATTGTATGTTAGACATGTAACTAGCTGTCAACTATTAAATAAAAAAATAAATAGGTGTTAGGTGTCTACTTGAGCTTTAACAGTATGTTATTTAAGTCTAAGATTATAATCGAAAACTAGATGTTCTAATATGATTTGAGTTGAGTATGAATTTGTTTATAAACTAAAGATCTATCTATTGAGCATTTTGATATAATTTTTTATTCAAATTTGTTTCTGCAAGTTGTGTGCTCCTATAGAGGGAAACACAAGACCTATCTAATATATTATAATTGCTAGGAGGGAAACACAAGCTCTTATCTTATGTTAAGTCTAGAAAGTTTTGCCTGCTAGGAAATTTGGTATGTAACTGTTAATCATCATTGTAACCATTTGCTGTAGGAAATTTGGTCTTCAACTAACAAGAGTACACAAGGTCAATGTTTACTTAAAAGGTTTGCTTATCAATTTCCGTTAATTCTCCTTATAACAATTAGAAGGGTGTGTGTAGCAAATCCTTATTTCTCTGTTCACAATTGCAGGTTTGATTCTTTGGAGTTATAGATAAAAAGCTGCCAAAAAATATTTCAACAAAAAAGGTTAGTTCCCATATCAAATTGTCCAAATTTATGGAATGTTTACTGATATTGTTTTCTATTATGCTACACTAGCTTTCAATTTACAATATTTTAAGACTTAGGTGAAAGATAGGAAAAGAAAGGGTACTTGTGCAAAGATATTTATTAGATGTGGCCAAATTGAATATTCTTAACATTAAGAGTCATTTTAAGACTTAGAAGCAAGGCTTAGTGTTGAATAGCTTGTCATATCCGTGGTTCAATGAGGCCATCTAAAATAGTGGTGAATGGCTGTCATATACGTGGCTTTAAAACACTTAATCCTCTGCCACAAATTGTGAAAGCCTTAAAACACGCAGTGGCCTTAGAACACTTAATGCCTTAAAACATTTAATACGTTGTGTTTATCCCATGGTCATACTTTCGGGTTATAAATTATATACATATAAAAGTACTTAATATACCTGTAATAATTTATACCCGTAAATTTTTATTTTTAAAATAAAAATTGTTATTATTTTTAAGTTAAGTATGCTTGAAATTCATTAGGTTTGAAAGGCTTTTCTCCTAATTACATAAAATGACTTTTGTACCCTCTTAATTTTTTGCTAATACTAATTACTCTTTTGGCAATTTTTCCATCATATAATATTTTGAATAGCATATAATAGAATGTATGCACTATCTTTTAAAAAATATACGTAAATGATTATCTATCTTTTGCAGAATGTTAAGTAAAATTAGGTAATGTAATTATTATTAAAATAATTTGTTAAATCTTCACAATTTCATTTTGTAATTAGTGATTCAAATTTAATTTATGATTGTTTTTAATTTCAGGTGACTTAGAGTTGCTAAGAGGATTAAGACGGACTGAAGATCTTGAAGCAAACTCATGAGAAGCCATTTAATTAGCTAGTTTTATTTTTCATATTGTGAACTTAAAGTACTTAGTGATATTTCTTTTTCCCTTTTGGTTAAATTATGTTTTTTATTGTTGTACCATGTTGAACTGGTTTACATTATGTGTATTTACATATTGTGTAACGCATTAATTAATTTATGAATGAGTTTTAATATTATTTTACTTGTATTAGTTTATTATTTGTTTTTTATATTTAAATTTTTCACTACAAATTTAAATAATAATCAGGGTACTTGTAATACTTTGTTATTTGTTTTTTATATTTAATTTTTCACTATAAATTTAAATAATAATAAGGTTTATCGATATGAAGGAACGTGAAAAATCAAAAAATAAATAGTATTAAATTTGGGGCAGTTTATAATCACCGAAATATTTCCACCATTTTGGATTGTTTGTGCGATGGATATGAAAGAACAAGGATATAAAAAGTAATAATAAAATTGGGGACGGTTTACAACTGCCGGCAATATTTTCCCAAATTTGCGGCTGTTTGTGTGGCTGTTTTTGAAACAGCCGTAAACTTTTGCTGTCGACGCTCCATATTGTGGCGGTCAAGAAACTGCCGCAATCTTAATTTAGTGGCGGTTATAACCGTCGCCGGTGTCAAAAATAACCGCCGTAAAATGCATTAATTGTTGTAGTTAATGATGGAAGATCATATATACTACAAGGATATGTACCAGCCAATCACCAATCAGAACAAGCTAGAGGAAAAGAGTGACAAAGATTGGGAGCTTCTGAATTGCAAAGATGTTGCTAGATTTGAAAATATATTGATCAAAATTTGTTTGAGCATGTATCAACTTATACCAGTATGTATGAGTTATGGGAAAAACTTGAATCCATGATTCAAAAGAAGACTCTTAGGAACAAAGCCCATCCTATCAAAAAAATTGGTGAAATTGGAGTATTCACATGGTCAGAATATGATCGTGCACTTAAACACCTTCAAGGGACTTATGAATCAATTGACGAAGGTAGAAATGAAAATTGATGATGAATTGCTAACTATTTTTCTCCTTAGTTCCTTGCTTAAGAGTTGGGACACATTGATTGTCATTCTCATCAACTCTACTTTTGATGGAAAGCTTAGGATGCATGTTATTACAAACATTTTGCTAAATGAAGAGTCAAGACAGACAAAAAGATGAAATAAACAAAGAAACACATGAGAAGGGAGATTGAATTGTGTGTTGTATAATTTAGAAAAAATTTTCGCAAAACAAGTTTTCATAAGGACTAAAAATACCATCCCAAAAAAAAACCCAACGTGGAGAACAAAAGATAAGAAAAGAGGATAGCACATAGAGTTTTATACTAGTTCACTCTTAACTAAGAGCTACGACTAGTCCCTTTAACTTTAAGGTATTAGGATGTGAAAGTTTTAGAGTGCAAAGAGATCGTCTAAAGAGTAATAGAGTTTTCACACAAGTTATGTAGCTTTGTTACTTCAATCTTCACTCTTGTGTCTTCTTATAGAAGCTTGGGAAAATATCCACTGTGAGATATAAATTTTTCCCCGTTCTAAGAGTATTTAATGCTTCAGATAGCGTATCATAAAAAGTTGAGGAGAGAGATTATGATGTCACCTGTTGCAGTGGCAAATTATACCATAAAGAAGTTTCTCTTTCCTAACACGCGTAAAGTACTTTTAACTTTTATCTCTTTGTTGCACTACTTTGGTACTTCTTTCGATAGGTTGGCATGTATCTTCCAATCAACTTGTATCAAGTATCCATACTTTTTGTTTGATTTGAAACCTGCTTCACAACATTTGAAAAGACAAGACATATGTTTATTTTTTAATACTACTTAGTCATTTTTTAAGGAAGCTTGTTAAGGTTTCTTTTTTGTAGGATAACTTCGTCCAAATATATAAGTGATATATCGTATAAGATTCTTTATAAAAGCATATTTATGATAAAAACAATTTTGGATGCTTTTGAAAGATTGTTAAGGACGCTCCACAAGGTTGGATGCTTATCTATAAAAACGTTGGATGACTTGTTTAGTAGGTATATGGATATTCATATAAAAATTGAGTAAAAGCTAAGTTAAAATAGAGCAATAACATGAGAGTGTTTTTATAGACACTTAAGGTCCCAAAACACTTAATTCTTGTAAAACATGAAATGTTAGATCATCATAAATTTTCATAGTTTTTGTTATCATTAAAACATTTTAGGGGTTAGACGTTTCATATTTATTTGGTTCCAACAAAAGAGACTCGAATAGCTACTTTGAAGCCAACGTTGTTGGGAATAGATGCAGTAGTGAGCAGTAAGGAAAAAGAAGTCATGCGAGATCATGAAGGAGATCCAAGTTTCGCACCAAAAGTCATACTTGCTTTTACTATGGCAAAGATGATCATAGAAAATCAGAGTGCAGATTCTTGAAAAAAGATGAAAAGGTTGGAATAGTTCATCCTAATCAAATAGAACCCAAGAAGATGGTGGAAGAAAAAACCAATACGATAGTGGCCTCAGACGATGAGAACATATTTTTCATTGGTGAGAAAAGTTATCTAAATTTTGCTTTTGATGATTGCATTTGGATAGTTTATTTTAGAGCATCCTTTCATGTCACACCTCATGAAGGATTCTTTTTATCATATCAAAGAAAAGACTTCAGTACGATGAAGATGGGCAACCTTGTCATAAGCAAGAATGTGGCCGTAGGAGAAATGACTCTGATGACTAAGAATGGAGATGAGCTTGTGATGACAAAGATAAGACATATACTTGAGATGTGTTTGAACCTTATCTCAACAAGAAAGCTAAATGAAGTTGAAATGATAAACTAGTTTGGTGTCAATAAATAGGAACTCAACTAAAGGAGCATAACTATTGCTCGCAATAAGAAAGAAGGCTTTTTGTACATTATGCAGGGAAAGATATGCAAAAGGAAGATAAATGTTGTTCAAGATGCAACCAAAGAATTGTGGCATAGACAATTAGGCCACATGAGTGAGAAGGGATTGAAGATTCTTGTAAAAGTCCACCTTTTAAGCATAAAGAGGAACCACTTGAATCCAGCAAAGACTACCTAACAAGCAAGCAACATAGAATACATTTCCAAAGATTAGACAATTCTAGAAGAAGAAAATAGATCCTAGATCTTTTTCATTTAGATGTTTGCTCAACGTCTAAAAGGTCCCTTGGTGGTGCCTAGTATTTTGTTACCTTCATTGATGACCACTCTAGAAAGTTGTAGGTGTATCTATTGAAGATAAAAAAAAAAAAAAAAAGACCAAGTTCTTCAAGCCTTTAAGGAGTTCCATGCATTTTTCGAACAAAAGACTAGTAGAAAGTTCAAATGCTTGAACATTGATAATGGTGGAAGGTATATAGGCTTATTTGAGCATTACTATAAGACTCATGAGATAAGACATGAAGAGGTACCCCAAGACACCTAAAATGAATGGTATAGCTGAAAGGTTAATAGGACGATTATAGAGAAAGTCCAAAGTATGCTTTCTCATGCAAAACTCTTTAAGTCATTTTGGGGAGAGGCAATGAGAACTATGACTAATTTCATCAACATGTTGCCTTCAAGACCGTTGAATGGAGAGATAACAAATGAAGTATAGTATAGAAAGAAAGCTTTTTATGGTCACTTAAGAGTCCTCGAATCTATGGTTTTTATTCACATTCCAAAATATGAAAGACCAAAGCTTGATGCAAAGGCAAAAAAATGCATATACCTTGGTCCACTAAGAGATAAATTTGGTTTTAGACTATAGGATCCTACAAACAAGAGAATTATTCAAAGTAGAGACATGGTATTCTTTGAGGATCAAACGATCCAAGATATCAAGAAGTTTGAAAAGCCAAGGTTCAAGGTAAATCCTTATCAAAGTCCTATTAATTAAGAGGGAGAGACTTTTCAGATGGAACCTGACCAGACAAAGCAATAAGATCAGACAATATAACCTAATGAGACAAATGAACCACTTAATTAGATGAATAAAGATAAAATAATGGAGAATGTTTAGTTGGAACATAAACCTCAAGTGAAACGATCTACAAGAATTAGAAAACCATCAGGAAGGTACTTTTTAGACGAATATATCAATCTTATTGATGAAGGAGAACCTCAAAGCTTTAAAAAAGCCATTAAGATGAATGACAAGGATAAATGGATGCTAGCTATAAGTGAAGAGATTTAGTTCTTGAAGGAGAACCAAACATATGATATGATGGAAATGCCTAAAGGACAAAAGACATTGCGAAACAAATGGATGTTCAAGCTCAAATTGAAGAGAATAACCCGAACCCTAGGTACAAAGCACAAATTGTCATAAATGGGTGCAACCAGAAGAAAGGCATAGATTTTGAAGAAGTCTTCTAACCAGTGGTGAAGATGATATCTATTAGAGCAATCCTTTGTCTAACTGCCAAACTAGACTTGGAGATAGAACAACTCGATGTCAAAACAACATTCTTACATGGAGATCTAGAGGAAGAAATATATATGGAACAACCAAAAGGTTTCAAAACCAGGCAAAGAACACTTAGTGTGTTGTCTGACTCTGGTCTGAAGTAAGCTCAAAGACAATGGTACAAAAAGTTTGATCTTTTCATGACCTAACACAAGTTCAAGAAAAACTTCGTACACCATTGCATGTCTGTGAATAACTATGAAAGTGGAGAGTCCATTATACTCTTGTTGTATGTTGATGATATGTTGATTGTTAAGAAAGACAAGATGAAAATATTTTCCCTTAAGAAGGCACTAAGCAAGTCTTTTTCCATGAAGGATTTGGGTGCAGTGAAAAAGATTATAGAAATGAAGATCATTAGAGATCGTTCTAGAAGAATGTTGTGGATATCTCAAGAAGCTTATATTGAAAAGATTCTTAAAATGTTCAATATGCACAATGCTACATCTGTGTGAATTCTATCAGTTGGACATTTCAAGTTAAGCAAATCTTAATGTCCAAAGAATAAAGAAGAGAAAGAAAAAATAAGCAAGGTACCCTATTCATTTTATATAGGTAGCATTATGTTTGCAATGGTCTGTACAAGGCCAAATATTGCTTATGTTGTAAGAGTCATGAGTAGATTCCTATCAAACCTAGAAAAATAAGGTTCCCTGTAAACCCTTTCTAGAAGCATTAGCTGGTTAGGAAGTAAATTCCTTGAAGCAAGTAAACTAATTCCTCTTTCCCTTATTTTTTCAAGTTAACTACCTTTCTCATTGGGGCTTACAATTAACGCTTTATTTCTCGAACAAAGGCTAATGCTAGCTAAAGATTGAATCGGAAAGGCATTAGAGGGGTTGGCATTTTCCTCTTTATTTGATGATAAATTGAGGTATTGGTGCCTACTACTAGAGTCAACTTCAAAAATCTCTATTGAATAGGATCCGGCATCACCTCTATGCAGAACACCCCTAATTTTAACATACCACTCTTTCTTACCACAAAATCTCTACGTTAATTCTTTGTCTCTACTTGAGGTCTATTCTTCTAGTAATTGGTACCTGAGACTAATCATTATAGACAAGTATAAATTACTCTTATTCCCAGGTTCTTATATCTCATCTCTTAATATTGACACCAACATGAAACGTTCTACCTTCTCATACTTAGGATCATAAATTTCCTATCGCGTTAGGTAAGAATGTACATTTCATCTTTTTTATTCTCATCTATTCTTGCCTAATTCATAAGTGTACATATCTCATTTCTTAAGTTTACCCTTACATACTCTTGGGGTAACATATACATTTCTTAGTTCTCAAAACATACAATACATTTCCTATCCTAGTGGGAAAGACATACCTATCATCATTAACCAATCATCAATCACAACAAGATTTTGTTTAACTAGTTGTTTGGTTCGGATTAGCTTTGGTCTTATCTTTCATATTCTACCGTCATATGGGCAATTGAGCTCCTGTCGTCAAGAGGTGTCCCTCTTATTCTATGTCGTAACTTACTACTCTCTCGTTGTCGAAAGGGTTGAACTTTCTGCATCCTTCCTATACCGAAGGATGTTCACATTGTTTGAAGGGGACAGCACCTTTCTTTAGACAAAGGTGGACTTAGATTATACCACACCTTAAGGACTAAAGGGGATTCTACTCTTTCCTTTGCCCGGGGGTCCTTACCACATACCGTGGAATCAAAAAAGATCCTACCTTTCTTGCTCCAAGGGTGCTATCTTTAAATCTTAAGTATCTTATATCGTTTTCTTACATAGGGTTCATCGTTCACACACAAACACATACATACAACAATCACATAAGAAAAAATCATATCCCTATAACACTACACACATATATTATTTGACATTCATTAGCAAATACAAGGTAAATGAGTCAAGCATCAACAAGAATCATGGTTGAGAAACATAGAAAGCTAATACACAACATCAGGCATTCTACTCTTGAAGCTAGAACCTCAACGTTTTGTTCCAAAGGACTTGTGTTTAGTGTCAGTCCTTGGTTGTTATATCAACTCTAACAGACCTACCTATTTTAATGGAGTTTTTAAATCATATATCAAGAATTAGCAGGTGTTACACTTGACACATCTATGGTTGTTATATCAACTCTGACAGACCTACATATTGTCTAAGCCAAAGCTAGGAGAACACTCTCATCATAATACTCCAAATCTAGACATGAAAATCTTATTCATACTATAGTGCTATTAATCTTCACATCTAGCATGTAAGTGAATCTACACCAGCGGGTATTTGTTCGACCCCAACTTGACTTAGACAGGAAAAACCTACTTTGACTGGATTTGGGTTCGGGGATGTAACTCCCTGCCCCGCCCCATCCCTATACCCACTCTGTTGCATTTTGTTACAATTTTTTTTGTTAAGATATATATAAATTAGAGTTAAGATTTTATTTTTATACGTTCATTTTTTATAATTATTAAAAAAATAATTAATTATTTTAATAGTTAAATAATTTAAATTATAACAATAATTAAATAACAAACTTATAATTATACTTTTAACTAAAAATATAATTTAATTCTTAAATTTTTTATTTTTAAGTTCTTTGTTATTATTAATTTTTATATGTTGTTTGAATTAAAATATAATTTATAACTTAATATATAATTTATTTTAAAATATATAAGTGAATTAAAATTGTAAAAAAATGTGGCGGGTTCCCTATTAATTTAACTGAACCCGATAAAACCTGACAGAGATAGAAATGGGTATAAAAAATATAAACTCATCTCTTTTAAACTCAAACTCAAACCCAAACCCAAACCCTCTCACAACCCGCCCCATTAACATGCCTATTCACATTAGATGTAACAAAATCCGGGAACCAAGGTCTAACTGTGAGATAATGATAAAGATCATCCAAGAACGGAGAACCTCTTCCAATTACATTTTGTTTATCTATTGCCAAATTGAAATTCACCATAAAAAAGCCATTATCCATTTTGACCACGTCTACTTCCTTAGTAGGTTTTTAGATAATTTTAAGTCGGTCTCACATAGTGAGGAAGCCAATATTTTTCTCCCAGTAATTTGATAATCACAACTTCCTTCCATGATAACCACAAATCGTGCAAAATGCTTTCGTCAATGTGGCACTTCGATCTTAGTTTGCCTCCATCTTCCAATTCGATTTTGAATAAGTTCTTGATGATAAGATACTTCTGTTCTCATTGAGGTAATGAGTTATGATTCCCCATCAGGTTATAGCAAAAAAAAAAAAAAAAAATCTTCAGTGATTTCTGCTCTCACCTCCATTTGGTGGTTCCGGAGGTGATGGAGCATGTTGCAAGCATCCATTATCATTAAGAGAAAACTCCATACTAGAATTATTATAAATTTATACTTACTTTTTTTTTCTATTTCATTTCTTTTTCTATTTTTTTTCTTATTTCTGTCTTCTTTTTCTATTAGATATTTATCACATTAATCAATTTCTCTTTCTATTTTTTCTTATTTTTTTCTATCACTTAAATTCATCCAAAATAGGATGGGTGTTCAAAAATGCTGACTTCAATTCAAAGAGAAAGGCGTGCACTGGTGTAATTATTTTAAGTTGTAAAAGGAAGGAGACTCTTTACCTATCTATCACAATTAAAAGGATTTCGACGGGCACACAAATTGTCTTTCGACTTTAATCAATCTTTGCTAACTAGTAACCTAAGAATACTTGTTAAAATTAAAAGTGGAAAGTAAGTCCGATGGAGGACACACAAAACCTTCTGGAGACAAAATCCAACGAAATATCTGCATTACCTTCCAATCTCAATTGTACATCATCTTCGTCTACAGTAATCATTAATCAATTATTAAAAGAGAAAAGTTATCAATATAACAACTCATATAATAATTTATACAATAATATTTTTTTGTATTTATCTTTCTTGCACATTATTTATTACATCTCATAATAATAGAAAAAAATAAATACAAAAAATATTATTTTTTATTGTATGAATTATTTTACATGTAACATATATCTTATTAAAAATATCGAAACATAGTATACTTTGAAACCTTAATTAAAAAAAAAAAACTATATAAGGAGTGTGCTTCTGGAGAGTTCTTGAGATGGGGGAACTGTTATGTTTTTCCTTTCCTCTGCCCTCCGAATCAAGATGTTGAAGGTTCGGTGTTCCGGTTCACTAATATGTACCTACAACCCAACTTGTGGTGTGCTCCATGCCTCATAATGTTAACTATAAATAAATAATTAGTGAGGGTTTGATTAGTTGAGTCAAGAAAGGTGGGTTTGGTTTTAATGAATGGCCAACGGAGGAGAGAAAGGAAGCGGTGAGTTGTATGCGGTTCTGGGGTTAGACAAGGAGTGTACCCAATCTGAGCTCAAGAGTGCTTATAAGAAACTTGCACTGGTTAGAATGAATTAATTATGACAACTTGTCTGTCTTAAACATGTTTATTATGTCATATTTCTTTTTCTCACGACCTTATTTCTTTGGCTCAACTACATTTTGATTGCCCTATCCAGATGGATGGATTCTCCCTTCTTTTCCTTGTCTTACAGTAATGTAATAAGCAACGAATTTTGTTTGATGGGATAGAAATGGCACCCACATCGTTGTTCAGTGTTTGGCGTGGAAGAAGCCAAGAAGAAATTCCAGGCAATTCAACACTCCTATTCTGGTAAATTCTCCTTCGATTCACTCACCACACGCACACGCTCTGCTTGTTCCATTATTAATTTCACTCTGTTTTTGTGTGTCCCCAGTCTTATCTGACGCCAACAAAAGGTTCTTGTACAACGTAGGAGTCTATGACAGCAATGACGACCAAAACGTAAGTACTCTCCCTCCCTTTCTTGTTGGCACTGCACAAAAATATGCCATTGCTTATAATTGAATATAGGATAGGGAACAGTCCTTGTTTGACCTTTTTCCTATGTAACATTGTAACCATTTTCAGTTTGGCATCTCTCTTTTTCTTATTTCAAAATAAAAATGGTGGTGTGGTGTCCCATAATAGGCAGTCTTGTCCTGTTTCTGGACTTTGCACCGTCCATTTTTCTTCTTCCTGAAAAAACAGGTATCATCTGTGAGACCAATTAGAATCCATTTTTTTCATCTTTACATACAAATGCTTGATTCTATTGTAGGGACAAACTTTGTTACATGCCACGAGTTGTCTTGTGTTGGGATCTACACCCAAGTAGTGGATTGAGGCCATACTAGAATTTCCTATAGGGGATATAATTAACAGAGTCAAAATTTGGTGGGGGGTTTATTTAAATTTTGCTTCCATCAAACTGAGGATTGTTCGTGATGAGCTAATGGTATGTTTGTTTGTGCAGGGCATGAGTGACTTCTTGAACGAAATGGCGACTATGATGAGCCAAACAAAACCCAATGTAAGCTGAGCCCCGTTAATTTATTGCAATCTTTGTCAACATAGCTGGGCCAAAAGTTCCACGCTTTTCATCCCTTGGGTTTATTATTATTATTATTATTATTATTATTATTATTATTATTATATGGATAAATCTAGACTGTTGGCCTTTGTCAAATACTTTGTTGTTGCTATAGCTTTTTCTGTTGTTTGATGAATGATATTCCTTCTTCTTATTTTTTTTAATTGTCGTGGTGGATGATTTTGCTTGGATACCCTCAGATGCAAAATGGGCTGTCACGGGTTGGCTTTTCTATTTTTTGGGCCCAGGCGTCGTACGTGCTTTTAATTGGTTAAAAATGAAAAAGAAATTGGAAAGGCTATGGGTGAAGTTTTCATGCGTTATTCTAAAACAAAAATTAATTGAAAGGGAAAAAACATCGATGGAAGGAGTTGAAAACACATAGAAAAGAGGAGCTGCTAGCTGGATTCAGCAAGAATAAAATAAAAATGTACTTGCTTGGACGGATATAATGGAGTTATGGAGTTGAATGTGATAAACAAACTCAAACGCACTTGTAATTTCAAACCATTAATTAATTAGTGATATTTGTTGTCTCCGCTCTGGGCCTCAATGGGTAAGATGTGATAGACGTGCTCTTGATATTATGGGCCCACAAGGCCGTCTGAAACTCTGAGGAGAAACTACTCCGTATTAAGTTTTGTTGAATTGTTGCTAACAAATTGGTCAATTCACTTTTTTTTCTTTCTTTTGTAATTTTAGTAAATATTGTTTATTTACATTTGATGATACTGGCTTGTGACATGACAGGAAAACGTGGAGGAGAGCTTTGAGGAGTTGTAACAACTCTTTGAGGAAATGTTTCAAGCGGATACTGGGTCAGCGGGAAGCACCTCTCACTCTGCTGCTGCTTCTGCTTATTCTGTTTCATCTACGTACGTGACTTATGCAATTCAAGTAAACGCAATTCCACTGAGATGAATTTTGGGAAGATAGAGGATGCATCTGAATTCGATTCCAGCTACTAGAACTTCTATGTAGGGGTTAGTATATACAACATTTTTCATTTGGTACTATGACATTCATGGCATGCATGTTACATTATGATTGCATAAATTAAAGTGGGGAAGGCATCAAGCCAGTACTCCCTAGACCTAGAATTACATGCAAGTTTCATGTGTTGTGCCTTCTGGGCCTATCGTGATTAAATGGTGAAATCAGTTGGAAAACCAGAAGATTAGATTAGCCGTGTAAATGTGGTGTGTTCTGTATTTTAAAGCAGACGTGACATTTGATGATATAGGCAATGCTTGAAGATTTACTCGTTCTGTTCATGAAATACCTGGCTTTGTAAATTATGCTTTGATAGAGTTAATAGATTAATCAGATGCATCTCACATCCCCCTTTGACCTTTCCTTCTTCTCCTTCCTCCTTCAACGACCCCACTTATTCCTTTTCTCGTTCACTCGCATTCTAGCTCGTTGATTTTCACATCTCCACTTTGCCCCAACCACGACTTGGCTCCACCGTAGAGACGCAACATGTTCTTGGCCTGAAGTGGTTGCAAGAGCGAGGGGAGTCTGAACCAGTTTTGGGTTTTCATCGTGTGTTAGTTCATGTTTGACTGAAGGACGTGACTTGCTCCAAGAGTGAGAGTGTTAGTTGAGGCTGAGTGCACTCTAGAAGGGGAGGGGGAGTCGGTGGAGAAATGGCTGGAGGAAGAGTTGGGAAGGTGGGGGTCAAAGAGGGGATGGGAGATGCCTAACGACATTTTCTTTTTGATAATAACAATGTTAAAATTAAAAAGGATGATATGTATTTTTTTAATTGATGATTGGAGGGACAGAGTTTGGAAACAAGTGATTTTCATTCCTCATTTAATATTACCCTTATAAAAAGTAGATGTAAAAATATTGTTTGAATGAATTAAAAAAATAAATAAATTGTATTAAAAATATTTGTATATTAATTAAAATAAAGCTAAAATATTAGTGAGAAAAGAAATAAGGAGAAAAAATAGAAACAGACAAAAATAATAGAGAAATAAAATATAAAAGATGAGTTGTTTGGATAATTAGAAATAAAAAAAATGTCAAAAATTGTTTGAATGAATAAAATAAAAAATAAATAAATTATATGAAAAAATATTTATTTTTCATCATAAAATTATGTATTATTTTTAAATTCTTTCATGTTATTTATTTTTAATTTTTTAATATATTAAATGAAATAAAAAAAGAGAGATTAATTTTTATATTTTATGTTAATTGGAAGAAAAAAAACATTTTTTTATAGGTACTGTATGTTACTTATTTTTTCTCTCTAATAAATAGGGTAAATTTACTATATTCTTTCTCTGTTCTTTTTACTTTTCTTACTTTATTTTTATGGAAACAAATAAAGGGTATGTGCTTAAATTGTATGAATGTATTCAATATATTATATTAAATATTTTAAATGTAATATTAAATAATTTTCATACTTTAATATAATAATTTTTTTTAACTTCCTATAGTGTTCATTTACATATTGTAGATAATTCCTAGTTTTATATAAGATGGGGGACCATAGCCGGAACTAATGTGCGTGTTAAATAAATATAGTTTGTGTTTGGTTTTACATGTCATTTCTTCAATTTTAAGAAAAGTTAATAGTTATAGTTTTATTTTTATAATAAAATTATCATGATTTCTTGATTTTATGATATAAGATGATTTTTGTTAACATTTGTATTTAAGTTGATTTTAACTAAAAAAATTATAAAATATATTTATTTTGTTTTCATAATTTTTTTATGTAATGTATATTTAATAATTTATTTAGATTATGTTTATTTTAACCGTTTTCTAAAAAAATTATTTTAAACAGTTTTTAATGTGTTTATTTGAACATTTAAAAAAATAAAATTGTCAATGCATATTGTTTATTATTGAGAAATTTATTTTAAGGTTTTGAAAAATATATAATTCTAACTATCTTTTAAAATAAAATGTTATATTTATAATCAATTAAATAATTTTTCTTTTGCATAAAATTAAAAAGAAAATATGGTTAAACTATTCAGTTGGTACCTATAGTGTCTCTATTTTAAGTTTTAATTCCTACATACACACAAAGTTAAGTTTTGTTTTGGTATATCTATCATTAACATCGCTACAAAAACTTTGTGACCATATGAAACCACTACAAAAACTCTTAGGTGGGGTAAAACTACTATAAAAAAAATTTCATGTCCTCATTTTTTGAAGGTTTTACATTCCTAGAAAATTTTGTAGTGATTTTATACCGCCAAAAAAATTTTGTACCAGTGTTAATAGCAACACCATTTAACGGTGTTAATGACAGAGACCAAAATTTAACTTTTATGTGTGTATAGAAATTATAACTTACAGATTTCTAATATTAGGGCTAAAACTTAAAATAAGGATAATTATAAGGACCAAGTGAATAGTTTAACCAAAAATTATATATTCTTAGTTTTTTTATGTTTAAATAAATGGGCCTTTAATGCTTAAAATTAAGCTTTAAGATTGAGGGTTAACAAAACGGATATAAACCTTTTCGGTGGGAACTTTAGCAGGGTCCTTTGCCAATCCAACATATGGTAGATTACATACGCACTTGTAGCTAAGCTAGCTATGAAAGACTCTGGGGATCCAAATTCCAAGCAAGTGCCAAGGATTGATTTTCAATGCAAGCATTGTGAATCGTGGGGCCTAGATGCATAAGAAATTGACATCCTTTGTTACAAGTTGTACAACTTGTGTTTAATATCCAAGCATAGAACAAAAAGCGAAGCGACTGGCCGAGCTCCTCTCATAATTGATTGGTTTGATATTTTATGGGACAGGATCCTAATATATTGGCTCTAACTTTTTTTAATCCAGTTTTTGCACAGATTTTTAATGAAATATATCTTTTTAATGGTCGAGATGGGGTGCAGTTCATTTTGAATTTAAATTATTTTTTTATATACTAAAGATATTTCTTAACCAACACTCAAAAGACTAATTCTTTCAAAGTGTTAATTCATTGAAATGAGACTAGTCTCTCGTAATCAAGCCTTTTTTATACACACGATAAAAAATCAAATCCTTGTTAATATGTTTGAAAGATACAATTATCTATCAACTATCTCAGGCTTTTCTGGTAATATTTTATATTATACTATAATCATAAATTTTTGGGTCTTAATGCTTGTGAAAGTTTAACTTAATTAACCTCCACATATTTGATGCATTATATAAGTTTAATAGCTTGATAGCTATTTTTTCCTTCCTTAAGATATATTTAGGAGTAGGATTTTGAAGAAGAAAAAAATAACATTTTTTTTATATTTTTAAATAAAGAAAGTTATATAATATTAATAAAAATAAAAAATATTAAGCTTATGCTAATTTTTTGTTTTATTTTAAAAAATATTAATAAAAAATGAAAAATTGTGGTTCTCTTCCCTCAATTTAACTCCAATTGATATTCAATAAACATGACACGACTTAATTATAGTGTATTTGCATGGAATGATTTAGGAAGGAAGGAATTGAGTAAGAGTGAAATGGGAAGGAGATGAATTATTTCAACTGTTTGGATGGAGTGAAGTGGGTAGAGAGAAATTGTTTAAATTTCTATGGGACCCACTGGAAGGCATTTCCTTCCTGATTAGGCATGAAATGAAGCAGATTCTTAGCTCCAAACTGGCATCTTCATATATGTCATTCTCAACTAGCATTTTAGTTGTGTTTTACGTGATGATTTTATGGAGTTTTTTTAATCTGCATTTTTGTGTAACGTTGCAACAATTATATAGGCAAGAACTGGGCAGCAATTATATTGTCTTTCTGTGTGTGTGTGTGTGTGTGTTGGCCAGACAAGAAGATGTATCTTTTGGATTTAGCTAATGTGAAGGGAGGGCTTCCTTTAGAATAAAAAGTAAAAGATGTCAGTCATTAACAAAAACAATTGTAGATTTCTTAGAATTTACTTTCTTACTTAACAAGTTATCTGTATATTAAGATTTTTTCTATAGAAACCACAGGTATCTGTTATGGAAGGCAGTTCTACTCAAATTAAATAAGACCACTGTAGACAGTAAAGCTTTCTTCTTAGTGTTTAACGCAGCTACATTCTCAAGATTCAAACTTGTGACCATTGGTTAAACTAAAACAGCCCTGTCTCAATTGATTAAGATTGATTAAAATTATAGTAATCGTAAAATTAATTTCATCTAAAAAAAGATATTTTCAATTTAATATAATGTATCAAGATTTAAAATTTAAATTAAATTAAAATTAAAAAATAATATTTAAAAGAATAAAAATAAATAAATTAAATACTGAGGAGAAGTTATATAACTTAATAAAGACAAAAATCCTAAATATATTTTCGTTTAAGAAAGACTCAAATTTATATAAGTAAATTTTTATCAATGATAGAAGTCCCTCACTTTAGAATTTAGATGAGCTGAATTCCACCTTATGATGTACGTTTACAAGGAAAAGCTTAAGACCATTATCTCTGTATTGTATGGAAGACATTTTCTTGGGCAATAATGCTATATGGCGGGACTTCGTTATGGTAAAAGAATGAATGGCTAGTTCGTTTTCTTTTGTGCCCTGTGCAAATATAGTGGTAAAATGAAATGGGCTTCTAGTGACGCCACACAAGAAATTGACATGGGAATATCCTTACCTTTCTTAATGTTTACATTGCCTCTAACTTAAAAATGAAACCTGACCAGATTGAGCCCCACCGATAAAGACCATAATGTCTACTAAATTGCTAAAAGGGTAAGGCATAATTTCTCCCTCTTTTTTTTTTTAAAAGGGGCTGATTTGTCATTTCGTGTCTCACAGAAAGAGTTCCACACTTGTCACGCGTAAGTATATGATGGTCCCTTGGCTTTCAAGCCAAGAGAATTTGATGGTTACGTGCTAGGCATGCAAAGCTTTAGATGTTCTCGGTTAAGCCATTGCGGAAGCACTGTTGGAATTGGAATCAAGGCGTTTTGGAAGCCAAGTAGTTTGTCATCTCTGTGCAGAATATCTTTCAAGTTAAGGCCCCGCCCCTTCAAGAAAAGTGCCTTTGCGATTTTACTCTCGTTCACTTTTCTTGGCCCTTTATGCTCCTCCTCCCTCGTAACTCGTTTTTTTTGTTTTTTTTTTTCACTTTGCCTGTATAGAAAGCTGTTTTTCAATGTTTTTCTGCTTACTTTATATGTTGTACCAGAGAAGAAATCTTGTTAACCATTTTTATAATTTGAAGATCTCATGATAAGATTGAATTTTCAGTTAGCCACATTTTTGCAACATTAATAGAGACTCTTCAGGGAACAAAATAAATAAATAAATTGTATTTTCCAACTTACATCAGCTTAGGACCGATAAAAGTTGAGTCAATTTATGACACAGAAGTATCTACTAACACATTAATTTTTCTTTGATAGTCGTTGTATGCTGTATCATCTTCAATATTTCAGGCATGCATTTTTACTGACATTTGAAAACTACAATACATCAGTTACAAGTTCGAATATAATCGGAAGAAAGGGGAAGAAGAATGGCATCCCTCGTACCTGGAGTTCTACTGAAGCTTCTACAAAGTATGAATTCTAATGTAAAAGTTCGTGGGGAATATCGCTCAGTCCTTCTGCAGGTGATCAGCATCGTGCCCGCGTTATCTGGGTCTGAATTATGGCCTAACCAAGGTTTCTTTATAAAAGTCTCCGACTCTTCTCATTCTACCTATGTCTCACTCTCAAAGGAAGACAACGAGCTCATCTTGAATAATAAGCTGCAGCTAGGGCAATTCTTCTACGTGGATAGAATCGAGGCAGGTACACCTGTCCCTATTCTTATTGGGGTTAGACCTGTCCCTGGACGGCACCCTTTTGAAGGCAATCCTAAGGATTTAATGCAGATGTTAGAGCAATCAGAGCATCCTGATAATGGTGGAGTTAATGGTTCAAAATCCATGGATTTAACAGAAGCCAAAGAGAATCCAAGTTCAAGGCAGAAGATTGTTATTAAAGAGGAAAAAGTTGGTGTTGCATCCAGGTACATGCAGGGTGTTCTAAATCCAAACTCAAGAGTGAACGGGCCAGATACTAATGTAGGAAGCAAAGGAAATGATTTAGAAAATGGCGTAGATAGTAAAAGGGTGGGATCTGCGAAAGGAAAGCAACTAGAGATTAAAGGTCAGGTATGATTCTTGCTCTGGAATCCAATTCCTAAAGGGTCAACAATGTATGGTTGTAGAATTTAACCTGTTCTATGTAGCTATGGAGTAGTTAGGAAAGAGAGAGAGAGAGTACCTCTAGAGCTAGCTTTTGGTGTGAGGTTGTCTCCCATTTATACACAATTTTGGCATTGTCTCTAGTTAATGTGAAACTTGAGTTTTTTTCTATACACCTCCTCACATTCAGCACTATTGGGTTTGGTGCACGGATAACATGGTAGGCGGCCCAATAATAGATTTAGGATGTGCTCTAATATCATCTTAAAATTTGTAAGTTTAGACCTAGCTCAACTCCAAAAGTTAGCTCAAGAGTTAAGGGTTGTCTCCCTAGTTATATATTTTATTTTGACTATATCACTAGTTAATGAGGGATCTCCAACAATATATCTATAAGTAAAGAATGTAATGTTATATGTTACCACAAAGAAGGATATTCATTAGGAGAAATTCTGTAGTGTCACCATTTCTGTATGGCAAACATGAAGATCAAGGCTAAAAGGGTAAATTCATAATATTTTTTTGCATTTTAGTTGAAAATGATTCAATTTCATTACCAAAATCTAATAGAAAACAAATTAGGAGTGTTCATGACCTGTCTCGTACCACCAACCTGACCCAACCCGAAGGGACATTTGACAGATTTGGGTTTAAAAAATTATACCAAGTGCATTTTGAAGACAGGTTCGCAGTTATATTATGGATCATCCTAACCCAGTTTAATGTTATATTTTTAAAAAAGTATAATTTTTAAAACAATTATGCATTAATAATACAACTTCTTAACTCAATAAATAATATTTTGTCTCATGTGTTATTATATTTATATCAATATCATTTATCTTAAAATATATTATAAAATATATCTTAATTTTAGTTATATACTTCTTTAATTCTACGCTTTAACTATATATAAGATTAAGATTAATATATTATGCCTACAAATTAGGTTGACATGGTCTTGTGCCAAATGTTGTCAGGTCTTAATCAGGTTAGGTTCACAAAATTAATCCTATGAAAATCTTGAGTCAGGTAGGGACATAGGTAAATTCGTCTCAATTTGTCTCACGAACACCCCTAAAACAAATATATAATAAGGGAATATATTATAAACTTGAAGTTAAAGGTAACAATCAAGTTTAATGCTGATTTTATTTTATTTTTTGCTAATAAAGAAAATAATGCGGTATGATCGGTTTTAGTATCACAGGTGCTCCCAATGACTCCAACTGGTACTCGACTTGAAGCACTTTCACCAAAGCAAGATGTCGCTCAATCCAACATCCGGGAGACTGTCATAGCACCTTCTAAGCGCACTTCTGCCAAACACGGTTCTACTAAACAGGAAAATTTGAACATGAATTTGTTGGCTCATGGTAAAGATAAAAGCAGTAGCATTGAGGCAATTCCATGGTCCTCTTTGCCAGCCAAGCTTTTGAGGCCTGGAAAGGTGCATTAGAATTTACTTTCTCTCTCTCAAATATTATCACACATCCCTCTATAACATATTTGTTGTCTTCGTTTAATCGTGTGTTTGGAAAGCAATTCACTGCCATTAAACGCCAATCCAATGTGAGATGGATTAGCGTTCAACGTGCATTGGAATGCATGTTAGGCTTAAAACAAACACACTATAAGTAATGCAATCTAAACACCAGTGTTTGCATATTAACATGATTCTTTTCTTGGCAATCATATAAACCTAATCTCCCCATTGTCCAATTATTTTCATTTTACAAGGGTATTCTTAGAAGGAAACATCTAGCCTCTCAGGTTGTAGTAGAAGCCCAAAAAGAAGCATCTGCAGCAACAACGATAATTAAGTGCCTAAGGTATATAGAGTTTTTATCTAAACTTTGGCATACATTAGTTACTTAAATGATACATAGATTCAGGGAATCAACAAAAACTTCATTAGTTAATTTGGGGATAAGTGAATGCAGTATTCCTTTTGCTTTTTTCTGACCCTCAGTTATTACCTCTTTATCTTTGGTTTTCAGTATGTTCGCCAATATCTGCTCTTCTACATCATTAGAGAACCCTCATGCCGCACTGAACAAATTTTTTGCTCTCCAACAACTCATGGACCAGCCAAATGGTACAACTCAGTTGAAAGATAAATCACTTCAACTATATAAAATTCCAACTACCGCAGAAAAACCTAAATCAGGCAAGACGGCAGGTTTGATGCCTGCTAAAAGCACGTCAAAGTCTCCAAAACCCTTAACTGAACTATCAGGGACTGAGAAACAAGAATGGGCCAAAGGGGATGGCATGAAAGAAATCAATGAGCTGAGAGAGGTTTTTTTAAATGAAACAAGATCATGGTTTCTGATGTACTTAGAAAAGACATTAGATGCTGGGTTTTCTGTTGGCTCCCAAGAGAAGGGCAAGGAAAGTAAGGATATTGCAGGGAGACAAATGGAGCAAGCCAACCAAATAGCTCTCACGTTGTCACACCTTAAGCATGCAAACGAGTGGCTGGACAAACTGAGAAGGAGTTCCAACACGGAAAGTGAAGGGGTGGTGGAGACTATTGACAGATTGAAGCAAAAAGTTTATTCTTGTTTGCTTGTACATGTTGATTCTGCTGCATTAGCTTTGGAGAAGCGAGCTTGATTCTAGGTCAAGAAACTGTTTCACAACAATATAACTCTAATGCTATTTATTAGCTAAATTATTAAATGTGGGTGAGCCAAACATTGGTAATGGATGCTTGAACTGCTCTGTTTCTAGTGCAATGTGATCTATGATGCTATATGTACCCCCCCAAAAAAATAAAGGGACTGACTTTATGTTAAATTTCAATTTCTCTTTTAGATGAAAATAAAGTAAAGCCCTTTATGGTTCTTGGTGACATTCAAAGGTCGAGTTATTATATGATTTTTCTTATCGATATCCACAGTAAAATACAAGTGCGGCAGAGTCTAGCACATCAGAAAGCTTTCAATTCGAGGGATACTAGTGCTATTTTGACTAAATGCAATAACCGTAAAACAATACTTGGTTCTAGAGGGAATCCATACTAGAAAGAACTTACCTTGTGGTTGACAAATCCACTGTAGTAATAAGAGAGCGGATCCATGATATAAAAGGCAACATAACTATAGTGAAGAACACAGAATTGGAAGCAGTGATTTGCTTTTGAAAGCAATGAGACACAATAGCATTGTTTAATTTAGGACGACATATGAAAAGCTTATTTCACAAAATAGGTAGCATAGATGAGTGAGAAGAGAAAGACATATGGGTTCAATTTAGTACCGTCTGAAGGTTAGATTCAAGCGACCAGGGCGTAGATTAGTGTGTTGGAGCAAGAGGTTGGGGGCAGTCATTGGATGAATAGCGGTTACGCCATGGAATACATTTCTAGAGGGGCCACCAAAGATCAAAACATCTCCGGATTGCAGTAGCAGTTTTTGTGCCTTGTCGACATCCCTGTGGTCACCGTACAAGAAGTCTGCAGAGTCTCCAATGGAGAAGGATACGACGGGCAAGCCCAGACGAAGACTTTCTGCACTTTCATCCTTGTCTTGATGAAGACCCAGACGGCCAGTTTGGGAGTAAAAATTGACAATACAAATGTCGGGTGAGATGGAGGGAAGTGGATGATTATTATGAGGAATGAGGGCATTGGAATCACGGAGTGCATTGTGAACCAAGTTATGGAACTCGGCAGGAATTTCCGGTGGCTTTGCTCCGTCAAATGGGCGTTGCTCTCCGTATTGACTGGTGTCAGGATCCCAGTTCTTTCCCAGGCACATCATCTTCAAATGCATTTTTGTCCCTTCCCCGTAACCAGGCTGGTAGAATCCCCCACCTCCCACCCCCAACTCCCTGCTTCTTTCCACTATCTTCTCCTGATCGCTTAGTGCAAGGTAACCCTTCAGAAGGACCATCC
The DNA here is from genome assembly GCA_004329165.1 of Spatholobus suberectus. Classification (NCBI taxonomy): domain Eukaryota; kingdom Viridiplantae; phylum Streptophyta; class Magnoliopsida; order Fabales; family Fabaceae; genus Spatholobus; species Spatholobus suberectus. The sequence continues at coordinate 381,133 of CM014732.1, read as the reverse complement.
CAGGCCTCAATGATAATGCACTGCTACCGCTATTACTAGATCGTTTCATTTCTCTGTTCTTTACAAGCAAAGAAGGTTTCAGAACTACGGTTCCAGGTTGTTTAGGGGGACATATATCGAACCCTGGCCCTGAGTTATCACCCCCAATATTTACCTTTCCCATTCCACCAGAATCAGGTGATGAATTCTGCTGCTTCTTTTCCTTACTGTCACTACCGCGGCCAGATTTCTCATATCCAACAACCTACACACCACCATTCATCATATCACCACAAAATATAAATAACTAAATAAATAAAACCCTAACCTAATTCCCTCAACAAATAAATAAATGTGAATTACCGGTGGAGTGAATCGAGAGCGACGGCCGCGACCACGAGGTTCCATTGTCCCTTGCGTCCAAAACAATCCAAAGTTACTAGTCCTACTAGAATTTATCAATTTTCTAAAGTGTCTTTTGGCTTTTCGGTTACACCTGTTCGCCCCCAACCCCCACGTTTCTATGCTTTACTCTTCCCCCATATCATTCACATATTTTATAGTGAAAACTAGTCTCTGAAAAATGTGTAAAAGCTTTTATAATGTAAACAATTAAAAATTATTTTTGTATGATTTATAAAATAATTATTATAAAATCAACAAACTTATATCAATATTATATTGATTCAAGTAAAACTAAACTCTAGTTTTTTAAACAAGGTTTCAAGTTCAAATCTTGTAAATGATAAATAAATAAAAAATAAAAAAGAAGACTCCACTATGGTGACTAGTTAGGTTTCCTGACCAAGATTAATTATCAATAAAATCGGTAAATATTTTGCACCCATAATATGACAAAAAAAAATCAACAAACTTATTAAACATAATGAGTTATGATTATATAACAATATAAAAAAGCTTTACACTATTAATATATGTATTATTTTCTCAAAAATTTGTTAAAAGATTTTGAATTTAATCCTTAAAAAAACTATTTAGTTCCTAGTCTATATGACACTTTAGTCCTTCCTTAGCTGGGACAAATCCATAAACCTATTAAAGGAAGGGCAGAGAAAAAATAACAATAGTAAATATTAAATAAACATTAAATTATAATAATTAAATACATCATATTGTTATTTAAGTTATAAATATTGTTTTTTTTAAGTCTATTTTTTATCATCTTCATAGCTAAAAATAATATCTTAATTATAACAATTGAAACATAAAGAATTAATTTCAAGACATAACATATATAGTTCTCAAGGAGTAAAAAAGAAGAGGGGCAAAGCCCCTACTTGCCCCCGTGTTCGTCCCTAATGAAAGAGTTAAGTTGTTTCATATTTATAATTTTGAGATACTATTCTTTAAAAACTAAATAAAATCGAGTGAATTTTTTAAGATCAAATTAGACACGAATTCTGCATTTTAAAAAATTCAGGCATTTTCATGTTAACGTGTTATGAAAAAATTTTATATTTACTTTTTTATAAATTTATAAAATTTATTTGTGTTATTCTACTAATGTTGATTATGTTTGCCAAAATTAGTTAATAAGTTAGTTAAAAATTGAAATTTAATTTTTATCTGAAAGTAATTAGTTAAAAGTTGTTATGATAAGTTATTAAATTAAAACTATTTGGTAAAATTAATTGTTAAGCTAGTTGCTAAGGGTGTAAATAGCCCGGATTGGGTTGAGTTTAGCCGTGTTTAAGACCCAACTCAATTAAAAATAGTTAGGTTGAGTGGGTTGGCTCGGTTTTTTTTTTTTTTAAGCTACCCAACCCAACTCAACCTTAACAAGTCGGGTTGGGTCATCAGGTTGGATAGTTAAAAATATTAATATAATTTTTATATTCAAAAAATAAGAAAAATAAAATACTTAATTAATTCAACTCATCCAACGTATGTTCAATTTAAAATATAAGTCTAATCACACAAATTTAACACACAAGAAAAATACAATATATATAAATATTTTAATATTTTAAATTTTTTATTAATAAAATAATAGGTCGGGTTGGAACTGCATTAACCCATGACCTAACCCAAACTTAATTGGGTCAACGAAAATGAGCTCAACCCAACTTGAAAACCTGACCCAACCCGCTAAAATATAATTGGGTTGGGTCAAATTGGTCAGATTTGCGGATCGATTGCTACCCACTTACACCTTTACTAATTGCTAAATATAAAATAATATAAAAATATGTTTATTTGATTTTTTAATATAATTTTTAATTTTGGTAGCTAAAAAATATTTTAGATAATTACAATTTTAGGTTTTTTAGTTACTTTGAAATTCTTATTATTTTTTTAAAAATTAACATTTTATTATAAATTAAAAATATAAATATTGTGATAATTTTTTAGTAATGTGTATAATAATGTTGCCATCAAAATTAACCGTCAAGATAAGATAATCAAGCGTCCAAGTTTTGTTGTCGAACTCCAGTCATACTGTTAATCGAGAGTTGTCTTCGTTGTTTGCCATTTTAATATAAAGAAATAATAATACCAAAATAATAAAAAGATGGGATGAGGACTCAACAACAGTTAATAAGTGGCAGAGCATCATAACATGTTACAACATTATTACAAATTTAACAATACAATTAATGCAATGAGATGTAATGAAATATGATACATGGCACACCTCTATTTCATGAAGAGAAGTTCATCATTAGAGGAGTGACTGAGAGGATATGTTCTATATCCATCAGCATTTATTCTCGTTAGTGTAATATTTTTTGTATGTTACCCAATTGTACTAGAACACTACCACCAATCATGAGTTTTCGCTACGTCTAGTCGGGCTCGTCACTGCTGGGTTTCGATTGGCATGGTACATGAGAGGTACCACCGGACCCTTAGTAGGATTTTGCGCCATGACGTCTCCAAAGTTATCTCAACCTTCATTGACGCACCGTCATCTGTATATTGAGGTGTAACTCTTTGGCCTTATGCCAAACTTTATTATGCCAATACTACATATCAAACAATTTATCTATACAATCATATATTTAATTGTGTAATTATCATCATTCAATTTTAGGTAATGACGTTTCAACATTCACTATCTTTAATTTATTTATTTATTTATTTTTTTATATACTTTTGTTATTATCAAATTTTAAACTTCATTTATAATATATATATATATATATATATATATATTATGACTTTATGGTGTGTTTAGTACTAAACAATATGGAGAAGGAAGGAAAACTAGCAAAAACTAATTTCTTCCATTGTTTGGAACATACACAAAAAGCAAAAGAAAAAATAAAAAGAGTAGGACTCACATAAAAAACCCTTCTTATTATTAAATAGAACTGTCAAAGTGAGTCAATCCTGACTCATATAAGTTGCCTCACCATGGGTTAGTCAAAAACTAAGTCAGGCCAACACAGCTCACTTTTTAGTGAAACTATGGGTTAGTAAATTATGCGAGTTGGCTCACTTAAAATAAAATATATATATATATATATATATATATATATATATATGAAATGTTATACTTTCATAATTATTCTGCTACTACACATTTTAATTGGTAAATATTAAAAAGAATTAAAGCCAAATAAAAAAAAATAAGAACGCTGCCTTTGCTTTGAATCTTAGAATTACATACTGTGATAGGAAGAATTATAAACAAGAATCTTAGAATCCTATGTCCGCTTAAATTTGTATGCTACAACCTCCTTTCCTATATATTGTGTAATTATATAGAGTCCAAGAAGTTACCATAGCCAAAGTTTTTTCTAGAGTTGCCGGAACCAAAATGCTGAAATATTTTTTACATCCAGTTGTTCTCTACTCTTTCGAGACAAAAGGAAAAATACATTGGTAAGACTTTATGAGAGCAAGACTAATAGTGTGAGTGATCCAATGAGTGCGAGTGCAACTGGGCACCCACAAACAGGGCAGGAAAAGAAGAAAGAACGAGGCCACTAAACCAGAACCATTGAAATCTGTGAACCAGAAAGAAAAAAGTATGTTTAGATTTGCGTATTGATGCATGACTGTGAGGGATTAGTGGATTAGATTAGATGTTAGTAAAGGAAGTATTTTAAAAATAAATAAATAAATAAATCCCTAACTCGTGAGGCAACTCAACTCACTTCAGGTTCAACTTGGGTGAGTCATTATTGGGAGAATAATTCAAATTTTAAAATTCTAGGATATTGTTTAAATTCAAAGATATTATTTAACCTTTAAGATGTTATTTAGATTTAAAGATATTATCTTTATTTTAGGAATTTGTTTTCTTTTTTAAGATTATGATATAAGGTGTATAAATGGAGGTTATTAAGATGAGAAAAACCACCGAAGAAAAAAAACCTCCAATAAATAATAGAGAACCCTTTAAATCAAGTAATGTAGTGGTGATTCAAGGGGTTCTCACAAACAAGCATATTCAATTACAATTCAAAATTCATTTTTATGTGATTAATTTAATACAAAAGGAAGTGAGAGGAGATCATATGAAGGAAGAGTTTTTCAAGTTTGTCAAAAAAAATTGTAATCAGGTGAATATTTTAAAAAATAAATATTTATTGAGATGTTCTCGTAGATGTAAGTAAAAGGTGTTAAACTACATTAAATTTGTGTTCTTTTGCTATTTCTATTTTATGGTTTTGTGTGTGAAAGGATTTATTTTTTCAATAGTCGCAAGCCAAATGAGTCAAGTCAACTTTAGCAGATAATTGTGGAGAGCTAAATCATATAAGTGAGATATTAGGTGTTGATTGTTGACATTAAGTCAGACTTTTTACTATACTAATGTAATAACCCATGTCATGCACGGTGTTAAATTTATAATTTATAATTTTTGTTAGTATATATAAATATATATATATATATATATATATATATATATATAATTATGGATATTGATATAAATCCAAAAAAAATTTATATTCACACACATCTCACATCATTTTAATTTATAAAAATATGTGTTTTGAAAAATATTACCTTTATCAATATATTCTCGTTTGTATATAACTTTGATTTGATTTGATTTATACATAATTCTAATAAGACATATGAATACTAAAAAAATATTTAAATTGAATTTTATAATTATTAGTTTTCTTTAAAAATGAGTTTCATGGGCATTCATTATCAATGTAAAAGTTTTGCACAATTAATTAATATATATATTAATTTCAATCGCCCAATTAGAGTATTTTTCTACAATAATGGATATTTGTTTTGTTATTTTTTTTCCTACATCAAAGTTATTCCTTTAAATTAAAGAAATATATAGTACACCAATCCTAACATTGATTTTTAGAATATTTTGAAGCAATCATTCCTATCTTTATTGTATGATACCAAGTATGAGATACTACTTATATTACTTTAGATCTTAATTACATTTTGTCTGAATTATTTTATAAATATGTATAAATATTGAGTAGACTTATATACATTCATATATATTAATCTTATCTTTAATACTTATACGAATTAAAAATTAAATGTAATAATATTTTGTAATAATTGATTTATCATTTAAATCTCTATTTCTATTGGATAACAAAAAGAGAAAGATAACATCAATCAAATAAAAGATCAATTAAATTTATAAATACATGAATAAACTATTGATGTTTAAATATATGTTTTAATGTTTTATTATTTTTTTTGTTTCATATGTATAATAATTATATATTGTTGATATCATTTTAAAATTTTAAACTAATTAAAAGATTTGATAGCATTATTTAATATCGTGTTCCAAACATAATATTCATGATATACAAATTATTGTTTTATTAAAGCATTTGTTTATTGATCATTGAAAAGATAATAAAATGAAAATTACTTTTAGAGAAAAAAATGAGTATGATAATAGTAATTATATATATATATATATATATATATATATATGAGAATTGAAAAACAAGATTTTTATAATACATAATAAATTATTATTGATATCAATATTATTATATTAGATTATTTTATTTTATTTTATTAAATGCAAAATTAATTACAATATAATAGATTATTTACCTATTATTTATTTGTTTTTCAATTTTATAACAAATTAGATTTTTGTATAAGCATTATAATTATTTTGATGGTGATATTTTTTATATAAATCATATTGATTTTCAACATAAATTTGAATATATTGAGTACAAAATTATAAGTATACATCATCTACAATTTAATGTAATTAATAACATGTAAAAATTTTATTTTTAAAAATATAAAATTGTTATTTATATTTTACACTTTGAAGAAATGTGATATATATCATAATACACTATGTAGTTATATGTTGAAATAAATTACTTTTAATTAGATATAATTTTTTTCCTATATAAGTTAAAATAAATTTAAATTTGATTTAAATTAATAAAATTAATTTAAATTATACTTTTCACAACTTATTTATTATTTTTTTGGGTAAAGATCATAAATATCCTTCACTAGAGATACCCCTACTTGAAATAGATAGGACTAGCCATAATTATTATAATAAACTTATTTGTCATTTTTAATTTATTAATTGATTTTTTTACTTAATTATATTAGATTCATAATTTGACTGTAATGTTTTGACTATAAATTAATATAATAGAATTAATTTTATTTAAACCAAAATATTATTCATTACTAAACATTTATTAATCTATTGTTATGAATTAAAATGAAAAAATTAATTAAAAACAAAATAGTTTTGGATGAAAAATAATTATTGTGATGATAATAAGTGACATATAGGATTTAATAAATAGAAAAATTCTTTAGACGTTTTCAAATTTTAACAAAAAATTGAAATAATAAAAAGACTATTATATAAAAATTATTAATACATTTAGCAATAAATATTTCTTACACATATGATGTGTGAAAAATAGCAATATTAGTCATAAAATTGATTTGTACAAAATGGTGTATATTTATGTCTGTGTATATACATACAGAGAAGGATAGAATAATTTAACATTTAACATGCATATTGATTATAGGTTAATAAAAGTTGACACCATTTACAGACAAAATAAGACTTTGATATCATTTTCTTAACTTTTACAAATTTAATTTAAAATTTAAAATTTAGAATTTATTAATTAATTTAATTGTGTAATTTGAATAATCTAATTATCTTTGTTTAAAATAATTTTTATTACTTTAATTAAAATACATATTAGTCATAATTACCTTCATTAATTCATATCATTATACATATTAGTCATAATTATTGTACATAATAGAAATATGTATTTTAACATAAAAAATAGTGTTTTTAACGATATTTAATATTTATATTCTATAAAAATCTAATTATATATAACAATTACATGTAGTTATCTTAATTATTTATTTAATAATTAAATTAATTACACCAATAAAATTTTCCAAAAACTTAATAGTACATTAAATAAAAATCTAAATTATAAATTATACGTATCATGTGCAAGAAATCTAAATTATAAATTATACGATTCATATGTCTCTCATTCTATTATATGTGTCATGAATTTTAAGTTTTTAACATTAAATTAAAGGTAGATTCTACGATGCCTGTATATTTTAAAGGGTACTAATACCTTTTTTGAATAAATTAATAAATAATAAATACATAATAAAATAGAATTGATAATATTCCTTATAGTTTAGAATTTTATTATTTTTTAATTGCTAAATGACTCCTAAAATTACTTTTGTTGCCCACTTCATTTACATTTGCATATTTTTCATGTTTAATATTGAATTTTTAAAAAATGAAATAAATCTCAATCAATTGAATTTTTTTCAATTATAAAATTTTAAAAACTAATAAAATTAACTTCTAACTCATTTATCATATGGTTTTAATCTATACACAATTGTTTTTTTATGATTTTAATATGAAAAGGTACCGGTACCCCTTAAAATAAAAGGTACCAAAGCAATTACTTAAAATAAATTAAATCAACATAAATTTTTCATCCTTTATTTTTTTTAAAAAGAGAGAGAGAGAGAGAGATTTATACTATCTATCGAAATGTTGAAGTTTATTTAATTGATATTAAATATAATTAAATATTTATAAATCAATTGATTTATAATTAGAGACAATTATCTTAATTATATATTTATTAATTCATTAATTATATATTTTAAAATAATATATTTACCTTAATTTAAAATAATCTTACTATGTTTTTTAAAAAGTATGTATGCCATAATTATGTTAATTTATAGAATATATACTGATTAAAATTACCTTAATTGTTATAATTATTCAAATGGGTAGGGACCTCAATTTCGAGTGAATTTTAAGCAAAAAATAATTTATTTTAATTTAGAATACTATATATAAAGAAAAGTCAACAAAAAATTTTGTCCCATTTCTATTTAAATAAATGAACATTGTATATTTAGGTCAAATTAATCATCAATTTTAATCTTTGTTCCATCAAAATGTTATTAATTATTTCAAATTGACATGTGTAATAAATAAATAAATAGTGCAATAATAAATGAAGAATTTAATATGAAAATAATTTAAATGATATTTCATATTTAGGTCAAATTAGTGGTCCTTTTTAATTTAATCATTTATTTTAAATCTGAAATTATATTAGATAATTTAATTATGAAATTTAAAATCATCTAATTATCTTTGTTTAAAATAATTTTTATTAACTTAATTAAAATTAGATCATATTTACCTTAATTAATTCATATCACAATATATATCAGTCATAATAACCATGATTAATAAAATTATGTATTTTAACATATAAAAATTGTTTTTTTAGCAATATTTAAAAATTATATTTCATAAAAAATAAATTATATATAATTATCTCAAATATATATATATATATATATAAATAATAATTACATCAATTAATTTAGTTACAGCAATAAAAATTTCCCACAAATTTAATAACACATTAAATAAAAAACTAAATTATTTATAATATGTGTCATGTGTCTAAGTGTCTTTCATCTTATAACAAAAAGTCAACAAAAAATTTTGCTTCATTTCTATTTAAATAAATGAACAGTGCATATTTAGGTCAAATTAATTGTTAATTTTAAATTAATCACCATTTTAAAATTTGGTCCATCAAAATGCTATTAAATTATTTTCAATTGACATGTGTAATAAATAAATATAAACATAAATAGTGTGATAATAAATAAAGAATTTAATATGAAATAATTTAAATAAAAATTTTATATTTAGGTCAAATTAATAATCCTTTTTAAATTAATTGTCCTTTTGAAATTTAAAATTATATTAATATTAATTAATTCAATTTTTTAATTTAAAACAATCTAAATAGCTTTGTTTAAAATAATTTCCATTACTCTAATTAAAATACATATTAATCATAATTACCTTTAATATTTCATATCACAATATATATCAGTCATAATTACCATGATTAACAAAATTATGTATTTTAACATATAAAAATACTATATTTTAAAATTATTTAATAATTTTATTTCATAAAAAATAAATTATATAACAATTACATGTAATTTTCTTAATTATATATTTAATAATTACATTTATTACTTTAATTATTTCAATAAATAATTTCAGCAAATTTAATAATACATTAAATAAATAAAAACTGAATTATATATAATATGTGTCATATGACTCTCATCTTAGTATACGTGTCATAAATTTTCACATTAAATCAATCAAATCAACATTATTGTTTTCTTAATTTATTATTCAAATAAAGGATATTTCTACTTTCTATTCAAATGTTTAAGTTTCTTCAATCAAAATATTAAATATAATTAAATTAATATTTATAAATAAACTAATTGAATTATAATTATGGACAATTACATTAATTATTTATATTTATTAATTATATTAATTACTATAATTATACATTATATATAATATATCTACCTTATTAAAATAATCTTACTATCTTTCTTTAAAAATATACATGTCATAATTATGTTAATTTATTCAAATTAGAATATATATCAATTATAATTACCTTAATTATTATAATTGCTCAAATGGATAGGGACGCAAATTTCATGTGGATTTGAAGCAAAAATCAATTTATTTCCATTTAAAATACTATTTACAATGAAAAGTCAAAAAAAAATTGTTTCATTTCTATTTAAATAAATTAACATTGCATATTTAGGTCAAATTAATTGTCAATTTTAAATTCATCGTCGATTTTAAACTTTAATCCACCAAAATGCTATTAAATTATTTTGAAGTAACATGTGTAATAAATAAACAAATAGTTCAAAAATAAATGGACAATTTAATATGAAATTAATTTAAATAAAAATTTCATGTCTAGGTCAAAATTAATGGTCCTTTTTAAATTAATCGTTTAATTTAATTTTAAAATTATATTAGTCAATTTAATTATGTAATTTAAATCATCTAACTACCATTGTTTAAAATAATTTTCATTACCCTAATTCAAATATATATTGATCATAATTACCTTAATTAATTAATATTACAATATATATCACTCGTAATTACCATAATTAATAGAATTATCTATTTTAACATATAAAAATAGTATTTTTTTAGCAATATTTAATAATTGTATTTCATAAAAATTAAATTATATATAATTAAAAATTACATGTAATTATCTTAATTATATATATATATATATATATATTTAATAATTACATTAATTACTTTAATTATATCAATAAAAATTTCTAGCAAATTTAATAATACATTAAATAAAAAAATAATTTATATATAATACGTGTCATGTGTTGCTCATTTTATTATATGTGTCATAAATTTTCACAATAAATCAAATCAAATCAAAATGATTTTTTCTTAATTTATTGTTCAAATAAAGGAGATTTCTACTTTGGTATTCAAATGTTTAAGTTCTTCAATCAATATTAAATATAATTAAATATTTATTAAGTACATGATTTATAATTACAGACAATTACCTTAATTAAATATATTTATTAATTATTAATTACTTTAATTATACATTTTAACATAATATATTTATCTTAATTTAAAATAATATTACTTTACTTGTATCAAAAAATATATATATTTCTTAATTATTCTAAATAATTCAAATTAAAATATATATAGGTTGAAATTACCTTAATTATTATAATTATTTAAATAGACACTGACATTAATTTCAGTGAATTTAAAGGAATAATTAATTTATTTCTGTTTATAATGTTCTTTATAAAGAAAAGTCAATTAAATTTTTTGTTATATTTCCATTTAAATAAATGAATATTGCGTATTTAGGTCAAATTAATCGTCAATTTTAAATTAATCATCTATTTTAAATATTTGTCCATTTAAATGCTATTAAATTATTTCGAATTGGCAACATGTGTAATAAATAAATAAATAGTATGCTAATAAATGAACAATTTAATATGGGAATAATTTAAATGACAATTCTAATTATATAAATTATATATAACAATTACATGTAATTATTTTTTATTTTAATTATATACATTTAATAATTACATTAGCTCTGAATCAAACGACCCCCAATTGATACATAAAATCTAGTTTATTGAATAAAATCATACAGAGATGACCACATTTGCTTTAAAACCTAGTTTATAAAATCATCTTCATCCATACTCTCACTTCTCTCTTGAATTCCTTTGAATCTGTACATGCAAATAGAATAAAAATCTTAGTAAACAAAATAGTAAAAATAAAAATGAAGAGGGAGTTGATAGCAAGCTGGGACCTTGAGCACCATCTTCGCCTCCATCCTTAATGTCATTAACCTAATTGTCCATTTTAGATTATACACTAAGCAAAAACAACATAAGCAAACAAATAAAGAAGAATAATAAAACATAAAAGTGAAAAAAAATAGAAGCTTCTCAAATGGAGAAAATGCAAAAACAGAAGAGAGAGAGAAAGAGAAAAAGAATTTATCTAACGTATATGCATCTCAATTTGACAATATATTTTCTCACATTAACAAAGGTACGGAGAAGACAAAGACAAAACAAGAAATTAACGTAATGGGGTTGGCTGTTCAGAACATGTAATAAAAAAAATATTATCATTGGAGAAATGAGAGGAGAGTTTAGGTTTCTTTCAAATATGCAACCCTTTCTCATTTCTTCTTTCTTTGGTTGCCTTTTATTCTCTAACTCTATTTGAATTTCAAAATATAAACATTAAGGTACTAATAATTCTCATGATTGTGTATAAGAGTGATTGTGAAATTGTGCTCAATCAAAAGATGCAATAAAAATTTATTTCCTAATTTTGCGTGTCATAATTGTCCATAAATTATTTTGTATGCAAAAAATTGTGTCATAATTATCCATAAATTGATTTGTGTGTAAATGAATGTCAGGCCAACAAGTAAGCCAAAAATAGAGGCAAAAGTTCTGGTGTTGCCAAGTGGGATAAGATTCTATGTGAAATTGTTTCAAAGATTGACATATGAAACTTTCCTATTTAAAAACATTCTACTTTGTATAGATAATAATAATAATAATAATAATAATAATAATGATAATAATATAATTGATTATTATTCATTATGTTAATATTTAAGGTAATATAATAGCTTATTATCATTATAATATATATTTATAGTAAGTTGTTATAAAATTGTGATAATAAACAAAAAGTTACCATAATTATAAAAAAAACATTCCATAAAATTTAATAAATTAATTATCATATTATATAAAATCAAATTTTATTTAAGATTTAATGATTTAATTGATTAATGTAATTAGAATATATACTTGTTATAATTATCTTAATTACTATAATTAAATATAATAATGTGTTTTTATGAATTAAAAAACAAAAAAAAATTGATGAAATTTAGGTGAGAAAAAAATGAATATGGTGATGCCACATGACATCTGCCTATGTAACAAAAACCTTCTTTTATAATATATAATAGATAGATTAATTTTTATGAATTTTTAATTATTTATTTATCCAAACATCAATTATTTACGTAATTGAAATTAATTAGACATCTTATAATTATCCAATATTGATTAAAGCAATGCTAATTAATATAATTTAATTTAAAAACGTATCAATAATCATAATAGAATTGAAATTGGATTGTATTTTTGACAATAATTTAATTACAGTTTCATAAGCCTTTATATATTTACCGAAATTTGGAATCATTATAAATAAATTTGAAATTAATCTCATATTAGCTAGTATAATATGAGTTTCCTTTCTTAAATTATAACATTTACACTTGAAATAGAAAAAGCGCACAAGAAGGGGGGTTGAATTATGCATTTAAAAACTTTTTCGAAACCAGTTGATCAGTGTGAAAACGTTTTCAAGCATAGGAATAGAGAGAAGAAGAACACAGAAAGTTTTATATTGGTTCACTTAACCTAAGCTACGTCCAGTCCCTTCACCCAAAAGGTATTCACTAACCAACCTTAGGTTACAAGTATTGTTCGTGGCCTCTTCAGGCTTTACAACGCAATCACCCTAGATTGCTTAACCCAAGTATTCTTTCACACTAAGTCTCTCCAGGCTTTCACAACACAACAAGTGTTTATACAACAGATATCAACTCACGTAGTGAGGATTTGAAAGATAAAGCTCAAGAATGCTTTGAGAAATCTTTACAAGATTTTTGTTATCGTCCACTGGACGCTTCTATCAGAGTGTTACTAATGTCTCTTTGTTCTTGTTCTTTTTCTTCGTCTTATATTTTTTTCAGCTTGCTTCTTCGTTGGTGCATGTATATATAGTCTTCAGGAAAGGATCCGTTGTAGAAGACTTTGACTTCGTTATGCAATAAGAAGCGTGCAAATTGTCTTTTCAGAGTGATCAAGCGCGACAACTTTTAGACTTGCACTAAAACGGAAGGTGCAGGACTGTGCTGCCATTCTGCTTTTCTAAGCATTCTTCATTCGTCTCAGCAGCTTGATAAGTTGACTTGCTTTATCAGATATTGCTGCACTCTTGCACTAGAATGATTCTGATGTAATTTAATGCTTCAAACAATTTGAACGTTAGATCACAGAAACAATAATATGTTAGTTTCAATAAAAACTAGCATAAATAAATTGGACGTTCAAAATAGAATTTAGCCGTTTGAATATTTTGTCGTTGGAAGCTTGCATCAGATATTTGAATATGTTCTTCAGACGATCATCTTCATTGTTCACTAGACGATCTTCTTTAAGCACGTCTTATTGGACGATCTTTCTTTGACACGTCTACTGGTCGGTCTTCTTTGACACATCTACCGTACGATCTTCTTTGACACGTCTACTGGATGGTCTTCGTAGCTGTGACAGGGTTAGTCTTTAAGCACAAACTTGAACATTAATAAGCTTGTTATCTTCAAAACATTAAGGGTTTAGACGCTTCTGCGTCTTTAGTTCCAACAACACTACCTACAAATAATGGTCTTGCAAAAAGAAACTAATTAATATAAAATATATCAGTTATATAATTATGAAAATTTTTAAAAAATTAATATCTTAAATTAATTTATAAAATTATACTCACAAATTAATTTAAAAATGATACTTAAAAATTATATACAAATATCTTCCCAAATTATACTTAAAATATATAATAATAATTAATTTGGTCCTTGAAACTTATATTAAATTATTATCATAAATAATAGAATGTAGGAAAAAAATTATTGATTAAGTAAAAATTATTTATTGATTCCTATTTAGGCCAAAATTAGGGTGACTGTAAGTAAAACATTATTGATTAAGTATATAATTTTAAAAAAAATAAAAATACTCATTAGTTTAACCTTGATTTCAAAAATAATTAAGAAAACTATATATACTATTCTCGTTAGTTATTAACAAATAATTAAGTCAAATGTCCAATAGAATTTTTAATTATAATTAAGGTAGTTATTTAAAAGGTAGGTATTTAATAGAATTTTCAAATTCAAAATTTCAATATAGCTATTTAAAACTCATTAATGTAATAATTATAATGATTATAATTATGGTATGTAACTGAACCAAATATTTACGGAGCATCATATAACGACATGTGTTATCCGAATCTGTTTGTAAATGACATATGTCATCCAAACCTTGAATGTTATTCTTGATTTCATGTGTAATGTGAACCTATGAAAAGATTCTCAAATTTATTTATAATGATTAGTTTCTGTATTTAATTATAAACATTTATAAAAGTAATCATTATCCCAAGCATTAATTAAGGGAAAGTAAAATACTGATGCATATTTATCTTTAGAAAAATGATTGTTTTTAATTTTATATTTTTTAAAAGAATTATTTCTCAAAATTAAAATAAATATTGATTCTTACAAAATAAAATTACGTTGGAGGGAGATAGATATAATAATTATAAATAAATTTGTGTTTTCTATGTTAATTTTTTCCTAGCATACCTTAATATTATTCCACTAACATTGTGAGAATATTTATATGTCATTTTTTTAAAAAAGAAATTGGTTGATCTTATTTGATAGGAAGAAAAATTGAGCTTAATGTGAAAATTGTCCTTTAAATTTATAAATTCTCTTTTATATTATATTGTGAAATTATGAAATATGTCATCTAAAGACTTAGGGTTATTCCATTGTTTCTACTATTAAGTTTGGATTCATGTTACCTATAAAATTGTATATCCATGTCTAAAGGTGCATGACTTATATTATTCTTGATATTTTAATTTTGTAGTAAATCATGATCATATGATGGAAGATTAAAAGCTTGACAACTTGGAAGAGGATGAGGATGAAGATGAAGGCAAACTATGTGGATATTGATAGATGGATTATTAATGACTTATAGTTTCATGAGATACGGTAAATAATTATTTGCTTGATAACTTGGAAGTGGAGGAATATTAAGGAATATCTAGATAGTTGAATAATATCATAATTTTGAGTATAATTTTGGGTGTATTGAAATGTGTTGACTAGTATCTTATCATACTAGTTTTGGATCACAATTTAATTTTGGAGAACAGTGATGGATGGTTAATGACTATCCTTTTTCGGCCTAGGCTAGCGTGGGAGAGCTTGGAATGTCTCCCACTGTGGGAGAGGTTTCGTGACCGTTGGATAAATGAATTTAATAATCAATGGAGTGGATGATTTTTGCACAACTGGTAGAATAAGTAATATGGCTTTATGTGTTTTTTTTATAAAAAATCCACGTGTAGTTTTTAATTACGTGGAAAGCTTTTGTCATCTTCCTCTACTCGACACCTCAGGCTTCGTGTGTGACCCATTGAAGTTGCTACCCGACCCATCGGGCTTCACCTTTCCAAAAATGCGTTGGAGGAATGAATCATGGATCTGTTCTCCTTTTCATCTTGCAACATTGATGAGGTCGGGTGTTTTCCATTTTGCGTTGGAGGAATCGATCGTGGATCTGTGTTTTCCTTCTGCATTTTGCGACATTCTTAGTCGAGGCCAGCTTCCTATAGAACACCTTATCTGCTACCCGAAGTCGAACACTTTGTTTCCAATGTGTCTGTTTGTAGCGAAGGAATGTTCGCCTTTATAGTCGGTGGTCTTCCAAATGCCTATGCACAGTTCAAACACAGTATAGTGTAGGTGAGGTGCACGCTGCAAAATGAATAAGTGTGGTGTTCATGTTCTTGATTAGTGAGGTATCTATGCTATGAGTTGTTATGTGAAGACATGTCAAAGAGATGGTGATGCGTGTAAGGTGTTTGATAAGATGTCTCAGAGGGCCACTGTTGCTTGGAATGTGATGATCTTTTGCTGTATTCAAAATAATAGGATTGCTTTGAGTTTGTTGGATGTTATGCAGAGTTCAAGCTATAAATGTAAGCCTAATGATGTTACTTGTTTGCTTCTTCTTCAAGCTTGTGCTCATTTGAATGCCTTGGAATTTGGTGAACAAATTCATAGTTATATTATGGAACGTGGTTATGGGTGTGCTCTCAATTTATCTAATTCTCTCATATCTATATATTTGCGGTGTGGTTGTTTAGATAAGGCTTATGAAGTGTTTAAAGGAATGAATGAGCAATAAAAGTGTGTTTTCATGGAGTGTAATAATATTTTATTTGACAATGAATGGATACGGGAGAGAAGCTATTGAAGCATTTGAGGAGATGCTGAGAATTGGCATTCGGCCTGATGATCAGATTTTCACGGGGGTCCTTTCTGCTAGAATGGTTGAAGAGGGAATGTGATTTTTTGACTGTATAGGGTGGGGAATTGTTGTTACTATTACCTTAATTTCTTCATCTTTAGCTTGTAAACTAGTGTCTTTAATCTCACAAGACTTCCTCAAATTGATGACCTCTTTTTGTATATAAAAACATGAGATCACATTATCCTTGCCTGCACTGTTTGGTTTCTTGCTTTCAGGCTCTTCATCCTCATTAACAGTGGTTCTGCATTTAAATTAATTTTTAGTCGTTTCACTTATGAAAACATGGAATTTGATCTCCACGTAGCAATCCAATGGTACGTTCTTGCTATCGTTTTCTTGTGCTTGTGTTGGTGAGATTTATGAAAGCAGGACAAGTTAGTTTAATACGAATGCATAACAACTATTTTCCCTTGTGAACGAAAACCATATATGGCTTCAGATGAATTTCATTTTTTAACATTATACAATAACTCATTATGCGTTTCATTTACTAGTCTATTCCTATAACTAGTTAAAGTTGATATGTAATATGAAACTGGCTAATGTTAAATTCAAATTTACTTAAAAGATAAAATGTCTTTCATTTTTTTTTATACTCAAAGTAGCTAAAATTGTACTAGAGAATGCACTATAAGATAATTTTTCATGATTTTAACTGAGTAAGTAAAAAATGTTGTCAATAATTTGGACATTTTTTTAATTGATTCGAGAGTTACTATGATTAAAAAAAAAACAGTGCTAATAACCAAGCTTGTAAGAAGACTCAAAGGAATTCCATAATTTTATATCAAAAGAACAAGCATATTCATGAGAACGGCATTACTTCCTTTTCTCCTTTAGCCAAGTGTTTAGTCAAGTTTCCACCGCCAACAAGCTTCATAAATCAAGTATTAGAAATTAGAAAAAAAACTTAGATATAATACCTTAACTACTGTAGGTATTGTTCTCCAATCAAAATTAAAGATTCATCTTAATAATTTGCTTAATAAAAAAAATTATTAAAGGATTTTGTATGTTACTGAAATAAATCTCTAATTCTAATTGAAAAACAACACCAACAGTACCTAAGATACTATATCTAAGTTTTGTCCTTAGATATTCTTAGTTTTAATTTGTCATGACTCATGATATTGCTTTTGTTTAATCAAATTTTACGTAAAAGAACATATGCAATCAACAACCTTTTTTTCCAACAAAAAATTATGAAAAACTAAAAATCAGTTTCATCTTTGCCATAATTTAGAAGGGACACAACCATATGAGAATCACCTTGAACACCATTCATATTCCTACAAGCACCATCATCTTTGCATCTATATATTTACAACTTACAATACCTAAAGGATTTTTAGTTAGTAAAAACCAAAAATTAAAAGACATAGAAAAATAAAACCAATCTATAGAAAAACAAAATAAAAATTCTAAATCAAACAAACCAGTTATCAAGAATGTGGGATTGATATTTCACCATTATTAGTAACACCTAGACCAAAGCAGCCACACCCCATGGAGAGCTCCTTTCTAAAGGACTTTGGCTGGTTCTCCCATGCCTTTCCCATGATAACGAACCATTGAACTAATCTGAATTCTCCATTGATGATAACCAACAAACTATGAGTATTAACACCACTGGGGTGGCAAATAGTACCCAACCCAATTGTTCTTCAGCAGTTTCAACCACTTCTTAATGGGAAAAGTACCATGAAATGCAAAGGAAGATGAAGATCAATGCTAAGATTAATAGAACGAGATAGGGTAGGGGATTCGGAGTGAAGCCATCCAAAACAGAGGAGGCTCTGCTTCTACCATAAGCCATTGAATTTGATGGTCTTTTGGGTATTGAAATTCAGAAGTGAAAAGCTTTAAGGACTTTTTTTTTTATAGCAAAATGAATCAGAGAAGTGCTTTTCTATACCAGATACTGCGTCATGATGTTGAGCAATACCCAAAACATCAGCCAAAAACGGTTTTGGGACCTAAGGCACTCTTCCCTTTAAAACACTCCAACTGCCTTGCTGACTGTTTCAAGATTAAACAGCAATTAAAGGCCGGTTGTGGTATTCTGATAGCATGCCAAAATATTCCAGTGCAATGCAAGGTTGTATCAATTAAAATACTTTTAATCACAACTTTTAAAAAAGAGAAAAAGGACCTTAAAATACCCTTTAAGCCTCTTGGAGCATCTCAAATCTAATCAAATGCTTATTTACTTCAATTAACAATAATTAGAAGACTTACCAAGTAGTACCCACTCATCAATCTGGCATAATATTTAAGAGCTGACCTGCTTGTAAAATACCCCTCCAATGGGCATTTACACGATCTGCATACCTGATTAGTGCCTGAAATATGAAATAACAAGTCAAAAGAACGAAAAAGAATGCTAATATGCAGCTAAATATGAAGCGATTGTTTGGGTAGGCAGTGTAGCCAACCATATGTTATATTATTTGTGCACGTAATATTGGCCTGAAACAGGACAGCCAGTGGAGTTGTTGACTCAAATCAATTTTTAAGTGCAACTAACAAGCTTTGAATCATTTGAATGACACTAAATATGAATTAAAAATAGTATTTCATTTGAAGCAATTCTATTTTCATTTCTCAGAATTCCAGACACATCAATTCCATGTAGTAAACATTTTAAAAGTGCACTTTGAACCAAGCAAATTGCAGTATGTAGAACCAACCATCCATTCTTAAGACAAATTTTATACCTGTAATATTGCGGCTGTGACAAACTCATTTACTCTTTCAGGGACATTGTAATCAAATAAACTAACATCATCCTTCAATTGTAAAAAAAAAAAAAAGGTTTACTCAACAATTATCACACTTAAAAAAAAGGTAATTAGCCCTACAACAATATTTGACTTAGATTTTACCTGAACAATGGGAAAATCGTCATTTACTTCATAGTAGTGAAGACTGTTCTTGCCTGTTCTTACATGTTCTTCTGATAAGCATCTCCAAACAAGAAAAAAGAAACAATATTTTCATCCAAACACCTAACTTTTCATATACAATAGCCCTTTCCTGATGAACTCGTCTTCTAACTCCCTTTCTCGGTCAATACTCCAACAGTCACCCAACTTCCAAAAAAGTATCCTTAATCAACGAATTCCTAAACAAACCAAGTCCTTAAGAATTTCAATCCATCGAGCATAGTAATTACAAAAACCACTACACATACTATGTATGCCTAAACAAAGCAGAAAATTAAGTAAAGAAGATTACTTGATAACTGTGAATACCCAATTTTATCCGGATAATTAGAAAATAATAAAAATAAATATAGAAGAAAATATGAAATAATAATAATAGTAGTAATGATAATAAACAATAAAAGGTAACTAAATTTCTGATTGGATCATTATTGATCTAGACCAATTTAATTTTTTTTTTTCTCTCCTTGGCCGTGCAAACTGAATGGCCCATTTAACTAAAGAAAGAGAAAACAAATAGTAATAAAAAAGCTGAGCTAAAACGTGCGGAGGAAGAAAGAATCAAAAGGAAGCTTGCGGAAGAAGTTTTGAGAATGGGTATATATAGCCTTTTGAGACTCACACCAGGGGTTTTTTTTCATTTTTCTTCACTGACGAAAGCGCGAACTTGCTGAAGCTCTCTTCATTAGGAATCACAAAGGTATAGCTTCTACCTGTTCTCTTCAATTGATACGTAATTCCTTCTTCTTCTTTTTTTCTGCATCATGCAATGAAGCTTCTGATTACTCCATTCTGTAGCAACTTCGTTAAATACATAGCTCTGATTGCTGATTAGGTGTCCTTTTTTACATTCCATTATTACTAGATATCCAATTAAGTATTATTTCAACTAAACCTTCGCTATCAGAAGGGTGATACGAAAACGGAATAAAGTAATAAATAAGATCACACTGCCACGACGTAATGGTGCGTCGACGTTCTCTGCTATACTCCGATTCCTCTTCATCTCCAGGAGTGCAGCGAATCAAAGTCACGCTGCCTCCTTCCCCCTCCGTGATGCCTCTGATGTCGGTATTCACAGTATTCTTTCGCCTTTCGCTTCCCCTGCTATTCAAATCTGTACCGCGAGCTTCGAACGAGTTTTCCTCCACCGTCTCATCGCGTTGGAACAATTCCAACAACATTCTCGTCTTCGTTGTGGTTTGGAGCTAGAGGAGGTAAAAATCGGCGCAACCAGCGGCGGAACAGATGCATGAGGAAGAAGAAGGTTCTCGTGCCTCTTTTCCTCTTTTTTTTCTTTCCGTTGGGCCTGGCCCATATATTTTCGTATGCATTTAGCCCCCCTTTTTGTTTCCGTTCTCGTGATTTGGAGTAAGTAAATATAAAGTCCTTTTCAATGACTGTAATGATAATAAAGTAATAATAAGACCTTGAAATACTTAGGCGTAAATAAACTCTGTTTCCATCCTTATTATATTTTCGTTTTATTCTCCTTTTCTTTAAGATTTATAGGATAATAAATTCCTAAGGTAATTCAGTAGATAAAACCAAGCTAATCCTTTTAATTTTCGTCTTACCTTTTTGTGAAATTAATTGAAAAGTTTTTTTAGTTGTTTTTAAATGAAAGTAATCATAAAATTTAAATAATAGTCACTTTGGATGCACTTCCTATTTGACTATTATAAAAACCTTAAATGGTATATCGATAACTACTTTGGATGCACTTCCAATTTGGTTATTGGGTATGCCATTACAATATAAAAACAAAAACAAAATAATTAAATCTTTTTACAATATTGAGGTTTTATGATATTAAACTTTCTCTTTTTAAAGGGATTTTAAATAGTCACTTTGGATGCACTTCCTATTTGACTATTATGAAATCTTAAAAGGTATATTGATAACCACTTTAGATGCACTTTTAATTTGGTTATTGAGTATGCCTTTACCATACTAAAAATAAAATAAAAGTAAAAATAATAATAATAAAAAAAAATAATCAACAAAACGAGTTTCTACAAAGAACTACGTGAGTCTGAGTTTCTCATTGCACCAGAGGATACGTAGGAGCAGGGGCCCACTCCTGTCGATCTCAAAAACCTAATTTTTTTTTTAATATTCAAATAAAATGGCTAAGCAAGAGATAAGACTTTCACATATTAGGATAAAAAGGTAACCATCTTTTGATGGACGTATAGGGTGCTAACACCTTCCCTACACGTAAATAACTCCCGAACCTTTCTCTTGGTTCAAGACCATCACTCAGGTTTTTCTATGGTTTATCCTTAATAAATCATAGTGGCGACTCTTCTGATCATTTTCTTTTTTCGCCATCTGGTTGTGACCCCGGTTGTGACAATAACTAATAACAGAACAAAATGAATGTCTGAAAAAGTGTTCCCTAAGCTCCACTGGGGTTAATAATTGGTTCCTACACAAAACTAAGAAGAAATAATAAGTTGCACTTCACTCGGAACTGTTTTTGTCCTAATTACAAACTTTCCTGTCACGAGTAATAATGAATCAGATAAATGAAAATGAGGCGAACCTTATTCGAAGGCTTGAAAACTTTTCAAGCTGGGAATCATTCGTAACGAGTTTGTTACTTGGTTTGTGCACTTTGGGAGGATCGTAGGAAAGGCAATTCTGAACAACATTTTTGAATATGAACATGTCAGGCTTCTCCCTTTGCTTGGGCGATTCATCATTGGACAGGTACCTTTCAATGACATAGAAATGAGAGGAGAAGAAGAGAATGGGTTGCATAAAGAATAACACAGAATTGCATAGCATATGATAATTGGTGAGGGAGAAGAGGGAGGGGTGTTAGCAACCCTATCCTTAATGACCCAAAATACTTTGCTGATTTTCATTTTTTGGAGGGAGACAGGATATTAAAATATTTTGGAGGGAAACTTTCAATTCATAAGAAACTCCACTTATTAATTTAATACTTCAAACAATTTTCGGACTGAATTTTCAATTTTTTTTTTTGTACATCAACCATAATAAAATGTTACAAATATCATAGAATTAGCTTTTTATCTTACATGTTGTATAAAATAAATATTTATTTTTATATAATTAAAATTTGTAATAAATAAGTAAATTATAAAATATATTTTTATAAATAAGTATATATATATATATATATATTAATTGATAAAAGTACAATATAAATTACTTTAAATATTAGCAATATTTTACGTTAAATGAAAAATATTTTAAACATTCAAGTATAAATTATAAAATATATTTTTATAAATCATGTATGACTTAATTATTTAAATATAACTTAATTGATAAAAATATAATCAATATAACTTATTTTAATATTATAATAATTTATATTAGGATGTAAAGTATTTTAATCATTTAAATATGAATCATTTTAAATCAAAATTATTTATATAATATTGTCAAACTATTCAGTTGGACCTAACTTTACAGTCATGCATCACTTATTGTGAGGCTATTCACTTGCAATTGACCTTACACTCACGTATCACCAACTAGTGACCTAAAGTTGACCCTACACTCTAGTATAACCAAGTTTAAGAATACTAACCCAAAACTTACCCTAATCTCGTAAACCACTTAATATAAATGTCCTTGCTCATAACTTAGCTAAACACATGTACAATAATATTGTTAGACTGCTCATCTTAACCTAACCCTGCAATCATGTAGTACTTATTATGAGACTATTCATTTGGACTTAACCCTACACTCAAGTATATATATCATCAGTTTAAGACCATTAACATAAAGTTGACCCTACACCTTGATATGACCAGCTCTAAGAATACTAACCCAAAGTTAACCTTAATCGTTGATACCACTCAATATAAAAGTACTTATGCAAAACTAACTTAAAGTTGACCCTACACCTCGATATCACCGAATCTTGCCATCATTGTGATAATATTATCAAACCATTCATCTTAACCGAACCCACCATTTTAATGAGGTTAGGTGAAACATCATTGGATCACTTAGTCTTCATTGGATTTAGGTTAAACGACACTAGTTCATTTAGGTTTTAATGAGTTGGGGTTAAATATCTTTAGAACACATAGGCTTCATTAGGCCTTTGGCCTTATTGGGTTTCATCAAACACCACTACATCATTTGGGGATCATTGGGACTGGGTTAAATACTGTTGATTCGTGTAGGCTTCAATGGGCTTGTGTTTAATAACAATGGAACAGTTAAGCTTCATTGGGTATAGGTCAAACATCATTAGAGTATTTGGACTTCATTGATCCTAGGTCTGGCTTACTTGAGCTTCATTGGGTATAAACCAAACCCCATTTGTTAACTTAGGCTTTAATGAGCCTAGGTCAACCATCACTGAATTAATTAGGCTTCATTGGGTATAGGTGGCTTCACTAAGCCTGGGTCAAATGGGTTTGAGGTCAACTTCAGTCAATAGTTTTAGGCTTTTTGTAGTACACGAGTTTAAGGTTAACTATGGGTCATCATTCTTAAACATAGTGATACTAAAGTATAGAGTCATTTCTAGGTCAATAATCATAGTTTTAGACTTGGTGATAGGTAGGTGTAAGGTTAAGTTCAAATGAATAGTCTCACAGTAAGTGACTTAACTATAGGGTTCAGTCTACATGAGTAGTTTTAAATTATTGTCATACCTATGTTAAGGTCAACTATTGGTAAGGACTTTTATAATAAATGGTATGCAAGATTAAGGTTAGCTCTGTTCAGTATTCTTAAAGTTGGTCATACCAGGATGTAAGGTCAACTTTAAGGTTGCAACAATTTATGCTTTACTTTTTTTATTGGCAAAAGCATCTTCAAAGGAAATAAAGTTCACATGTCTTAATTTGAAGGTTGAAAATTTATTCATGAACTTGGGCTTGATTACATGAAAATAGATATTTTGTTCGAATGATTACATCATTTACTAGGTGGTTATTTGAAATCTACATCTTGTCCATCTTGTAGTGCCCCTTGATATAAAGATATTTAGGGATAAATAGTTTCAATTTAAATTTGATGTATGACAAAAGTCCTTACCGAAAGCTTAACTTAATGTAAGTATGACATATGGCTGTAAGGTTAGGTCCAAGTGAATAATATGACGATATTATCATACCTATGTGTAAGCTATGCTTTGGATAAGGACTCTTATACCAAGTGGTATTTTGGATTAGGGTAAACTCTAGGTCAATATTCTTGGACTTGGTGATATAGGGTGTAGGATCATGTGATCAACATTTCTCAATTATAAAATAAAGTATCGTGTATTTTCATGTGATTAACATAACTATATATAATAAACCCACATGTAAAAAATTTACATTTAACAAATTATCTTTTCCATTTATACATTTATGTTTTTTCCTACCCTTTCCCTTTTCTCACTTGACAAATTCTAGCTTGGGAAAGGTTAGGAAGTCTCCCACCGTGGGGAAGCTTTTTCTGACTTTGGATTTACTAATTAAAAAATGAATGGCTGTGAAATTTCCCAGTCATTCACACACCTATTTCCCACCGATTGTGTTAGGTCGTGGATTGAGCACCACACCATGGAAAGCAGTGTTGTTTATGAATACACGCTGAATACATGCACCTTTGCATTGTCTGAGTAAGGCTTTTATTTTAACAGTTAGTGTGGGTGTGTATCTATTTATGATTAAGGGGTAAAATTGAAGGTAGGTGTGTAATCATAGATTTGTAAAAGAACGATAATCCATGAGACTCTTATTTAATAAATTAGTGTTATCAATTTAGCATTGACATTTGTCTATATAAGTGTCAGTCATTGAAGAGGTCAATTTCATAAAATGTTAGCTAGGAACAATGTCAAATTAAATTATTAAATTAAGAGTTACCACTAAATTATTAAATTATTTTATAATCAACAAAGGTTATTATTAATATTTATATAATTCATACAAATTAATATAATTTCAAATATATTATATTAATTACATTAATTCATGTTAAAATAATATGTACTAAAATATATTAATTCAAATTATAATTTAATAATTTAATATTATTAAATTATAATTTAAATTAATTCATATTAATTGAAATAATTTATATTTAAATGATTATAATATTTTACATTCAACATTAATTATTGATAATATAAAATTAAGTTATATTAATTATATTTTTATCAATTGTTTTATATTAATTAAATTAAGACATACATGATTTATAAAAATATATTTTATAATTCATACAACAATTTTTAAAATAGTTTTCATTCAAGGTAAATTATTAATAGTATTTTAGTAACTTATATTGTATTTCTAACAATTAATTTACTTAAAATATAAAAAAATATTTTATAATTCATACTTAAATGATTAAAAGATTTCTTTTTCTTTAATTTTTTTTTGCATATTAATATATATTTGTACGTCATATATTTAAATTAAAATTAAAAAAACAATGAAAGTTGGTAGTTTTTCTTAATTATGACTCTCCTTATTTAGTTTGAAAGTGCAATTTTAGCTTCTTAAAATACTATATTTCTTTTGCATCAATAAAGCTTTGAAGTAGCAAACACAGGAAAAGCATAATTAAAAATTATAAATGTTAATATTTCATTTATTAGTAAAAAAAAAAAAGAGACCAAAAGTTGCACATGATTAAAACTAGAGTACAACAATTCTATACAAAAGATCTAGCATTGAGGAGCAATCAAATTGAAATACTAAATATAAAACTAAAATCCCCTATACAAAAATAACAAGTGTGTCCTATTTCCTCATTTAAGCTACCCTGCTTTCAACAAGCTGATCTATTAATGATTTAGGTGCCTTATTCTTTCACACTAATACCAAATTCTCATCACAATGTCAACTTGCATGGAATTGCTACAGTTTTGTCTCAAGGAAATAAGGGTGCAAACGCAGTTGAACACAAAATAAAATCACTGTAGTCCAGCACTTGGTTCTCCTATCAATTTTTCATATTTGCTTTATGATTTCTCAAGTGACATGCGCTCATGCTTTATGCTGCTATTATTGCTACAGTTTGTCTCAAGGAAGCAATAATACATCAAGTCAATCTTTACCACAGTGGCCTACTTCTAACAATGACAGTAGAACTGACTGTCAAAATCAAGAACCTAAAACTACACAATAGCAAGAGCAACCTTCATCCAAGTTGGAGTTGAGGCAATGTGCATCTCTTATGGAACAACTACAGCCTGCTGCATCTCAAGACGTAAATAATCCTCCTTTGTCACAAAAACTATCTCAAGATGAATGTCACTAAACATTAGCTGTACAAGTTTCCCTGCAAAATTCTTAAGCTATCAGAATTCAGAATTCTGGAAAAGATCCAATTGTTAATGAGGTAGTAAAGTATCATAACCACAACAATGAATCTCAGTATGCAAAGCTGCAGTAGATGAGTAATCAACAGGGTACAGTCTCTGAGCAACCCAAGTAGCCCAGAAAATCATAGTAAACTGGTAACATTTGGCCTGTTGCTACCAATATTGATTGCTCAACTTGCCAAAGATAGTCCTCTTGGCAGTGTCCTTGTTGCCACACCTTTCTGTCCTATCACACTCTTGTCCTCAATTTATTGAGTCACTGTTTACTTGTATCACTCAAAAATACTGTATAATATATAATATAGCAGCACGCAGAAAGAGAAGCAGCAAAAATTAAAACCACTATTAATGTGGATGAAAAGACCAAAAGCAAGAAACCAAACAATTCAGGAAAGGATGATGTGGTGTGATGTTTTTTATATAATAAGTTGCAAAAAGAGGTAATCAATTTGAGGAAGTTTTGTGAAATTAAAGACAGTAGTAACAACCACATTGCGAATACATAGATATGAGAGAATTAGATAAATTGAAAGCACCCCCATAACCACGTTCCATAACATAACTATGAATTCGTTCACCAAATTCCATGGCATTCGAATGAGCACATGCCTGAAGAAGAAGTAAACAAGTAACACCATTAGGCTCACATTTACAACTCGAACTCTGCATAACATCAAACAAACTCAAAGCATCCCAAGTCCTATTATTTCGAATACAGCAAGAGATCATAACACACCAAGCAACAGTGTCCCTCTAAGACATTTCATCAAACACCTTACACATATCACCACCTCTCTGGCGTGTCTTCACATAACAACTCACAGCACAGATACCTTAGCAATCAAGAACACAAACACCACACTTATTCATTTTACAGCATACACCTCACCCACACTATACTGCATTCAAACTGCGCACAGCCATTTAAAGGACCACTAACTACAAAGACGAACATTCCTTCACTACAAACAGACACAACGAAAATAAAGCGTTCAACTTTGGGTAGCAGATAAGGTATCCTATAGGAAGCTGGCCTTGGCTAAGAATGTCACAAGATGTAGAAGGACAACAAATCCATGATCGATTCCTCCAATGCAAGATGGGAAAGACGAAATTTCATCAATGTCGCAAGATGCATAGAACTGATCTACAATAGTTTCCTCCAACGCAAAATAGGAAAGGTGAAACTTGATGGGTCGGTACTGCCTTCCACGGGAGGAAGATGACAAAAGCTTTCCATGTAATTAAAAAACTACACGTGGATTTTTTATTAAAAAAAACATAAACCCATATTACCTATTCTACAGGTTGTGCAAAAATCATCCACTCCATTGATTATTAAATTCATTTATTTGATGGTCACAAAACCTCTCCCACAATGGGAGACATTCCAAGCTCTCCCACGCTACCCTGGGCCTCCTTTTTCTTTTCTTAGTGGGTACAAGTTGTTATATCTTGCTCTTAATGAATAATTCCTTTTGTATTAATAAATATTCTTTCTATGAATAAAATAACCACTGTTTATTTGTGAAATTGTTGTCTCAATCATATTATAGAAAAAATTGTTCTCTATAAAAAAATTGTTCTCTATAAACAATGTCCTTAAAAATTATGCACCTTAATTTTTATAAAAAAAGGAATAAAGTATTTTTTTTTTATAGAATCTAGGTAAATAATTTTTTTTACACTTTTAGCTAATTATACAGTATCATATTTTTAAAATTACTTAATTTTATAATAATTATTTTAAAAATTATATTTATATAATTTTTAATTAATTTACAATGTGAAAAATTTTACATTGATTATCCATCAAAATCAAATTGTTAGAAAAAACTAATTGTTCTTTTTTATGTTGTTTTCTCTTTGTTCTTTATTCTCTCTCCACGGGTTAGAGCTAGGTTGGATTGAAAAAATCCAACTTGCCATGATTATAAGCAAAAGTTGCCCTGACTCACTTGACTCGCAGCTAACTTGGGTTGAACCCGTGGTGAGCTAGACTGACTCGCGGGTTAGGGGTTAATATATTCTTTAAAACAAAAAAAACTCACTATATATAGATATATCCCATCCTTAATTAGTAAATACACTTTGCAATTACAAATGCTATAACATTAGTTTAAAATTTAATGTTTAATTGTTATAATATTTTGTCACAAAAAAATTCGCTATGCACTAATAGTGTAAAATAGTTTTATACTGTCATCCAATCATGAACCACCATGTATTATAAGTTTGTTGATTTTTATAATAATTATCTTAAAAGCCATACAAATAGTGATTTTTGATTGGTTGGCAGTGTAAAATTTTTTACACTAACAGTGCATAGTCATTAAATACAAAATAAAAATTATGTTTGATTTTTATTTTATTTTAGGTAAGCCAACCCCGTTTAACCCACTAACCCATTGTGGGTTAAGTCAGGTTGACTATTTTTTGACTCGTCCAAAAGTGAGCCGGGTTGAGTTAACTCACTTTTTTGTTTAACTAGCGAGGAGCCAACCCGGGTGAGCTAGGTTTATACCGCCCATTTTATGCTTTCTCTACTCTATGGGACCATATTAAAAAAAGTCATCCCACATACCACCGAAAAACAAAAGAGAAGACAAATTTTGTCTAAAAGTCCAAATATTCCTAATGTTATTTTCTTTTTTTTCTAAACCAATTATTTAGAAAAAAGTATAATAATAATAATAATATGGCTCAAATATATTACCAATCTTTGCAAAATATTCATTTTTGTTGAGTTTTTAATGTGGAAAAACGAACAAGGAAGAAAGATGAATTTCTGTTTGAATATTTTGTAATTGATTTTCCATTCTAATTATGTTTCAAAATAAATCATGATTAGTTAATTTACGTTTCTAATTAGAATTAACCTTTCAAAATGAATTATCAAAATCACAAGAATGTTTCAACCATAGCCTATAATTACTTTTTTTTTTGAATCCTAGCTTAAACACAAAAACCGATAATCAATCATTTGATCTTAGTGCCACAATTTTTTGAGTGTTAATAATAGGTATACTTTCCAATAAAATCCAAACCCGCTGGTACCAGTTCAACCTCAACCCATTTTTGACAAGAAAAACTCACTTTTATTGAGGTTGGGGTAGGGTTCGAGAATGTAACTCTTTGCCTTACTCTTGCCCTTAAACCCACTTTGCTATATATTATATATTATTTTTATATATTATATTATGCATTATATATTATATTGTATTATATTATATATGGATTAAAATTTTATTCTCATACTTTTATTTTATATTATTTAAAATATAAATTAATTATTTTAATAATTAAATAATTTAAATTATAATAATTATGAAAGAATAACGTTAAAATTATACATTTAACTAAAAAATTGATTTAATTATTAATTTTTTATTTTTAAGATATTTGTCATTTTTTAATATGTTTTATTTCAAAATATAAGTAAATTAAATTTAAAAAAATCAGGCAAGTTATCCTACAAGTTTCCTTAAACCCAACAAAATCCAATGAGGATGGGGTTGGATTTTAATTTTTTAAACCCGTCTTTCCTAAACCTATACATGCCCTGCTTTTAACGGGGTTGGGGATGAGGAAATTCAAATCCAACTTCAGCCTGCCTTGTTGCCATACCTAGTAATAACTAATATGGTGAGAACTTGCATAAACTTCATGTTTTGATTTTCATGATGATTCAAATGAAAGAAAGTTAGTGCATCTCCATTCAACATTCCCTACTAAAATTATTAAGTGTGACAGAGTTTTGATAGTGATGTAGGTCAATTTTCATGGTAAAGATTAACATAAACTTGAAGTTGCAAAGTGTGTGATAGTATTGAGTGTGTGGAGAAGGAGAGTATATGCAAGGGTAAATATTCAATTTAAGGCTTATTTTTTTAATACCTACAAATGTTATTTTTTTTGCTTTTAATACTTGTAAATTATTTTTTTAGTCTTTATAAATATGTCATTTTTTGCTTTTAGTCCTTGATGACATGGCATTTTTTGAATGACATGACATCATCATTTGATGAGGTGATACTTAATAAAGTCATCATTTGTCAATGTGGCATTTAGAGATGACAATGGATAGGGTTTGGGCAAGGTACTATAGTACCCGTCCCCATACCCGTGTTTAAAAAAAAATACTCATACCCGCTCCTATACCCGTGAGGGTAGCAACTTTAATATCCACCCCCATACTTGCTAGGTACCTATATACCCATATTTGCATCTGCTACCAGCACTTTACTTGTGTGTAAAATCAATAAATCAATAAAAATATGTTAATTAAAAAAAATGCTATAAATAAATTGAAAACTAACTCATATTATTCAAAAAATAATCTTAAATCATCCAAATATAACATTAAAAGCATTCAAACATAATATTAAATCATCCAAATATAACATTAAAAGTACCCAAACATAAAATTAAATCATTCAAACATAAGTTATAACCAAACAACATTAGAAATATAATCATCTAACATAATCATTCTTAAATATAATGTTCTAATTATTTAACATAATTATTAGAAACTTGGACATCATGTGTTATTACTCTCCAAGACCGGCCAAAAAAATAGGACATTGACTTTAATTATCTTATAATTATATTGCTTATAATAAATAGTTACAGATTATGTACAATTAGTATATAGACACTCAAAGTTGCGCACATGCACACCCAAAGTTGAAGTTTGTATATACTACAAATATAGCAAATAATATAATGGTTTTAAATAATTTATTAAGCACAAATAATTAAATTATTAGCACGTACTTAATTCATGTCTTCAACAATCAATACTTGTTTTAGTAATTAAATTAATAATTAATAAAGTATATATATATATGTTAAAACAAAAGACGAATTTATGACCCTCATTTATTTTGATAATAACAAACAGTCTCAAAAAGTCTTTTTAAATCAAATGTTTGATGACTCGTTTTGTATTACCTTTATCACCATCGTCTAATCACACGATATTCATCGTCTTTCTATATCTTTATAGAATCAATAACTAACTTTATTCAGACAATGTTTTAAACATTCTGTGCTCTACAAGATTATAAAAATGTAAACAACCTCGAAAGAATAGAAGCCTACGTATCTACTCTCGAGAAAAGACCACTTTACACATAAAAGAAGAATTCTGTGTGCGGTTGTCAATACGAAAAGCAAATATGCCCACTATTGCAAGATTGAGTACGAGAAAGACTAGACAAGCAAACTACTTTATCTTATCAAAGTGACTAGTTGGTGAAAGGCATTAAATGCTGCATTTAATGCTCCAACGACTTTTTTCTGCCTTTACAAACGTTAGACGAAAGATGTCACCTGCAACACTCACAACGAACACTTTTTGAAGAATCCCATAAATAGAATAAGAGACCTCAATTTCAATGGCTGATAGATTTTGATAGTGTGTGAAACTGTTGAAAAATTCTCTCAATTTGTAATCTCTAAATGCATTTCTTTTGTAAATGCTTATTGTGCTCTATTGTATATTCGTCTGATAAGACGCTAGCTTAAGCACAATCAACCATTTCTTTAAGAAATTGGTAGAAGCTTAAAGAGGCTTTGATTCAAAGAATACTTAGGTTTTTGCTTGGAGAGGCAAGTTAAAGATTATTTGGGTTGAGCTTGAAGAGGCTTGGTTAAAAGAATACTTGTAATTTCTTTAAGTTAGTTGGACTTAGTAGTTTGCTAAGAACTTGACGTAGTCTCTGGGGGAGATGAACTAGTATAAACTCTGTGTATTTCTTTGGCTTGCATTTTTCTTTCGTCTTTATTTAAACATCTTTTAAAAATATTTTGTTTAACCCTTCAAACGAAACATTCTTAAAAGGTTTTTGCGAAAATTTGGTATAACACAATTCAACCTCCCTTTCTTATGTTATTTCTGTGTTTTACAGTTTGGTATCAGAGCTCAGCCTCTAAGGGTTGAGCACGTTAACAAGTGATAGAGGAAAAGATCCTTATGGCAAACCTTGAAGGACAGTTCATTCCTGAATGAGCCTCTTTAACAAGGCCTCCAACCTTCAATGGAGCAGACTATGCATACTGGAGAGATAGAATGGAAATGTATATCAAGTCCACTCATTACAGCATCAAGAGAATCATAACTCACGAAGATCTTATTGTGACAAAGCCAGAAAATGAATACAATCAGAATGACTTCAACTTGCTACAACAAAATGCAAAGGCTAGGTATATAATGACCTATGCCTTATCTAATACTGAATATAACAAATTTTGCAGCTGCAGAACAATAAAGGAGATGTGGGATGCTATACGCATAGCTCATGAAGGCACTGAAGATATTCGTCTAAGAAGAGCAGCAACTCTTCAAAGACACTACGAGGTGTTCACCATGAAGGAGACAGAAACCATTGATGAGATGTTTGGAAGATTTCAAACAATTCTCAATGGACTCTAGAGTCTTGGTGTTGAGTTTTTCAAAGCTCAAAATAATCTCCAAATTTTGGACACTCTTCCAAAAGTTTCAGGAACCGAAGGCTACAACCATAGCAGAAACCAGGGACATGAAGACTTTGACTCTTGATAAGTTGTTGGGAGCTCTAAGAGTCCATGAAGTTCATCTATTTAAAAGAGATAAAATCAAAAACAATGAATCTGTATGTAACACCCTACTTTTTAATTACGTGCTTAAAAATATTAAAATAACATATTAGAATTTTTTATTTTTTATTTTTTATTTTTTGGTTATTATTATTTATCGGAATATATATATATATATATATATATATATATATATATAAAAAGACGAAAGTGCCCTTGGTTGATTGTAAAAATCAACCAAAGACATTTTAAATCAACTAAATTTATTTAAAGTGTCTAAATAATAAACTAAATATTAAAGTATCAAAATACTATCGGATGTAGCAATGCTCACAAAGCATATGGATAATATTATATAATTTATCTTTATTTTAATCTTTATTTAAAAAAAAATTCATTAAACGTTTAGAAAAAGTTGTCTTTGATTTTAAAAATTTCTAGAAGAATATGTACGGTGGCTTATCAGCTAAGCTCCTTTATGGTTAACAAAAAAACTTTTAATTTTATTACCCTATTATATTTTACTTACCATACAATTAAACTACTTACACATGTGTTCCTTTTAATTACCACAACTCAAATTAAAATTTTTACCACACAATCTGATGAAAGATGTGTGTCAATTCTTAACCATAAAAAATAAAGTAGTTCAGCTTTCTTTCTCTCTAATATATTTACGAGACACTCAAAACAATACATACTTAATCACTTTTTTTATTTTCTCCTCATTTCTTCACAACTCTTCATAACCTATTATCATACCAAAAATATAAACTAAGTTTCTACCTCTTAAGCCAAAGGAGATCAGATATCAAGTAGCCTCTCCCTTCTCTTTTTCATCCATCTATCTAAGGTATGGGGGGAGGAGGTGGATTTCTAATTATGTTGTTATTTCACAAGGGTTGGGTTAGAGATGTTCCTCCAATCTCTTTTTAGTTCCTACTGCTATTTGTTATTCTATGTGGCTGTTTTATATCTATTATTCCATGTTGCTGTTTGATATTTATTGTTATGATTTCTCCGTATGTTGTATACTACTTGTACTTATATGTTGTTTATTAGATTGTTTACGATTAGTTTGTTCCTATATTTAGTATATTATTCGGTTAGTTTTTTATTTATTTATTTTTAACCGTTTAAACTTTATATTTTTGTCATTTATAATTTTCAATCGGTTAAAATTAGTTTATTATAATTTTAATCATATTAACTAATTTAAATGATTTAAGATACTATTTAAACAGTAAAACTTCACTTTTGTTTTAGTCAAAGAGTGATTTCTATATATATATATTGGATACAATTTATTCATATACTTTAATATTAATTTTTAGTCGGTTAAATTATGTATTTAATTATAGGCATATTTTACAACCGAGAATTAAAATAAGTTTAGAACTTTCACCGTTTAATACTAATTCTTAGTTCTATTATAGGAACAGTTGATAGAAAACTGAAATAAATAGAGATATATTCGGCTAAATAGGTAGGGTAAATAAACCTATCTAAATATCTAATTTGTAATCAATTATAAAAAAAATGAGTTTTATAAATACAGATTAAGAACTAAACAGATGTATTAAATCGAGTTTTAAAATAAATCTGTTAAATTTTATAACGCAAATATTAAATCAATTAGTTTTATAAAAATAAAGTTATAAATTGAATCTGTTAAGTTTTAATAAAAATAGATTACAAACATATGTTTTCTGGTAGTCTAGTAAAATAGATTATAATAAATCGGGTAATTTATAGAAATATACTAAATCTGATACAAAAAAAAAAACAGTTATATAAATTTGGTAGAATCAAATTGTGTAATTATATAATTATTTTTAAGAGGAATGAAATGAAGTTTATAAATCAAATCATGATTAGGTAGAGATATATATCACATTAACCAAATAAAAAAAACAATTCAGAGTTTTAATTTGCGTAAGTGAATAAATCTATTAGTGTTATAAAAACACAGCTATAAAGAAATTTATTTAAATTAGTTTTATAAAACAAATTAATAAAACAACTTGGTTTAATTATAAATAATTTATTTGAAATAAGTCTTTTTCGAAAGTAATATTAATATTAGATCAAGAATATTATGTTAATAAGAAAACAATTATTGCCATATCAAGTATAAGGAATAAGGTTAAGTTAAACCATACCTCTGCGTTAGGTAATGGTACTTAACTAAGGACATAGTTGGAACTTTGCTGGACTTTCCAGAGAGGCAACTTAGGACAAGTATTGTCCAAGTTATGTTGTGGCATGTAAGAGTCATGCATATGGTCGTCAAGTTTTGACTGGGAAGTTACAATTGATACGTTGCAAAATGAAAGGCAGGGACCATTGTTAGGTCTAGAGGATATGGCATCGAGTTGTGAGAATCCTATGGTTAAGGTAGCGCCCTTGATGTCAGGACAATCACGTAATCGACTTGATAATCCTGACACTTGCTCAGCATTACCAGGATTGGTGTAGAGTATTCCCCCATTTGAGCCGTAGTGGTACTGCGAGTTCGTTTCTCGAGAATATTGAGTATGATGATAACATTGATGACAGTATCACTATTTGGAGAGGAATATGAGCTCCCAATCATTTCCCAAGATCAGAGATGTTGATGATTTGTTTGAAATCATCTACGAGAGTATGGATCCATACGAGTTGTTAAATCATGCATAAATCCTGAAAACTTAGGTCAGACCTTAGGATCGCCTACTTTTATATTAGTTTTAATGTATGAGGTGACGTAAGGAATCCTACGGAAATCCTTGTGAATATGATTTAGAAATCAAATCACCTCACTCCTTTTATTTGTCTTTATTTCTTTGTATATGTTTGTGCACGACGTTACAAGTAGATGGAGCAGCTTCCTATGATGATGAATATCCACCTTCACTTTAGCCCACATGGAGTGTGGGCACACGATGTAGTCTCTAGCTTGGATACATATAGAGGCTACATTACCATTAGCTTTTTCTCACCGTTTCCAGACATCTATATTCTAGCTGCTATGATTACTCTACTTATTTTGTTGACTACTCAACCTCCTCCTGGGTATGTCAGAGCTGATGTTGTACCCCCGCCACCACCACCTTCTACAGAAAATGAAGATCAGGATGATGTTCAGATAGTTCCACTGGTTAACTTCGTTGAGCCACTACATATACCAGATATTCCTTATGTCCCTGACATAGATGATGCTCCTTACTTGTCTCTTATTCTTAACTATTACCCAGGGATGGGTAATGGATGGGTTACTGACACTTCCTCATCCTCTTCTTCAGATGATGAACAACCTTCTCAGGTGCCCAATGGACATGCATTCTATGCTAGAGAAGTTGAGCCAGATTTTAAGGAGACAGAGTCAGACTACTGACTAGTTGTCTACAGAATTTGACTACATCTCGTCTCTTGCTTACCATGGGGTGTTAGTTATATGTATATAGGTACTGCATTGACCTAGGACCCTTTTTGTTTTGATATGTATATATAAGAGGGTAATTAGGTCTTTTGACTTATGTATATTTTATGTAAATAGTTTGAGTTGGATGACTATCTAAACCTTTAACTAAAATTACATATGCCAATGTATGATATATGCTTTGATGATATTATATTAATGTGTATGCATCTTTCTGAATTTTGAAGTTTTATAATTAATTAATAAATAATGGACAGCGTTTTTATAAATATGCCTTTCTGTATTTAAAATCAATCTTTAAAAAAAAAAGTTAAAATTTCACTCACTAATTTAATAATAATTCACACCGTAAATTATTTAAATGAATTCCGATAAAATAATGAAAAGAAACGTTTGGACATTATCAATGTGATTGGGTGTCACACTGTAGCTCTAAAGAATGGAGAAACTAGTGTAAGAGCACTAAGAACAAAGCTTTGAAGGTTCAATATAATGAATCAGAGAGCTAAGACGAAAGCCCGAGCTACTCCACAAACGATGAGATTTCTCTCATGACCAAAAATTTCAAGAAGATGTTCAAAAAGAAAGAAAGATTCAAGCAATCAGTCAGAAGAAAAGACAATAGATTCAGGAAGCTACTTCAAGAAGAAAACAATTAAATTATATGTTTTGAGTGCAAAAAGCCTAAACATATAAAGGCTGAGTGCCCCAAATTAAAAAAGGGATAAACCTCAAATAAAAGGAAAAAAAAGAAAAGTCTTCTAGAGGAAGATCAGGACAGCAATAATAGCAGTTCAGATGAAGAGAAGGCTAACATTTGTGTCATGGTGAATATTGAAGAAACAATACTTGAGGTAAAATCTATTTCTAAAACAAATTCATATTCGTTTGACAGTTATGAATTTGAGTTTGATGAAGAAATGTCCTATGACACTCTTCTTGCAAACTCTCACATAATCGCTCTTAAGTATAAGAAATACAAAGAAAAATATCAAGAAGCTATTTTAGAAAATGAAATACTCAAGAAAGATCTAAAGAGCAAGCGTAAGAATCAAGCCTTAGATCTTGGAAAGACAATACTCTTATCTGAAGTCGATAGACTAAAGAAAAAGGTTATTTGTCTAAAACAAGATCTAGCTAAATTTGTGAAACGATCCTCAAAACTTCAATTAATCTTAAAATACAAAAGGCCTCCATCTGACAAATCTGGCTTAGGTTTTGAAAAAGACAAAGATCCTAAACCATTGTCTTCTAAATCTTGTTTAACCTTTTGTAACTTTTGTGGAAAAACTGGACACACATCTCAAAGGTGTCATCACAAAAGAAAACAAAGGTAAAAGAATACCATTGGGACTAACATACAAGGACCTAAGAGTATTTGGGTACCAAAATCTCAAATTATTCCTGTTGCATATATCCTTAACAAGAAAAAGGAGGGATTCATTTTGGTTCCTGGATAGTGGATGCTCACGTCACATGAAGGTTTATGTTCTTAGACCTCCAACCACATGAAGGAACTGTTTTGTTCGGAGGAAATGAAAAAAGCAAAATCATTGGTATAGGTAAAGTTGACCATCAATGGGTAGATATCTTCACATAGGCTGTACTAGAAGTACGCTTTAATTTTATATTAGAAAAATTACACATGAAGGTCTTGCATGATTAGAATGTCTTGCATATATCATCTTATCTTCGTCTTACTAACATGGGTATTTCAGTAAGTGAAAATGTGATTATTATCTAACTTTACCGTTTGTTGTTTTAATATTAATTCTCATTGATAACCCCCTAAGAAATGTGCGCCACTTTTTCCTACCACATCATCTCATTAAATACACGTTCTTTCTGTACTATCAAACCCTTCAAATATTCGAAAATAATCACCTATTTTCTGTAGACTCTTAGAAACCCTTCTGTATTATTGATCTCTCACTCTCAAACCCTCTAACCTCTCAAAGACTTGCACCCATGGCCACACCAAGACAATTTGCCCCCATGGAAAGATTTCCCGTAAGCGACTTCGTGCCTAGCAAATGGGTAGACCTAAAGAAACTAGAAGAGGAAGGATTTCCCCTGCATCTCTTCATCAAAAATGCGGGATGGGAGTCTTTTGTTTAGAAGCGAACCCACTGGTACCACGCCCCTTATGCCTTTTTTTAGGCATCTGCATCTGAAGTGGATGGGACTATCACTAGAACAGTGAACAACCAGACGATTATCGTTTTCACTGATCGATTGCAACAACGTCTGGCTGCAAGAAATAAGGTGACGTGTTCACCAAAGACTGGGAAAGGGCCATCACCCCAGAAACCATCGACCTGGCTCTGTATGGGCGTCCCAGATCCCAATTAGACAAGAAATATTTGTTGAAGACATTTCTATATTCATCAAACATGACGAGGGACTGCAGACTTATTCACAACATCCTTCTTCATATTATCCTGCCTCACAAGGGATCGAAGGATATTTTATCTTCCAGAGATAGATTCTGCCTGTACAAGATGCTCACTAGACAGAAGGTAAATCTTCTTACTCTCATTTTGGACAATTGGAGGTCATGCCTCACCAAATCCAAGGAAAGCCCTAAAAGCAAACAAAGGTACCTGATTCTTTATGCCATGTTATCCACTGAAATTATTAAATTGGCTGGCGTAAATGAATTTGGTTGGGAGAAAAAGAAACAAGGTTCGAAGATCGACGTATCGATTATAAGGAAGATGAGGATAGCCCATCTTTTCCCTGGATATGTTGCCATGCACCCTAAGCTGGTAGTGATCAAGGAAGAACTTGCTGATGAAGTAGTCGGATCTGCTTTCTGAGTAGAATCGTTTGTTGATCCTTCTATCGGCCCGGCTTCTGTTCAACCTCCTCCACCACAGACGAAACCCTCACCAACACAACCTCAACCCAAACAGACCAAACCTCACAAACTGAAACTTCCCATAAAAAAACCATCCGAGCAAGATCCACAACAGCCAACATATGATCGACCCTCTTCCCTACTTAAAAAACAAAAGTCCCTCACTATAAATCTGATATCTAAACCAACCCAATAGCCCGACTCAGACGATGACCTCCCCATTAAACATCTGCTTACAACCATACACACAGTCATCCCTGAACCATCATCAAGATGACCATCACTATCTCCTATTACCACTAAAGTATCTGTCCCTGCAAAGCCATCCAAAAAGTCTCCAAAGTCCAAGAAAATCAAAGAACCCAAAACAAGAGTAGAAGAGGCAAGGCAGCTAAGAAGAGCCAAAGCTGAATCAAAGAAAGCTGAAAAGAAGAAGAAGGAAGAAGAAGAGGAGCTCACTGTTCAAGAGGAGGAGCATATTGAGGAGGTGGTGCTTTAATCAGTCATTGAGCACTCGTTACAAATAGCCCCTGAAGATCTTGATGAAGAAGAGCTATTTACTCAAGAAAACATCATCGCTACCTCCAGATGGAGATTGTTAAGATCCCTCCTATGGCAAGTGCCTCAATCTATATCTATATCACAAGTCTTCTAGCGTCTTGCAATAGATCTCATGGCCAGACATAGAAATGATTAGTTAGCCTAGAGCTGTTACTTTCCGTCTGCCGGAAGCTGAAGACCCTTCGTTTAGGGGATTGGCTGAACCGATGATAAAGGAAGCTTCACTTGAACTCTACAGATCAGAGACTCCTTCGTCTGAACACCTTCATTGAGACTCTATGTCATTTGAACATCATGAAACTCGAAGTGTCGGCAAGACCAAGGAGTACCTAGCCTCCAGAGCCCTTCGACCCAGAGATTCTTCAAGCTCTCATCAACTATGAGTTGGACGAAGTAAACAACCCAAGGATGTGGACCACCATTGTTCAAGAAGAACAGCCACTGCTAATGCACCATGGGTACGCTAAAAAGATGCCTGACGTAGAAGAAGAAGCTACCCCTGCTTTCTCCTATGAATTTCACATCCAACTGTTCGTCTGGAAGGATGGGTACAATACCCTGTCAAACACACCTATTTTCGTCTATGCTTCCTCATCTAAAACCAGATTCTCCTTCGAATACAAAGTATGGAGACAGAGAGGAATCATCTGCCACACTTCCTTATTTGTGCTCAAATGCAATTACTCTAAGTATCTAATCATGTGCAGAACCTACAATTACAAGCCCAAGATTATCTATTCATTCTGCCATGGGAAGATCAAGACTTATCCTTTCGCCATTCGCCCAGAAGACAGTCTAGATTTTGAAGAATGGCGACTTGGTGATGACGATTGGGAGTTAGGTAGCGTCATGTTCAATTTTCTTAGGGAGAAGATGCAGATTTCCCTGCAGTATGCAATTTGTGAAAGAAGATGTCCTAACCTTGAGCTAGGTTTGCCTAGACTCATGGCAAGACAAATGTTGCTTTTGCTGAAGCCATGGACAATCTTCCACATCTGTTGCTAGAAGAATTTTTATTGCCAAAATTTGTCTATGAGTAAAGGCAAGGAGCCTAAATTCAAACGCAACCCTCAGAGACACTTGATGATCAGAAAGAGAGCACTCTCCCCTGCGCAGCTGGTTGCTTTAAAAGGCAAAGAAACTCTGTAGAGCTTAGACCGAAAGAGGCTACAAGAACATATTGAAGCTCTCAAGCACTTTTCGAGTCTGGCTACTGAAGAAAAGAACATCCTAAGCCACCAAGCTGCTATCCATCCAACTGGTCACTGGGTGAAGGTCTCTCCATCACCATCGTCTTCTACATCCAACCATCATAACCAACTCACAATAAATTGCCCCAAAACCTACATATTCTTCTCCACAGATGGGAACACCTATGAAATATTTCTTCCCAGAGGCCATTTTTGGTCCTGTGGTCCTCTGGTCCCCTATATGTTTAACTTGTGTTTTGTAGAAGAACTTGCTGAATATGAAGCCACAAGCTCTGCTCCTGTTCAACGTCTTGAAGCTGCACTTATCAAGGAAAGCAGGAAGCGAAAGCATGCGAGAGCACTGCTTACAAAATTGGCAAAACACTTCAAAGGCGAGCTAAGCTCATCAACTACACTCTCAGATTCTGAATCCTCTTATTGATGATGCCAAAAAGGGGGAGAATAGAAGAAGAATAAAGAAGGGGAGAACAACAGAAGAATAAAGAGGGAGAGATCAACAGAAGAAGATTATAAGAGGGAGAATAGAATAAAGATCAATCGTAAGGGGAGTATTTCTTTTTCATTACAATGAATGCTTTTTTTTCCCTTATGATCATTCAAACTGCAATTACCTTTACAGTTCAGTATTTACTCAGCTATGCTTATGCTTTTTGATACTGCGTCTACTTGACTGAAGCTTTTAATAAGCTTTTGCATGAAAAAATACTTTCTGATAAAACTTATGTCGTAAAACCGTTTTTAATATATAAAGATGTTTTGTAAAAACTAGAGATGTTTGTCATCATCAAAAAGGGGGAGATTGTTAAGACAAAGGACGAATTTATGACCCTCATTTATTTTGATAATAACAAACAGTCTCAAAAAGTCTTTTTAAATCAAACGTCTGATGACTCGTTTTGTATTACCTTTATCGCTATTGTTTAACCGCACGATATTCATCGTCTTTCTATATCTTTATAGAATCAATAACTAACTTTATTCAGACAATGTTTTAAACGTTCTGTGCTCTATGATTGTAAAAATGTAAACAACCTTGAAAGAATAGAAGCCTACGTATCTAGTCTCGAGAAAAGACCACTTTACGCATAAAAGAAGAATTCTGTGTGCAGTTGTCAATACGGAAAGTAAATATGCCCACTATTGCAAGATTGAGTACGAGAAAGACTAGACAAGTAAACTAATTTATCTTATCAAAGTGACTGGTTGGTAAAAGGCATTAAATGCTGCATTTAATGCTCCAATGACTTTTTTTTGCCTATACAAACGTCAAACGAAAGATGTCACCTGCAACACTCACAACAGGACACTTTTTGAAGAATCCTATAAATAGAAGAAGAGACCTCAATTTCAATGGTTGATAGATTTTGATAATGCGTGAAACTGTTGAAAAATTCTCTCAATTTGTAATCTCTAAATACATTTCTTTTGTAAATGCTTCCTGCACTCTATTGTATATTCGTCTGATAGGACGCTAGCTTAAGCACAATCAACCATTTCTTTAAGAAATTGGTAGAAGCCTGAGGAGGCTTTGATTCAAAGAAAACTTAAGTTTTTGCTTGGAGAGGCAAGTTAAAGATTATTTGGGTTGAGCCTGAAGAGGCTTGGTTAAAAGAATACTTGTAACTTGTTTAAGTTAGTTGGACTTAGTAGTTTGCCAAGAACTTGACGTAGTCTCTGAGAGAGACGAACCAGTATAAACTCTGTGCGTTTCTCTGGCTTGCATTTTTCTTTCGTCTTTATTTAAACATCTTTTAAAAATCTTTTGTTTAATCCTTCATACGAAACTTTCTTAAAAGGTTTTTGTGAAAATTTGGTATAACACAATTCAACCCACTTTCTTATGTTATTTTTGTGTTTTACAATATATATATATATATATATATATATATATATATATAAAGATATTTTAATTAAATTATTATATATATAATAAGTGTAGGTATAGGGTCGAGTGAGCACTATAGTACCCATACCCGCACATATCCTCATTAAAATTTGCAAGTAACTACCCACCCCTGAACCCATCCCCAATAAGCGGGTATTTATCCTACCAATTTACAGATATTTTTGCAAGTGCCCATAGGATCTGAGTACACTTTTCCATTCCTAGTGGCATCAGCATTAGATCATCATTGGTGATGTGATACTCATGGCTTGTTTGGATGCAAGTCAAGGAAGATAGATGCAGATCTTGTGAAAGTGAATAATACTAGCTTGTTCGTCAATTTCATTATTTGGACGTGGAAACATGTGAATATGATGCATTCAATGATGCCCGCCACATGAACTTTTTTTTTTTTAATTTCGGAGTCAGTTATGCGTAGGATAAAGGTATTAGCACCCTACGACGTTCGTCATAAAGACAGTTACCCTTGAT
The DNA here is from genome assembly GCA_004329165.1 of Spatholobus suberectus. Taxonomy (NCBI): domain Eukaryota; kingdom Viridiplantae; phylum Streptophyta; class Magnoliopsida; order Fabales; family Fabaceae; genus Spatholobus; species Spatholobus suberectus. Next base: position 336,746 of record CM014732.1, on the reverse strand, counting down.
TAAATGTGTAAAATTAGATTGTTTCAAAAATATTTATTTTACCCCTAGAAAAAAAAAACATCTTTATTTTATTTATTTACCAATTTTATTATTTTTTATTTATCAAAATAATTTTATTTAAGAAGGAAACATTTTATTTTTTAGAAAGAAATTAATTTTATTATTTTTGAGATTAACAGGGGTGGGCCCTACTTCTACGTATTCTCCGGTACAATGAGGAATCAGACTCACATAGTTCTTTGGGTAGAATAATGTTTTGTTAGTTGATTTTTTTTTATTTTTTATTATTTAAAAGGCTTTCTTAATAACCAAAGAGGAAGTGCATCCGAAATGATTATCAATTTACCTTTAAAGGTTTTTGTAATATCCAAATAGGAAATGCATACAAAATGGTTATTATTAAACCTTTTTAAAAAAATGTTTGTTTTAAATTTTAGGTTTTTTATTTAAAAGGCTTTGCATCCAAAATGGTTATCATTTCACCTTTTAACATTTTCATAATAGTCAAATAGAAGTACATCCAAAATAACTATCATTAAATCTCTTTTTATTTTCAAAACTTATATATATTTAAAAAAAAAACAGTTTAATTAACATTTTATTTTAAAAGATTTTAATGATAATCAAATAAGAAGTGTATCTAAAATGATTATCATTTAAAACTTTAATAATTTCCAAATAGGAAGTGCATCCAAGATGGTCATTATCAAGTTTGATTATGTTAATTTTTATTTAAAAAGTATTTATTAATTAACAACTTATTAATTAATTCCATACTGAGTACGGAAGTTTTTTATTATATTAGTAGCAAACAAATTAGAAAAAAAATTATCATTCGTTTTTTAATTGCTAACAACATTAATTATATTTCAATTATTAAACGCTTTACGAAAAGCCAAAAGAAGCAAAAGCCTAAAAAAAACCTTTATTGCATTACGTTAACAATTCATTATCTATATTTATGTCTTCTTCTTTTTATTTGCATTTTAACGAAATCCATGAATCCAAAATTATAAAAAAACAATTGGGCTCAACCCAACACTTATGCGTGTGAGTGTTAAGGGTACAAGAGAAAGAGTAGGAAAACCTGTTGGGGTTTTTTTTTCCTTCCTATTTTATCCTTTTATATGCATAAATGGCAATGTGTAGAGAAATAAATCAATGTAGTGTGCACTATAAGAGCAATTCTACCATCGGTGAATTCTGATTATAGTCCAGAGGCAGAGTACAGATATCTACACTACATAGATCAGTCTATTTCGATGCAAATTCAAGAAGCAATTTCTATGCTCAGAATCAACTCATGATTACAAAACAAGTATGAAGTAATCAACTAGAAATAGAAGATTAAAGGATCATTTGCAAATAGAATGAAAGAAGAATAAGAAGAAGAAAAGCACCTTTGCAGCCTTCCCCTAACTAGGGGTGTAAATGGCCCGGGTTAGGTCGGGTTTAGGCGTGCTTAAGATCCAACTTAATTAAAACTAGTTAGGTTGGATTGGGTCGGGTTTGTATCACCACCGCTCTCTTCTCTTACTTCTTCTCTCAATTCAACTATCTCACCACAACAACAGTGTCTCCTTCCTCCTTTTTCTTTTTCTTTTTTTTCCTTTTTTGTTTATATTTATAGGCAATGCAACTCTATTACCGCTTGATTCTCGATTCTTCTCTTTTTTCTTTTTTTATTTTTTTGCTTTTTTTGATGATGATGATGATGCTTGTATCTACATGAACTCTTCTGGAATTGAAATACTGTTATGAATTGTGATATGGATTGTGATATTGATGATATTGTGTATGGTGTATGCATGGAATGATGGTGAGGTATGTGTATGCATGTTGGAATGATGCGTCCTGCTTTGCGAAAGTAGTGTGAAGAACATGTGTGAGAAGGATGGTCAAAAAAACGTGACCTGATTTTCTTTTTTTCTTTTATTTCTTCTTTTTGTATTATTAGTCTGATACACATGTTTTCATTTTGGGCTTTCTTTCTTCTTCTTTTTTAGTATATTATGGTCTTAAAGCATTTTTAGCCTAACAGCACAAAAACAAAAGAAACTTATTTAATATTATATCAATTATTATTATTATTAGTTATTAGTTTTATGTAATTTCAATTATTATTACAAACTACCGGATAAAATTGGGTGTTCACAATATGCATACGTAAATATATAATACTACCTTTGTTGTTAATTTGTTTTTACTTATTATTAATTGACAAAAGTTTTTCATGTTTTTTTGCCTTTAAACTATTTTTAAAAAACTAACAAAGTAATTAAATATTATAGTTAAAGTGCTTTTTAAACTATTTTAAGCTATTTTTGTAGTAAATATCTGTGAATATCTATCGATACTGGCAAATATTGATAAAATTTGCAGATATCCCAAGTATAAGGGCAGGCATGTGACAATTTTTTATCCGACAGAGTGGATAACAAGAAGCTACTACCTGTGCTTGTCTCACCCCATTGCCATCCTTAGATGGAAGGGACTAAAAGCAAAACATTTGAAAAAGTCGAAGACCAAAAACAAACAAAAAAATTGTAAGAACCAAAAGCAAAAATGGCTATATTTGTAAGGACTAAAAATATATTTAAGTCTAATTATATTTATAATTTATTTTGTATCTAACTAAATAATTGACAAAATTTACTTTTCTTGCCTTTTATTTTTCTTTATATTTTCAAACCAAAGTAAATAAAATATGAATTTTACTCATATTCTTTTCTTTTTCTTTTTGTCTTTTTCATTTAAATAGAGTAACAATTTACTGTAATAGTTTTAAAAAGGGTTAAATATATTTTTGGTCCTCCAAAAATATGATAGAATTGGTTTTAGTCTCTAGAAAATTTTTTCCTTGAGTAAAGTCCCTCAAATATTAAAATAATCCTAATTAGATTCCTGTGCTAAACTTATTTAACTTTTCTGTTAAATGATGGACACATCAGCTTCCAAGCAAAGTATTTTATTACCTGAAGTGTCTAGTGATAATTTTTAATAAAAAATTGTGTAATTGCTTTTGTTTTAGGGTTAAAAAAATATGTAGTTTAGGATTAAATATGTAAAATTTTATTTAAAAAGTATGTTACTAATCTAACCTAGACATAATAATTGACATGGACGACCACATCAGCAAATTAATAGTGACTGTGATATTAATGTGATTATCATTTAACAAAAAGTTAAACAGAGTTTAGCATAGGAATCTAATTAGAATATTTTTAATATTTGGAGTACTTTATTCAAGGAATTTTTTTTTTGAGAACTAAAACCAATTTTGTCATAGTTTTGGAAGATCAAAAATATATTTAATTTTTTTAAAAAAATTATCAAGAGTGGAGCACAGTCCCGTGTGTTATACGGGATCTAAGATTCTAAAAGCAAGTAAAAATAAAAATATCTCAAAACAGTGAAAGAAAATAAAATAAAAAAGCATAACAGATTAACAGACAAGAATTTTTTTTATCAACATCCAACGCGTGTTCAATTAATTGATAATTTTAATATTATTAAATAATTCATTTTAATTTATTTTAATAAACTTTAAATTAAGCACATAAATCATTTTTATTTTATAAAAAATTATTAGATAAATATTTAATTTAATTATTTATCCAAACTCATTGTTAATTTCTAAGTAAATAAAATTAGAATGTTGTGATTTCGTGACATACAAAGAATATTGTAGATGGACGTGGGGTCCAACCAAAAGCCGTCAATTTAGAACTATCATGCATCCTTTTGACAAAAGGTTTTGTTCTTGCCTTCTTAGCTTGCCTTTTCGACTTCTCTCACCTCGTGCTCACGGACTTGACTAAAAAGATCTCTAATGGGATCGCTTTTGCTTACTTTGCTTTTCTCGTTGACCAACGGTTGTTAAAACATAGTTGCCCACTCCTTGTACTATTGGAGAGTAATGTGTTACGATGAATACTACCGACGACCACTTTCGCTTCGGTTGGTTACGTGGTAGTAGCGAAGAAGGAAAGTGAAGTGTATAAAAAAGGACAGAAGTCTTAAATGTTTATTGGTTTGATTGTGCGGAAATAGATGAAAAGTTTTTAAATTTTGTGTAGGTTTCATGTTGATTTTGACCCCTCTGAATAAGTAAAGAAATGCGATAAGGTTTGTAAATTTCCTTTAACTATCCCCACAATTTGTTAGATTATTTTTTTATCATCAAAGTAGCACACCCAAACACAATAATCGAATATGCAAATCACATATTCGAATATATGTTTTACATATAAAATTTGAAATTCAATTTTTAAAATAAAATAAACATATATATATAGGGACACACTAGTCAGAAGGTCATTTTTATATAAGAGTGAGAGGAGCTAATCTTGGCCATACAACCATATATAGAGGATCAATATTTAATATCATGTGACCACTTAAAAAGTCATATGATTTTTTAAAAAACTCACATGACTTTGTATGTTTTAATCTTAACCATTCATAACAAGATCTAATGGTTAATATTTATTTCTCTCACTCTCACATAAAAAAGGCCCTCTCACTTGATACGTTCCCATATATATATATGTATATATTCGAATAACAGGACACGGTACCTAAGTATATTCGAATATAAATGTGAACAGGGTATATGTATATTTTAAAAATACGGTAAAAAAGGGTATAAGTGTCATTTTATTCTTTTATTCAAAATACCCAAAAATCAAAAAAGTACTTCTACTCTATTTCTTCTCTATTTCTCTCAAACCAAACAATTTCTATTTCTTACCTATTTCTCTTCTCTTCTTTCCTACCTACTTTCTCTATCTATTTCTTTTCTCTTTACCAAACAGACCCTTATAGATGGTTTATGGTGTACCATTTTATCTATCATTAGATTCATCTAAATCTCACAATCATATCCTACACGTTCCACACTAGATTATACCTCTTCAACCTTCTTCCCATTAAAACCATCATTCGCTGCCGTCAGAGGCAATTTTTAGCAATGGTGTTTTGTTTTTTTTTGTTTTTTTCTCTCTCCACCTCCACCCCCTCCTCCCTTCTCTCCAGTGATCTTGCCAACACCAACGACCCACCCATTCCATTTTTGCCTCCAACTACCAACAACCTCTTACTTTTCAAAATGGGTTGTGCACAATCTCAAATAAACAACCAATAACCTCCATGGGACCTATAATCAACCAAAGACAAGCAAAACAACAAAGCAAAAACTCATATATGCAATCAACAACCTCCATGGGACCTACAATCAACCAAAGACAAGCAAAGCAACAAAACAAAAACTCAGATCTACAATGTTGGGGTTTTGGGGGTGAGATCATATGTGGAGAGCATGACTATGGGGGGTGCCATGGACTCGTCGCAGGAGTTGAGCATGAAGGGTGAGATTTCGTCGACGAATTTGCCATGCTGGTCCATAATGGCGACAAAGCTTTGGTACATGAGGGACAGGACAAGAAGGTCCAAGGCAAAGGAGGTAGGATTTGTCGTAGCACATGATTAGGAGGTTTTGTGTGTCAATGACGCCCAAGGTGAGGTTCTCAGGTGTAGGCGATGACGCGCGACTCTAAGAAGCAGGAGATGTTTGTGCACGTGATGCTAGACCACCGACACAACATGGTGTTGATGTCATTCCAGTCAAAGAAGACGACAGCGTTCACGACGGATTTTAGAGTAAGAAGCACAATGTCGTTGGAGGATAGAGAAACAATGGGTGAGGGAGGTAGAAATTTTTGATGATCTGGTGCAAAAGGTGTACCATAAAATTATGTAGATGAGATCAAATTAATGGTAAAGAAAAATGGTGCACGATAGACCACCTACAAAGATGGTCCATTCTAGCCTTCGTCCTGTGTTACAGTAAAACCTATATTAAGCATTTTTGATAGATACTATGATTAAAGATGTTCTAATGACGAAATTATCAACACTTTTATTTTTTAAATTTAAATAACCACCTTTAAAAATTTTTGAGATATTTTCTATTTTAAGACTTTATTTTTTACATTTATCTATATATATCAAATTAATTTTTAATATATTTATAAAAAAACAACACATATTATATACAGTTTAAAATTGAAATTTGTATTTTTAAAGTAAATTACACATGTTATTTTTTATAATTTTAAAATTTATATTTTCATTGCTCAAATAAATTTAAAACATATGGGTAATTTACATAATAATAATTTATTAATTTCTTATTTAAAAGTATTTATTATATAAAATTATTTTTTAATATTTTTAAATAATGAAAAATATTTTAAAATATACTTACTATTGTTTTAAAAAATGATTATTTATTTATAATTAGTTAAATGCTTGATGAACAAGTAGTTAGTTTAATTGATATATACTTATTTTTTCTTAAAAAAGTTTTAAATTCAAACTTTGTATGGAAAGAAAGACGCTTTCTCCAATGGACCATTTGGTCATATGGCTCACGATAGACCACTTATATTTACCTGGAATAAGAGGTATTTTGATTTTTTATTTTTGTACAATTTTTTTTTTTAAAATATGTAATGACTTCTCTACCCTTTATAAAATAACGGATGAAATGACGTCTGATAAGTGATAACCCTCTTCAATATTTGACGCTCCCTCCTGATCACCAGTTCACCACCCTTCATTGTTGCACTACACTACTCACTGTCTTCTTTGTTCAACATCTCCACATCCAGCAGCTCTCTAATGCAACCCTTTTCTTCTACTTTAATTTCGCTCAACAGTACGATAGAACTCAATCTCAGAATTGTAACTCATTGTCTGGCAACCACATATCTAGTAAAATTTCCTCAAGTGATAATGCATTTTTGTCACAGTTTTACATGGATATAGGAAAAGAGAAAGAAAAAGAAACAGTCAAATTCCAAATTTACCAAACCAGACAATCACCCTTTCAAATACCCCCCTCATCTCATTACTCCACCCAATTTAAGTAGATTAAAAAAAAATCTCCTTCAAAATTAAAGTTTCACTTTAATAATTTACATAATAAAAATTTACATTAAATATTAACGTAAATTATCAAGATTGAACTCAAATTCTAATTCAAAAAATGTATAAAAAATAACCAAAAAAATCACTTCTAAATTTTGTGCTAAAAAATTTATCTGAGAGGGTTAATTTCAACATACCACCATATATGTTTCTGACCCACATAAAATTGTATCCGTGGTCTAAAAAAATAATTGAATACTTTCTGACTTTATGAGGCCAATTAGGCTATGTTTGTTTATACATGATCATCTATATATTCATTTTAAGGTACGGTTTTGTGAGAAACAAAGCATATATTCCTTCGAATAGAACGTCTGTTTGCAAACGAAAAACAAACAAGCTATCAATCCACGACATCAAGCATGCGCCAACCAACAACCATTATAATAGAAGGTAATTGTCTTGTTTCTTTTGTCCTACATATTTAATAGTTAATTCATGACATCACAAGACAAATAATGCATTTTGCATTGAACGGCTAAAATAAATTACTAGCATAAATAGACAAGAAATTATATTTATATAATTTTACACAATAAAAAAACAAAAGTGAAAAAAATATAAAATGAGATAATTAATATAATAAAAAAGTTAAAAAATAATATTATAAAAATATTACATGAATAACAAACCTCAATTGATAACGTCCAAATCAATTTTGAATGCCAGAATGAATTTTTTCCTGCAAAAGTACTGCTGCGTTTGCATTCAAACAGGCACTCCTATTAGAAAAATTGCACTACTAGGCGCAAAATTATTTGTGGAGAGAGAGCTTAAGAATTCTAAATGAGTATTATTGGTTTGTGTGGAAAATTTTGGTGTCGTATATACAAATAAGTAGTTGGCGTGATTTTCGTCAAACTCTTTTTTTTATTCTTTGAATTTTTACTAATTTAATGTAACATATGTACTTCCGTATTGGTACAGAATATTTTCCTACTAAATAACAATGCTGATTTTAAATTATTCTTATTTTTTAAAAGAATCTCATAAAATAGGAATTAGTGCCATGACCCATAATAAAAAACTCTTTAATTCAACAACGTATGTACTTCATTTTATGTTTAGCTTCTTTTAAGTTAAAAGGTGTATTTTAGAAAATAAAATATAAAATTATAATCATTAATTAAAAAATCAATAATTAAATTGTGACAAATACATCCTATATAATAAATTATAAACTCTCGAGTGTGTAGATCAACTAACAGAGTTGTTATAACTTAATTAGTGGTATCGATTTTGAGTTTTGAGTATATAGTTGCGTTAAATATTCAGAGGGAGAGTTTTACTGCCTATAGTAATTCTACTTGGCTTGAACGAAATTATTTCTTATGAAAGATACTTGTAGCATTTATAAAAAAGTTATAAAAAATATTAAAACATATTTTGATAAGTAAATAATACATGCATTGATAGTATAAAGACTTTTTATACTGTCATGCAATTAGAAATTGATATGTATAGTAAGTTTGTTGATTTTACAAATAATTACCTTAAAAGTCATATTTATCATGATTTTTGATTAGTTGATAATGTAAAATTTTCACACTAACGATATATAAAAATTAAACACTAATTATATTCTTAGACATTATTGTTAAAATGTTTTTTTTTTTTACTTTATATGAGTCACAGTTTTAATCTAAAATTTTAGGCATGTATGTAAACACTTATGAATCTGTGTTACTTTGAGTAAATAAAACTTATCAAGTTTTTGAAGCATGTGGTTTTTGTAAACTTAGGTAAATGATCTAAACATGTTATAAATGCAACAACACATTCAGATAAAAAATAAGTGGAAACAAAATTGGATTGAGGTACTTACCTCCAGCCATTGCTTTAATCTTCACCTTTATTGTTTTAACTTTTCTAGACCCTCACTTACTCAAACTCGATAGTGTGTTTTTCTAAAGAAAAGAGCAGACACAGTGATCCAAAACAAATAGTACATCCAATTTATAGAGCTCTATCCATCACAGAGTTCAATTGACATAATAGTGCGAATTAATGTCCCTGAATGTTTTGCTAAAATTAATGGGTCATATCTAACTAAAAAATGGACCACATTCAGCCATTGATGCCATTTTCACATTCAAATTCAAACAAAAGAATCAATGCCCAACTGTAACGGAATTCTTATCATTGATTTTGAATTTGAATGGTTAATAACGGAAAATTAAATGATTTGAATATCTGTAACGAAAAATTCTAACAATTTTATGTATTTTATAACATATATGGATAAAACAATTTATTGGAAAGGAGTTTTCCTTTTATTATCTAATCATGTCTTTAGAAATTAGTTTTTAACTTATGGGAGGATCCAACTCGTTCAAAGTGCTACAAGAAAAACGTATAAATAGTTATTGAATTAAGCGACGAAAATTAGTGACTAATTTAGCTACAATGATTACTGATAATAATTTAGTGACTAATTTAACGATTGATTTATGTATTCACAAAAATTGGTTGCTAAATTTATTGTTAAATGGTAACTTTTTAAAGTCAGTTTTATTGACCATTTGATAACCATTTCAGTGACCGATTTTTTTTTAAATGCTCTTTTTTCCATTTAGCAATCGATAACTATTGGTCGCTAACTCGTGTCTTTTGAAAATATATGGTAGCTAGACAATGAAAGACCAAATTTGTGATAAATTCAATGTCTTAGTAATTGGCAACTATGTAACGACCAAATTAATTTGGTTGCTAAATACTAAATTCCTAAAACTCACAAGCAACCCTTCTTCCCCATTTATTCTATTTGTAGTCTCTCTCTCTCTTCCTCTCTCCCTCTCTCGCATCCTCCTCACTGGCCTCATAGTGTTCAATTACTTGTGTAGTTGAAGTTACTTGTGCATTACTCATTTCACCACAAGGTAATCTGTCCTACTTCTTCCCAATGCCCTGTTTATGGTGTAGTTGAAATTTGTCATTGTTTAGCCTATGTGTTTTAGCTTTTAGCTTGTAATTTGTTTGAAATTACATTTTTATTCCGTCTACTATATATATATATATATATATATATATATATTACCTCTTTAAAAATTAATCCTATTTTACCTACGATGTAAAAATAAGTAAATTGATAAACTAAGGTGGCAAGTGTTAGTATTTTTTAATTTTAGGTACAAGGTAAACCTTAATAATTTAGGCTTCACAAAGAACTATAACATGTTACTAATAGATATCTTTTTTTTGTTGTTGGTAATAGTAGATATTTCTTTTCTAATTCTTTTTTTGTGACATCATATCACTTTTGTCACGACATGATGTCTATTAATTAATTATGAATTATGATATCATTAAAAATTATTAATTTTTATAATACTTATTTTAAAAACATAATTAAAATATTAATTAATTAATAGTATAATTAAAAATCTTTATGCTGACAATTTATTAAAATTAAACTCATTCTGTGATATAGACATATTCGAAATCAACTAAAAAAGAGACACATTCTACGTTAGTGACGCAGCAAAACCCATATAATTGAATCAATAAATCTTAAACTTTCCACTAGATCATCGGTAATTGAAAATATAATTAAGTAAACCAATCAAGCAACAGCACAGCTTCTACGGGGCAAACGGGGGCTCTAAACTTTCCACTAGATCATCGGTAATTGAAAATATAATTAAGTAAACCAATCAAGCAACAGCACAGCTTCTACGGGGCAAACGGGGGCTGTGGGCCCCCGAAACTTTTTACAATACACATATATATATAGAGAGAGAGAGAGAGAGAGATGAGGGGTTGCTAACGTATATCTATTTATTTTTTAGTTGAAACACGTTAACAAGTTATACCATTGGTCTATTTTAAGATATATTATAGTTATAACTTGTTAACGTATTTTAATTTAAAAATAAGTGCGTGTACGTTAACATACCCTACAAGCATTTGCTAATGTACACACACTTATTTTTTCGTTTAAGTACATGAGCAAGTTATACCATAGTATATTTTAAGATATATTGTAGTTATAAGTTGCTAATGTATTCTAATTAAAAAATAAGTATGTGTACGTTAACAAATTTCATATATATATATTAAAAAATTTCAATAATATTTTCTATAATATTTAAAACTATATATTAAAATTTATCTATATTTTAATCGTTTTCAATAAGATTTTCTATATTATTTTTAAACTATTTTTCCTAGTTGTTTATCTATCAAGTATTAATGATTTATGTAATTGAATGAAAGAGCAACACTTTAATTATAAGTAATTTTTAATTATTTTTTATTATCATTATTTTTATAAACAATTTATGTTAATATTACACTTTAAGTTTTTGCTTTTGATAAAATTAGTATTTATAGCTAATTTTAAACATTAATAATATTTTTCATACATGAACTATTAATTATATTTTTATAATATAATTTTTTTTTTAATTTTCCAAACCTACTTTTTATAATTTTTATATTCTCATTTTGTATAGGAAACTTTATACAATATAACTTAAACCTACAAAATTTTATTGCTTATGGATTTTTCTTGTAGGTTTTTATACAAATTCTTTTTTTATGAATTTTGTAATTTTCTTATTTTTTAAAAAATTTTGCTATGGGTTTTGCAAGAATATGATTACTTAATAAGTTAATTGAAAAATCCATTTAAATTTTAATATTTTTTGCATATTCTACATACAATTTTTGTTTTGTATAAAATTAATTAATTTTTCTTGCAGATTTTCCACAAAATAATTTAAACATAAATTCTTTAACTTTTATTTAGTAGCAGAAAAAGGTATATAAGTGGTTAAAAATAATGAATAGTATTATTAATAAAGTAAAAAAAGATATTATAATATCATAAAAAATAATTAATTAAGAAAATAATTAATATTTTAATAATATCATTAAATATTTTAATAACAAACTTACCATATATGATAGTTTATGATTGAATGACAGTGTAAAACACAGTACATAATCCTCTTATCAAAAATATTATATTTAATGTATATATTATAAGTTTAATTATTTGGACCCTTTGGTCAAAGCTCCGCCAGTGCAATCCAGAGTTTTCATATGAACTTAAAAAGTCAACTAGAGAGCTCGCGTGCGAGGGGCGGTTTAAAGAAAAAATAGTACAATTATTGATGATAAATTAATAATATGTACAAATGAATGAGGGTATCAAGATCTGACTTGTTTGCCTATAAAAACCAATGCAAAATGCAACTTGAACATCTCCAGCCAAAACAAGCCATCTCCATTTATTGAAAAAATAAGAGAAGTGATGGTATAAGTGCTGAAGATGTCTAGAGAAGCAGATCGAACGAGGATCGAGGAAGATATGGACACGGGAAAGGAGACATCGGAGAAGAACCTGAAGCTGAAAGACCGAAAGGTATCATGGGCAAAGCTACGCCGCGTAGATTCTCTCAATTTGGAGGCTGGAAGAGTTTCTATGGTTGCACACAATCCCTACAAGGTATGCCATACCGGTTCAGTAATCTAGAAATTAATTGTTATACGTTGTTCTATTCGATATGTACATGCCAACAGGCATCTCTAACGCAAGTTTTTTCAAGAGTTTTTAAAATTAAGAACTCATTCTTTTTTGGTTCTCCCGTTAGAAAAGAATGAGCTGTCTTCTACCGTGTAGAACCCATTTTTGCTAAAGAATTCCAGAACTAGGTTCTTAAAAATTAAAAATTAATTTTACATTTTCGAGATAATTGATAAAGAAGAAAAATAACACTTATGACTATCGTACCTATGGCCACTGCACCCATGACGACCACATTTATGGCCGCCACACCTATGGCTGCCATTGAATTTGTGTCGAGATCTGTATAGAGCGCGGCCAAATTTGAATTTGCGTCCTTCTTACGTCTTTCGTCCAAATCCGTCCATGGAAAAGGGTGGAGAGGGGAAAAGAGGGGGCTTGCATGGATGGAGAAGAGGATAAGAGGAGAATAGAGGAGAAGAGGAAAAATGAAACATTTTTGAAATTTGGCAAAAGTTAAATAAGAAAGAATGGTTAGACTATAGAGAACGTTTGTGAAGTGGAAATTTTTTTTGACAAAAGCATATGAAAAAAAAGAGAGAAAGGAGAAGAAAAAACTTTGAAAAGGAGAAATGTGCATTTTTTTTGAGGAAGTAGAAATTGTTAATTTACAATAAAAATAAATTTAAATAAAGTGTGTTAATAACCTATATCATTGGAGTAAAAAATATAGGATGTTCTTAAATTCTACATGTCATTTATGGATCCATTAAATAAGTCTTAATAATCTAAAATAGGTTTTAGGGCTGGAGATGTTTTTATGTGTTGGATTTACTTGACATATATATTATTTGATCCTTCTTATAACAGATGGGTTGGAGAATGACGCTGAGCTTAGCATTTCAAAGCATAGGGGTTGTGTATGGTGATATTGGTACATCTCCCCTTTATGTGTTTGCCAGCACCTTCCCCAATCAAATTAAGAACAATGATGACATTCTTGGTGTCTTGTCTCTCATCATCTATACCATTGTGCTCATACCCATGCTTAAATATGTCTTCATCGTATTGTGGGCCAACGACAATGGCAACGGTACGTTCTAATTTATCCAACTTCCATTCTTCCACGGTTCCACCTCTGGTTAGCTAGATATTTCCTCCATTTTTTTCATTTATCTATTTTTAATAGATAGTTTTATTTTTATTGATCTGTTTGATTCGAAATTTAAAATAATGTTTATTATTAATTTTTTCAATTACTGCCTTATTCCTTTTTAAATGTCATTTGACATTGTGGTATAGTAATTAAAAAAATATAATTACTGTTTTTCATTTTTATTAAAATTGTTATATGATTTCCTACTATATCTTTTGTTTATTTTGATCAATTTTCTGTTATTTATTATTTTTATTTCTTTCTTTTTTTTTTAAGAGTACAATTGACAAAATAATGATTAATATTATCTTAAACTTTTAATTAAAATGACAAATAAAAATTTTGTAAACAATTGACACTTAAAAAGGAATAAAAATAGTATATTGTTATCTTTACGTATTTTCTAAATACTTTCAACACTCATCATAATGAGAAAAAATAATAATAGAAATCATATTAGAAAATAAAATTAATTTTAATATAAATAAAAATATTGATTACATTTATCAATTAAATAAAAAGAAATGAAAAAAAGTAAAATTTTTAGCCATATATATAAAAAACAATAATTATAATAATAGATTCATTTTTTCTTTCATTTCATTTTTTTTATTTTCTTATTTTTTTCAATATACCACTTATCATATCACATACTCTCCTCGATTTTGAATATAAGAAAAAAAAATTAACTCATGCAAATTAAAAATTTAATTAATATCATTTAATTTATTAATCCCATTTAAAAATGAACTTTTTTCTTAAATTACTCTTCATTGAAACTTGATATCAAGCATAAAAAAAGGATTTTAAAAATATAATCTTAATTAAATAAAGGTATTTTAAAGATAGGTTTATTAAATAGGGTAAAATTAGTTAAAAAGTACTTATATTTGAGATCAACATATATGTATTTTTAACTTATATTCAAGACCAAAAGAAATACATAATTTTCTCTTCTTCTTTTTTTCATTTTTTTCTATCTCCTTTTCTTTTCCTCTCTATTTATCAGCATCCATTAAGAAAACGAATTGAATTGCTTTGGTATTGGTATAAATTTTGTTCTTGTGTAAAACGTAGATCCGTTCTTGATTTTATCAAACGCATTAATTTATTGTCGTTTATATTATTACATATGTTGTTATTATCTATCAATAATTGTAACCTACGAGTTATATTATTTTTATAAGAGGTGTATAAAATGAAAAATTTTCTTATTTGTGAAAAATAAAAATTATAAATGAGTCATATAAATATATGTGAATGGTCAAAGTTAAAAGTCAGTTATTGATTAAATGATCACTTAAAAAAATTATGTGTATTTTTTTTAATCTTAATCATTTAAATATGGTTTAATGATCAATATTTATAATTCTCATTTTCCATAATAAGAATAGTTCTTATTTGATACACTCACTTTTTTATATACATTCTATATAATTAGGGTTAAATATGTTTTTGGTCCTCCAAAAATTGATCCGTTTTGGTTTTAGTTCTCAAAATTTTTTTTCCTTGAATAAAATCCCTCAAATATTAAAAATACCTTAATTAGATCCATGTACTAAACTCTATTTAACTTTTCTTTTTAAATGATGGTCACATCAGCATTACAGTCACCATTAATTTGTTGATGTGGTCGTTCATGTCAACTATTATGTCCAGTTCAGATTAGTAACATACTTTTTGAATAAAATTATTACATGATTAACCTTAAATCACATTTTTTTTAATTCTAAAGCAAAAGTAATTACCTGATTTATTATTAAAAATTATCACTGGACACTTCAGGTAATAAAATACTTTACTTAGAAACTGATATGATCATCATTTAACAAAAAAATTTAGTAAAGTTTAGCACAAGGATCTAATTAAGGTATTTTTAATATTTAAAGGACTTTATTCAAGGACAATTTTTTTTGAGGACTAAAACCAAAACAGGTAAATTTTTGGAAGAATAAAAACATATTTAACCTATACTTTTTATAACTTAGATTTTCTTAGATAAAAAATATTTTTTTTTTATTTCTCTTGATCACATCAATGATTTTATATCACATTTTTTCTTTTTCTCTTCTTATATTTTTCCTAATTTTAGAAATGATCATAAAAAATAAAATTAATAAAATTATAAGTGTATAATTTCTCGTGAGTTATTATTAGTCAGTTTATGAATATTGATACTCTCTTCGTTCCATAATGATTAATGTTTTAGCATTCAAAAAAAATTTCATATTGATTGATGTTCTTAGTTTTTAATGAAATATTAACACATTTTTTTTTCCAAACTTGCACTAAATAAATACATGAACCTAATGATTTTTGAGTGTTGTACAAGACAATTTTTAAAAAGGAGAGCAAAGATATTTTAATAAAATTATTTTATTAAGTAACTTATTTATTATTTTTTTAACCTGTGTGAAAAAAATCTTAAACATCAATTAATATTGAAGGGAGGGATTACATATGATCTCGTACTGCTTTTAAACAAGTTAAAATTCCAGTCAAGGTGGTGAAGGTCCCCCCCTTTTTTTTTTCTCAAGAAAAAAAAAGAGAGTATTTTTACTTTTGAATGAAATATCATTCTTTTCTACTACTACATTCTAGAAGCAAACAAATATAATATTAAAGAGATAATAAAAAAGAAAATTAAATTATATATATTACAACTATAAAAGGTATTCCGACATTGCTTTTCGTTTTAATGTATTATTATTAATTATTCATTTAATAATTAAAAAATTTTAAAATGTAAATATATTTTATTGACAATTTAAAAAGCTAAAGACAACCACAAAAGAATAAATTCATAGATATATATTTACTTTTTAAACGCATTCATTGTAAAATACTTATTAATTTCTCACTATATAATTATAATTGACTTCAATCACAATATGTTTAATTATTTTTATTATACAAAAAAATAGAAAATACGAACTAACTGGCACAACATGCCAGGCAGTGTACTAGTCAAAATAAAAAATGGTTACTCTTGGGTTTCAAAATAAAATTTTATAATGTTAATTGAAAAAAACTGAATTTTAGGTATTGTATTGAATAATAGTTTTTTAGGGACGAAATAAAAAAAGGGTCAAAGTTCAAAATTGATATTTATGACTAAAGCAAGTCTAACTTTGTCATTTTCTTTTACGGGCAAAGTTAATAATTGAAACTCCATAGAACTGGGTCGATGTCAGTTTCAGTATAACTTCCACTGTGTGTTATATTTTATATTTATATTTTTATCCAGCTCTTTACGTCATAAATCAGTTTAGATAATTTCGGTTTATATTACTTTTCTTTATTCTTTTAAAAATTTAATTCTAAAATTAATTGGATGTATTTCTAGTATATAGTGCATATATTTGCAAAATAATAAAAATAACACCACCACCAGCAGCCGCACCAGTCCTCCTCCACCACGACTAATAATAATAATAATAATAATAAGTTTTTGTACATATAGGTGGAGCGTTTGCACTCTATTCGTTAATATGTAGGCATATGAAGATGAGTTTGATTCCAAATCAACAACCAGAAGACAGGGAGCTTTCTAACTACAAACTCGAAACACCGTCTAGCCAAGTGAAACGAGCCCATAAACTAAAACAGAAGCTTGAGAATAGTCATTTTGCGCGGATTGTGCTTGTACTTCTAGCTATAATGGGAACTTCCATGGTCATAGGAGATGGGATTCTTACTCCATCAATTTCAGGTTAGCTATTTTATAGTTTCATTTTGTTGTATTTATTTATTTTCAAAATTTAACTAATTAATTATGTGCACCTGTCCCTTGTTTCTGTTTACGGTTTTTTTTTTTTTTTTTGGTATTTGCTTCATAATTTTTCACATTAATTTAAATAATTTCAATGACCGGCTAAAGAGACGGAAAAAAATCTTCTCCAAATTTTTAAAACCAGATGAAATCTAAGCCATTGTTTATTTTTAATATTTAATAATTTTAACATGTGAAAGATGATAAAAAATGCATGAATGGTTAGGTTTATTTAACTGTCTCAAATTTTTTATAACTGGAGAAAATCCGTGCAAAAGAGACATGGGTCACGCTATCATTAGAAGAAATTTAATCTGCGCGTGCGAAAAAAATGATTAAAAAATGACTTAAACAAAATTTATTTGTAAAATATTAACCATATACCTCGTGAATTTGAAAGGTGGCTTACATTGTTATATTGTTCAATGTATGTACAGTGCTTTCTGCCGTAAGTGGGATCAGTACATCATTAGGTGAAGGTACGTAAAGCAGTGTCTGAAGTGTTTTTTTTTTTTGCCCTTTAATCGCAAGAGTGATAAAAAAAGTCGACATATGTCATTTTTAATGTGTGCGCGCTTTTTTCCTTTTTCTTTTTTCCAGATGCTGTTGTGGGGATCACTATAGCAATCTTGATAGTCCTATTTTCTATACAACGGTTCGGTACTGATAAAGTGGGATTCTCATTCGCTCCAATTATTTTGGTGTGGTTTTCATTCATCAGTGGAATTGGCCTTTACAATTTATTCAAATATGACATTGGAGTATTACGTGCTTTTAATCCAAAATATATATATGATTACTTCAAACGGAACGGCAAGCAAGGGTGGATATCACTTGGTGGAGTCTTTTTATGCATAACAGGTGACTAGCATCTATTCTTAATCTTCTTAATTAAATTGTATCAACCTTTAATTCTAACTAATACGTATATATAATCTTAGGATCCGAGGCCATGTTTGCTGACTTGGGTCACTTTAATGTACGAGCCATTCAAGTAAGTAAATAAATTTATCCTTGTAAAACCCAATATACACTTTCAGTTTGAGGCATATATATGCTGAAAAAAAAATGTTACTTTTTTTTGTTCATAGAAAAAAAGTAACATAATTTTTTTTTACATTATTGTTATAAAAAAAAGTAACATAATTTTTTTTTACATTATTGTTATACATTATATTTCCTTCACACAGATCGGCTCTTAGGCGACCTCGTCATTGCGTTCCCTGTAGAACTTGTGGCGTTCGTGCTGCAATTGATTGTTTATTTGCACTTAATTTGATCAACCTTATACATTATAATGTGTTGCAGATTAGCTTTTCTTGCATTACATGTCCTGCAATATTGGCTGCATACATTGGGCAAGCAGCATTTCTACGGAAGTTCCCTGGGAAAGTAGCTAATACTTTCTATGATAGTATACCGCGTAAGTTGTTTAATTTTAAAGAGCCATCATTAACGATTGGAAGTTCATTTGATTAACATTATTAGTTAAGCTCAATTAATCAATTGATTTTTTTTTTATCCCTTTATTAATTGTGATTGTGAATAACATACAGATCGCTTATATTGGCCTACATTTGTTGTCGCTGTTGCTGCTGCCATTATAGCCAGTCAGGCAATGATTTCAGGAGCATTTTCCATTATATCCCAGGCCCTAAGTCTAGGTTGTTTCCCAAGAGTTAAGGTAGTGCATACTTCCATTAAACATCAGGGTCAGGTGTATATTCCTGAGATCAACTACATGTTCATGATCGCCTGTATTGTGGTCTGTGCTGCCTTCAAGACCACAGAAAAGATTAGCCATGCATATGGTAATAATTATGCTTATAAATCCTTAATTTCGCTTTCTCTCTCTGTGTATGTATCTATTTATTCATCAGTTTGAGGAATTTAAAAAATGTACAACATGTGAGGCTACAAAATTAATTCTAAACTTTGATGTAGTATAGTGTCAGCAAAGCATGACAAGTGGTATGTTTGATTGGATGTATGCAGGGATTGCAGTTATTGGTGATATGCTGATCACAACAACTCTGGTTACGCTTATAATGCTAGTTATATGGAAAAAGAGTCTATGGCGCGTGGCTCTCTTCTTTTTGACATTCGGTTTTGTTGAGTTTCTTTATTTCTCTTCTCAACTAACCAAGTTCACAGGAGGAGGGTATCTTCCACTTGCATTAGCTCTGTTCTTGACGACAGTGATGGGAATCTGGCATTATGTGCACAAAGAAAGATACATGTTTGAACTAAAGAACAAGGTTTCTAGTGCGTATTTGAATGAAGTGGCCAACAACACAGACATAAGGCGAGTGCCCGGAATTGGACTTCTGTATTCTGAGTTAGTACAAGGCATTCCTCCTATATTCCCACACTTAATAAGCAGCATACCATCTATCCATTCGGTTGTTGTGTTTGTCTCGATTAAGGCAATTCCTGTTAGTGGAGTTGCATCAGAGGAGAGGTTTTTGTTTCGGCAGGTGGAGCCAAGAGAGTATAGAATTTTTCGTTGTGTTGTGAGGCATGGTTACAATGACGTGCTTGAGGATCCTGCGGAGTTTGAGTCACAGTTAATACAAAATCTGAAGGCATTCATTCAAGAAGAGAACTATTTGCTTGAGGTTGAGGAAACTGCAACTGAACAGGCACCAGCAGTGCCTGTGGCTTCTACCAATGAGAGTGAGATGGCAGGTAAAGAAGGAAAGGGTAGGTCCACTACCAGTTCTTCCCCCAGAATAGTCCCAAATCAAGCTGCGTCTGCAGCCTTATTCGACTCCATTCAATCACTGGGTGCGAGTGCGACCAAATCATCCACTTTCCTTGCCCCGCCCATCCAGGGAGCTGAAGAGGAAATCAAAATCGTAGACAAAGCGTTGGAGAAGGGCGTGGTGTATATGCTAGCGGAAGCAGAGGTAGTAGCTCACCCAAATTCCTCCATCTTGAATAAGATTGTTGTCAACTATGCTTATAGCTTCTTGAGAAAGAACTTTAGGCAAGGACAGAATTTGCTGGCAATCCCACGCAACAGACTTCTCAAGGTTGGAATGACATATGAAATATGACACATGAGTCGGTAAAATAAAATCATACATATCACGGCTCAAACCTTCTTGTGTTAAACGAATGTTCAGTAGTCTCACTGTCAGTATATAATAAGGGTGTATTATATGATAAATATGTACTTTGCTTGAATTTTGTATCTTTTCTACCCTATAATGATTTGTGGACCTTATATGCTATTAGACACATAGTAAGATAAAAAAAAAGAAAGAGAAAAATATAGGTATGATAGGTATATAATGTGATAGGAAGAAAGAGATAGAGAAAAATGATATGTATTAGTGGGGTGTTTGTAATTAAAAAGTGTCAAATATCATTGTTCTTTTCTACTAAATCATGTAAGTTTTTAATTATGGAGAAGAAAAAGCCTTTGCTCCAATAATATAAAAAATTTCCAAAATCTAACCAATCCTAATGCCCAACATCATTGGAGACACTTTCAGAGAAAGTGCCAATTGTGAATCATGTATACTAGAAATCTTGTGTCTTGCACGAGTTTGTTTAAATCATATGTTTTTGATAATTGTATTTAATATATTTTTAAATATATATACACAAATAAAAGTATCTTTTTTTAAAATATTTAGTATTATATTAAATATAATTACATTAAAATTAAAGAAAATAATTAATTATATTTTTAATTGAATAAATTTTATCTTCAAAAATATTAAGTCTATTAAAATTTATTATGATTTGTTCTTTCTCCAAGTAATAATAGTAATATAATGCTTATATGAAATGTATAAATTCAAAAAGCATGTAAATATATATAATAAATATGAATGTACAATATGTAATTATTTAAATTTGAGTGTTCATTTTTGTTATTGTGAATATTGTATTAACATGTACTTGATTTTTATATATTTATAATTAATAATTTTTAAATGTTATAAAAATTAAATTTTATTTTGAATTTTTTGAAATAGTGTGATTTTAATTAAATAGATATAGTTGTTAATTATTTTAAAATTATATTCTTAATCATTTTGAAGATATTAATTATAAATATGTGTTACTGTTAAAGTTGAGTTTGTTAACCACATCACGACATAATTTGAATGCTCTTAATCAATGCAATGAGATTTTTCTGTCATTAATATTATTATTATTATTATTTGTTCTTTGATTTTAATTTCATTACTTGTTACTTTTTTAAAAAAAAATTATCTATAAGGATTATTATATGTTTCATACTTTATATATGATAATTCAACTATTATAAGGATTTTTTATCTATAAGAATTATTATTTACATGTGTTACTAATTTTTTTTAATATTATTACATGCTATTTTTCATATGTTATTATTTTTATTTCTCAATCTAAGTGAATTTAAAAAGACGATGTTATTAATAATAATAACTACACTATTATTACATACTCTTCAATGTCTAAATTTATAAGAATTAAAAATCATTATGTCTTACAATTGTCCATTATGAAAAAACTTTATTATTATTATTGTTATTGTTGTTTTATTTCTATATTATTTTTATATTAAATTTAACCAGTATTGTAGATTATATACTATTTAATTAATCAATTTAATGCACTACTATTACTATTATTATTAAGGTTTGAATTTATAAGAATAAAATTATAATACTATTGACCCTTATAAATTTTAAAGGACTCTATTTATGATTATTATTTATTATTATATTATTATTAACTTTCAATCATCAAAATTGTGTAATAATAATTATTAAAGTAATCAATTTAATTATTTATTAAAGTAAACTTCAAGAATATATAAAATTGAGTTTTTATTTTTGTTGTTGTGGATATTATATTAACATGTATTTTTATAATTATTTTTTTACTATATTTATTGTAAAAATAACAGATAACATGAAAAAATACATATAAAATAATATATTAATTAATAATGATACATGCAATAATAGAATATTTTTATTCTTATAATAGAAATATAATTTTTATTCAAAAGAAAACATAAATTAATTATGTATTGAACTTAATAAATAAAAAAAATAATTAATAATAAAGGGAAAAAATTATTTATTTATATATTTACAAACAATACTACATTAATAACATTAAAAACTACATTATTTTTTTTCTTAAGTTTATTTTACTGTTTTAATTTTATTACTTCAATATATATTTTATGAACAATAATAAATAGTGATATATTTCATCATTTATGTATTTTAATATTAGTTAGTTGATTGTTATTTGTTTTGTAAATAGTTCTTATGATTTCTTTATTGGTAAATATTAATTCATTTTTATGTAATATTTACTTTTCATAGTTTTTTATCATTTTAATTTATTTATAAGTAATTAAAATTTTCAATTAATTTATATGTTTTGATGTTTATATTCAATGACTAAATTTTGAAATAATTTTATGAAGTCTCATATAGATTAACATCAAAATTCAATTTATTATTTAATACATATTTAATACAATTATTAAATTAATTTAATACGATTTTATAAAAGTCTCATATTGCAAAATTCAACTTCATATTCAATGAAAAATTTTACGAAAAAAATTAACATTTTATCATATTAGGGTATTACAAAAGTCAAAATTAATAGGTCATATACCAATTATCATTGATGCCATTGCTAAAATATTTTTTCTTTATTTTTTAATTGATATAAAATTGATTCAATAATTTTTTCAATTTTATTCAAATTAAATTTATGATTAGTGTTAACAGTGTTAAAATTTTTTACTAATTGGATAATGTATTTGGTTGCACAATATAAACATGTTTATCCTTAACAATTAATTGAACAAACACAAAAAAAAAGTTGCTATAAAATTAATATTTTTTTCTTATTCATTTAGAACTTCAAAAAGTCATTTTGTTTCTCATCACATGATTCTTTTTCATTCGATTGCAACCTAAAAAAAATTGTAACAAAAATAAAATTTACATTTCATAATTACAGTCTCAAAGTATATTAGAAATTGTTATATATACATTTTACCTAAATTTTTCATTATACTTTAACATCACTAAATTCTTAGTCATGTATACTTTTCTTTCTTAAAAACTTGTTTTGAACTTATGTGCAATATTTCTCCCTATAATATAGTATACATATAATTGCTCTCAAACAAACAAAATAAAAAACTAGCATAAAAGAATATATTGAGCAAAAGACTAAAGAATCAATACAAAGAAAACCATTTTAAATTGTTAGAAAAAAGAGAGGGTTAATCAATAGAATTAAGTTGTGCATTGATATAACCGAAAATTCTTATTGGTCAGGCTTAATAAGAGAAAGTGATAAGTAAATCACTGAAATAGAAACATAAATCAGAAACCACTATAATCAGAATAAGATGGACTAAAATGCTTTCTCTCGTAACATTTTGCTTGAGCTTATATTGAGAATGCAATTCATTAATTTAATTTCTAAAAGTTAGAAACAGTAATATAATATTAATTTTAATTAATAGCTATAAATAGTATTGAATTTATAAATAGTTTCATTATTTATTTTAATATCATTTAATACTAATTTAATATAATTAAATTCATTAAATATAATTAGGTCACTTAAGTTTAATTAGATCCAATCAATGACTATTGTAAAATTCAAGTATCCATCAATGGTTCACATTAGTACAAGTCTATTTTTCATAGATATATAATTATTTAAAATTTAACTACATATTTATAAAATTAATATTTTTAATTATTATTGTTCATGAAATATATTTTAATAACTAAATTAAAAAAATATAGTGATATATATATGTGTGTGTGTGTGTGTGTGTGTGTAATTAGGTCAGTATGTTAGAAAAATATCTAACTTTTCTATAATATTATAATATTTAATGTTATTATTACAGTATTTATATATCTAACTTTCATCTATAAAATCTAGACTTATGTATATAGATAATAATTTATTTTTTAATTTATATGCTTAATTATTAATTAAAAAATTATGAATCATTTTAAATTTAACTACATATTTATCAAATAATTAGTTTTGAAATATATCTAACTTTTTATAATATTATAGTATTTAATGTTATTATTATGTTTTAAGAAAAAAAATTTGAAATATATTTTAAATAAACCAAATTAAAAAAATAAATTTGAGCATAAATATCAATATAATATTTAATGTTATTATTGTATTATTTATACATCTAACTTTTTTTTATTGTCTTTTGGTTTTAAACTATATATATATATATATATATATATATATATATATATATGAATTTAATGGTCATGCATTGTCAGTGTAAAAAGTTTTACATTATCAACCAATTGGAATTTATCGTTGGTATGAATTTTAAAACTATTATTTTAGAAGTCAACAAATTTATCATACATAATGGTTTGTGATTGGATGACAGTGTAAAATTGTGTTACACTGTCAGTGTATGACCTTTTCTCTCTCTCTCTCTGTATGTATATATATATATATATATATTCGAACGAAAAGTCATACATTTAATAAATTTATTTTTTAATTAATAAATTTAATGAATATATTATATTTAATAAATACAATATTTAATACTATATAAATAAAATATTTATTTATATATTTATAAAAATAATACATTAAAACATTAAGTGTTACATTAATATATATGTAATAAATATCATTAATGTGAACAATTTGATTCATCATTAAATAAAATCAATTCTGTTAAATTTATTAGATCCAACGACTATTATTAAGTTTTAGTCTCCATCAATGGCTTACAAAAGTTTAAGTCTCCTTTACTATATATTAGATTAGATTTTAAACCGTGCATTGCACGGGTTTGTTTAAATTATATGTTTTTTATATTTGTATTCATTATTATTTTAAAAATATATGTACATAAATAAAATTATTAATTTTTAATTAAAATATTTAATAGTAGATTAAATATAATTACATTAAAATTAAGAAAGATGATTAATTATATTTTTAATTGAGCACCTATTGTGTTTAAAATATTAAGCCTATTGAAATTTATTATGATTTGTTCTTTCTTCAAGTAATGAAAGTGTTACAATACTTATATGAAATGTATAAATTCAAAATGAATATAACATAATAAAATATGAATATATGAGTATTTAAATTTGAGTGTTCATTTTTGTTATTGTGCATATTATGTTAACAAGTACTTGATTTGTGTGTGTTTATAATTAATAATTTTAAATGTATTTATTGTAAAAATGAAAATTGATTTTAAATTTGTTGAAATAGTATAATTTTTATTAAATATATATAGTTGTTAATTATTTTAAAATGGTTTTTAATTATTTAAGTTATTAATTTTAATTATGTGATATTGCTAAAATTTGAGTTGGTTAACCTAAACGCAACATAAACTGAACACTCTCGATTAGTGTAATAAAATTTGTCTATTGTTGTTGTTATTGTTGTTGTCGTTCTTGTTATCATTGTTGTTGTTGTTGATTATTATTATTATTATCGTTGTTGTTATTATTATTATTATCGTTGTTATTATTTAATTTTAAGTTCATTACTTACTACATTTTAAAGTTATTTAACTATAAGAATTATTATATGTTTTAGACTTTATATCTTATAATTTAACTATTATAATGATTTTTTATTTATAAAATTATTATTTATGTGTGTTACTAATTTTTTTAATATTATTACATATTACTTTTCATATATTACTATTTTTTTCTCATTCTAAGTAAATTTAGAAAGACAATTCTATTTATAATAGTAATTACACTATTATTGTATAATCTACAACAATTTTATATTTATGATATATAATGAGTATTTATTATTATTTAAGGTCTGAATTTATAAGAATAAAAAATCATAATGTCTTATAATTGACCGTTATAAAAGAACTTTATTATTATATTTAATTATTATTATTATTATTATTTATTAATTATACATTAAATTTAACCAGTGTTGTAAATTAGGTACTATTTAATTAATCAATTTAATGTACTATTTAACAGAATTTACCTAAAAAATATATGTAATGCTTTTGCATCAATTTAATAGTCATTTTCTAAATATTATATATAGGTGAGGGAAAAATTATGAAATACAATTAAGTAAACTTACTACTACTATTACTATTACTATTTGTTGTTGTTGTTATTATTTTTAAGCTTTAAATTTATAAGAATAAAAAATTATAATGTTAAAATTAACTCTTAGGAATTTAAAAGGAGCCTATTTATGATTATTGTTATTATTATTAAATTTTAATTATCAAATTTGTGTAATTGTTATTATTAATGTAATCAATTTAATTCTTTATGAAAAATAAACCTTGTGGAGATAGACAAATATTAGTCTATAATTAATTTATTTTATGAAAATAATTTAATATTTTTATATCATAATTTATTTGGAACAATTAATAAACATCAAAGTATATAAAAAACTATATAAATAACATGTATAAACATATAATTAGGCAATTGAATTAAGTAGAAAAAATTAAAATAATTAATTAGATAATTGAACTATATAAAATTCATTAAATTGTGTTAAGTGAATTGTATAAAAAATATAAGAAAAAAGAAATTAATGAATAAGCGGTAAAGTTGTAACAATAATATGCTCCTTTTATGTTTTGTTAAACAAAAATATAATAAAATTGTAAGTTGAAGATATAAAGTAAAAATAAGATTATTAATTTTTGTTGCTCAAAATGAGAAAGACTAAAAATATATACATTATTTATAATATAATAGTAAATGGAAAAAATATAAGAACATATATGAAAAGTATGAGCAATAATAATCAAAACATAAATAACATAATAGTAAAATGAGAAAAGAAAAAGAAAAGAAAAGAAATACACAAAGATGATACTTGTAAAAAGAACAAAAGAAATAATAAAAAATATAGAGCAAGATGATGTACCTAATATTGGTTCTCAATTCCCACTTCCCATCCTTCTCCAAATTCATTGAATGATGCACTCTATGAACTTTTTTCTCTTATCTACACAAAAAAGTTTCATTGCTGCAAGTTGATTAAGATATATTAAGCAAAATTCTCTTTCTATCAAACCGCAAGAGCAAAATGAGAGAAAGAAAGTGCAAAGCCAAGAAAAGAAAGATAAACAAATGAAAAGACAAAGAACGAAATAATACACCTGTTAATCTACTGTGAACCTTAGTGGAAGAATATATAAGAAAGAAAGGCACGATAATGATTCAAGTATTTTTTCAGTCTTACGAAATTGAATCAAAGGATTAATTAGACTTGAAATGGTACATTGGACTTTACAAAAAAATTAATTATCCATTAAAGAAGAAAAGATGACCTTTCAGTTTATTTTTAACCTTAATTTTTAAAACCCACTCACTAAAAATAGTTTTTTTTTAAATTTTAATTCAATGCAAAGTTTGGAAGACTAATATAACTATATTAAATGAATTATTTTTTTTGAAATGGCTTATATGCCTCTAGTTTAGGCAAGAAAAATTGCTCTAACAACCTTTCTTTTATATATATAAAGAGAAAGATTATATTAATACTTATGCTCAAATTTATTTTATTTTTTAATTGATTGCTTTAAAACATGTTTTATGAATAATAATAATAATTAAAGTTAAAGATTTAATACACACATAGTTAAATTTAAAATAATTTATTTAAATAATACTTATGGATAAAATTTGAGAAATAAATTATCATATATGAGTCTATTTTATTTTCAATCTAGTTACTTTATAATGTTTTACGATCAATAATAATTAAAAAGGATTTTTTAGATATTTAATTAAATTTAGAGTTTAATGGTTATACACCGTTAGTGTAAAAAATTTTATATTGTCAACTAATCAGAAATCACTATTGATATGACTTTTAAAGTATTTATTATAAAAGTCAACAAATTTACAATAAATGGTGGTTTGTGATTGGATGACAATATAAAACTATTTCATATTATCAGTGCATGGCCTGTTTTCTCTTAAATTTAAAACAATTCATAATAATTTATTTAAAATAATATTTAAGGATAAAAATTAAGAGACAAATTATTTTATATATTTATCAATATATATATATATATATATATATATATTTACATTATCCTCTTTTAAATAATACTTTATAAACTATTTTTAAAATGATAATATATATAAGAAATTTTAAATTATATCTATATGTATTAAATTTAGAAATAAATACTTTTATTTTAATAATTACTTTTTAAATATATAAATATAGCATTAAATAATATTTAATAGCATTAAATATCATATTAATGCTCAGGTTCAAGTCTATTTTACTATATAGATTGGTTACTTTATAATGCATTTTATGAATAATAATAATTAAAAAGGATTTTTTAAATATTTAGTTAAATTTAAAATGATTCATAACAATTTATTTGAAATAATAGTTGAAGATAGAATCTAAGAGATAAATTATTGTTATTTTATATATATATATATATATATATATATATATATATATATATATATATATATATGTATTGTTAATATACATTTACATATTTATAAAATTTAACTACATATTTATAAAATTATTAGTTTTAAAATATATCTAACATTTATAATATTATAATATTTAACGTAATTAATATACTATTTATATATCTAATATTTTTTTATCATCTCTTGGTTTTATTTTAAATTTAACTACATATTTATAAAATCATTAGGTTTGAAAAATATATAAACTTTTTTTAATAATATAATATTTAATGTTATTATTATAGTATTTATATATTTAAGTTTTATCCATAAAATCTTTATTTTTAATTATTATTATGTCAAAAATACATGTTAATGTATCTAAAATAAAAAATAAAATGACTTATGTATATACATAATAATTAAAATTTTACTTTATATCCTTAATTATTAATTAAAATTAAATATTATGAATCATTTTAAATTTAACTACATATTTATAAAATCATTAGTTTTAAAATATATCTAACTTTTATGATATTATAATATTTAATGTTATTATTATGTTTTAAGAAAAAGTATTATTATTATTATAGTATTTATATATTTAAACTTTTTTTATCATCTTTTAGTTTTTAAATATATATTATTAACATAAAATTATCAAAATTTTATAATAAAATAATAAATAGTATTAATGGGAGCAATTAGATTCTTCATTAAACACATTTATGTTTGTGAAATTTGATTAGATCGAACGACTATTATCACATTCAAGCTTCGATCCACAGTTGAGACTTGTTTAAGTCTTCTTTATTAAATATCATTAATGTAAACAATTTAATTCATTATTAAATAAAATAAATTCTATTAAATTTTATTATATCCAGCGGCTATTATAAAGTTTTATTCTCCATCAACGGCTTATAAAAGTTCAAGTCTCCTTTACTATATATATAGATAGATACTAGATTTTAAACCCATGTGTTGCATGGGTTTGTTTAAATTATATATATTTTTATATTTGTATTTATTATTATTTTTAAAATACATGTACATAAATAAATTATTAATTTTTAAAATATTTAATATTTAATTAAAAATAATTACACTGAAAGTGAGAAAGATGATTAATTGTATTTTTAATTGAGTAGATGATGTGCTCAAAAATATTAAGCCTATTGAAATTTATTATGATTTGTTCTTTCTTCAAGAATGATTGTGTTGTAATACCTATATAAAATGTAAAAATTCAAAATGAATGTAAGAGTAATAAATATGAATATATAATTATTTAAATTTAAGTATTTATTTTTGTTATTGTGGATATTATGCTAAAACACACTTGATTTTTGTGTGTTTATAATTAATAATTTTAAATGTATTTATTATAAAAATTAAATTTTATTTTATATTTATTGAAATAGTATGATTTCTATTAAATATATATAGTTGTTAATTATTTTAAAATGATATTTTTAATTTCTTAGAAGCTATTGATCTTAAATATGTGATGTTATTAAAGTTTTGAGTTAGTTAACCTAAATGCGACATAAGTTGAACACTCTCGATCATTGTAATGATATTTGTATATTATTATTGTTGTTATTTTTTATTTAAATTTAATTTCATTACTTTCTATTTTTTAAAGTTATTTATCCATAAAGATTATTATATGTTTCAAACTTTATATCTCATAATTTAACTATTATAAAATTATTTATCTATAAGAATTAATATTTATGTGTGTTACTAATAATATTTAATATTATGCTACTTTTCATATGTTACTATTTTTTTCTCGTTCTAAATGAATGCAGAAAGACAATGTTATTAATAACAATAATTAGACTATTATTACATAATATACAACTATTTTATATTTGTGATATATAATAGGTTTTTATTATTCTTTAATGCCCGAATTTATAAGAATAAAAAAATGATAATATCTTATAATTGACCGTTATGAAAGAACCCTAATTATTATATTTAATTATTATTAAATATAATAATTAATGAGTGTTGTAAATTATGTACTATATAATTGATCAATCTAATGTGCTATTTAACATAATTTACCAAAAAAAAAAAACACATGTGAGGTATTTGCATAAATTTTATTTTCATTTTTCAAAATGTTATATATATATATAGGGGGGGGGGGGGATTATTAAATACAATTAAGTGAACCTACCACTACTATTACTGCCATTATTATTATTGTTGTTGTTGTTATTATTGTTATTGTTAGTATTATTATTATTATTGTTATTAAAGTTTGAATTTATAAAAATAATTTTAATTTCAAAATTGACCCTTACGAATTTGAAAGCAATCTATTTGTTATTATTATTATTAACTTTTAATTTTCAAAATTTTGTAATAATTATTATTAATGTAATCAATTTAATTCTATATTAAAAGCAAACCTTATAGAGAAAGATTTGGCTATAATTAATTTATTTTATGAAAATAATTAATTATTTTTTGTATCACCATTTATTTGGAATAATTAATAAACATTGAATTATATAATAAACTATATAAATAACATGTATGAGCATATAATTAGGCAATTGAATTAAGTAAAAAAATAAAAATAATTAATGAGATAATTCAACTATATAAAATTCATTAAATTATGTTAAGTGAATTACATAAAAAATGTAACAAAGAAGAAAATTAATGAATAAGAAATAAAGTTGTAACAATGATCTGACTTTTACTTTATATCTTCAACTTTCAATATATATATATATAGTATTTATAATATAATGGTAAAAGGGAAAATATAAGAACATATATGAAAAAGGCTGAATAATAATAATTAAAACATAAAATAATATAACAATAAAATGAGAAAAGAAAAGAAAAAAAATGTACAAATGTGATACATGTAAAAAGAACAAAAATAATAATAATAATAGACACATAACAAGATGATATACCTAATGTTAGTTTTAAATCCTCGCTTCCCATTCCTCATAAAATTCATTAGATGATGCATTACCAAGACATATTAAGCAAAATTCTTCTTCTATCAAACCGTAAGAGCAAAATGAGAAAAAAAGTGCAAAACCAAAAAAAGAAAGGTAAGCAAACGAAAAGACAAAGAACAAAGAAATTCACCTACTATTTGACCCTGAATCTTGGTAGAAGAATATATATAAGAGAGAATAAAGACACAGTGATGATTCAAACATTTATTTAATTTTACAAAATTGAATAAGAGAATTATTAGACCTGAAAACGATACATTAAACTTTGAGAAATGATGACCTTTCAATTTATTTTTTAACATTAATTTTTAAAATCCACGCACTAAAAATATTTTTTTATAATTTTAATTTAATACAAAGTTTGAAAGACTAATATAACCATGTTGAATAGAAAAATTTGAAATGACTTATATATCTCTAGTTTAGCCAAGAAAAATTGCTCCTACAAATTTGATAATTACAATCATCAAAATTATATAGTAAATATCATTAATGCAAGCATTTAATTTTTCATTAAATACAAATAAGTCTATTAAATCTGATTAGGTCTAATCAACGGTTATGCATGAATTTGATTTGAAAATATTAGGAGTGTTCATGGGTACGGATGCCCGTGAACCCAAACCGACCCAAACTAACCCAAAACACTTTGGTTTGGATTTTTTGGGTGTTTGGGTAGGCACCCAACCCAACCCTGTTCAAACACGTTTATGTATGGGTTGGATAACAGGTTTTGATTTTTAAACCTGTGAACCCAACCCATTGACATAAATAATTTTTAAATTTATTATTTATATATATTTGTAGTTTAAAAAAATTATGAATAATGAGTGTTTTAATATTGAATGACCCTTTTTAATTATAACATACAAACATAGATATATGTATATCGACCACCAAGTCAATCCAATAAAAATAGCGGATGTGGCTATTGGACTTTGGCTTACCTAATAGAGCCCATCATTCACGCGTAGTGAACAATGCAATGTTTATTATAATTTTTTATTTATAAAAAATATAATTTAGTTTTTATAATTGTTCTTTTTTTTATATATAAGTGTATTTAATATGTCACTAAATAAGAATGGGTACCCATAAAACCAACCCAAACCAACCCATTATTGATAGGGTTGGTTTGGTTTAGGTTTGATAAAAAAAATTACACAAATTCAATCCAACCCAACCCAATTTATTTTGATAGGTTTAGGTATTGGATTGCGAGTAATTATAGTTTTCAAACTTTATAAAAATTTGTAGACTTGATCTGCTTAATATAATCTTTTAATTCAATGGTAAGATCATTAAAATTTATTATATATCAAGAGTTATTAAGTAGAGTAATTATATTAAGAGTTGATCAAATGATTCATGTTTTAGTATATTTTGAAAAATATATATGACGTCGATTTTGATCTATATGAATGATGTGTCAAATAATTTTGGATTAATACAAAATTTTGTGTATATGATCTATGTGAAATAAACTTTCAATCTAACGATGGATTTTGATAAACATTATCTAATTGAAAATTATTGAATGATATAATAATTGGTAAAAATTACACCTATATAATTTGATCCCTCCACACACACACAATGTCAATTATGAAAACTCATTATTTCAAAAAAAATAAAAATGATAACTCATTAATTACAAAGAATAAAATAAATATGTCAATATAGCCTTATCAATGCTCCTCTCAAATTGGTGCATGAATATCCATTATTTTCAATTTATAAGTAAGATATAAGATTGTAATTATAAAATGGGTTTCTCAATACTACCCCTCACATTAAAAGATTGTAATTATATCAACATTATTGACATAATTATGAAATGATTTTTTCAGGGTGGGACTTATTTTTTTACTTAAAAATTATTTTTAAGTTGAAGTTGAAAATATGAACTTAAAAAAAAGCACAAGTTATTTATTAGTTTTCATTTTTTAGCTTAAAAGTTTATTTTAAGTTAAAAGTTGTTTGATAATTTTTTTAATTTTAATTTTATTTAAAACTAGTTATTTCATGTAATGAAAAAGTATATTTAAAAGTACACGTGAGATTCTACAAGTTGTTCGTGCTTCATTAGAATTGAGTTATTGAACCTACATACATGTAAAATTTAAAAGTACACACGAGATCACATTCAACTAGTTTGACACTTTGACATGCTAATGTCTAGACATCTATTGCCACGTCTAAATGGGGGAAATTAAGTTATATGGTCTGTTTGGTTGGGTGGAAGGAAAATATGGGAGGAGAGAAAATTTTAAAATTTGAATTGAAGGGAATGTAGAAGGAAGGAAAAGTTTAGATTTTTGTTTCTAAAAGTCAACTTTTCTTTCATTTTTTCTTCTATTTACTCTCCAACAAAACAAAAAAAAAATAATTTTGTTATCTCTATTTTCTTTCTTTTCAACCAAACATACCATTAAAGTCTAGATATGGAAAATGTTTCATTAATTGCTTAATTTTTCTCACAATTTTTAAGCATTCAAAAAGATGAATACGAAATTATAAGCTTAAGAGAATTTTGGATTTAACAGGTTCAGTTCAATTTGTTTAGAAAAATATCTAGGGGTGTAAATGAGTCAAGCCAAGTCGAGCACTTAAAGTTTAGGCTTGACTTGTGAAAAAAATTAGTTGCTCAAGCTTGGCTCATTTATTTAAACGAGTCTAATTGAAAGCTTGAGCTTGACTTGTTTAAAAAATATAAGGCTTGAATTAGGCTTGAACTTGGCTTGTTTTGCTCATTTATAACTTAATTATTTTTGTTTTATGAAAAAATCTTACATTTTTTTTATTTTATTAGTTTAATATTAATAAAAATTTAAATATTATATGATAATCTACAAATAGAAATATGTGCTTAACATGTGGCATGTGAAACTCAAACATTCTAGACTATTACATTTTCATAATCTAGTAAATAAAAAATTTATAACTTCTTGACCACTATAAAAGGAAAACTTCAAAATCAATTTATTGCTTTCAACAAAGTTCTACATATTTCCATAACAAATACATAAATAACAAAGGATAGTAAAGTCCACAATCATCAATTTAAATAAATGAACTATTTACGAGCCATTATTGTTGAACTTATAAAGCTTGGATTTGGTTCATTTGAATAATCAAGCCAAATTTTAAGCTTGAGTTTGTTTATTTAATTAAACAAACAAGCTTGAACGAGCATTTAACTAGTCGAGCCCAAATAGTTCATGAATAACTTAGCTCATGTACCCCCTATGTAAAACTGTAGACGGGTAAAGCCACTTTTGTGGCATAAGAAGTCAAAAAAATGTTTATGACGCATTTGTGGTACAATCAATTTTTCTTCAACTAATTTAGGTGGCTATTGGATGGAGTAGGAGTTTTACTCATATAAATAGCAGTGTAATTCATCAGTTTTAGTGTGCATTTGAGAAAACATTATCTAAATGTTTTTTCTATCTTATAGAGAGAGGTGTATACTTTTATTATAAGAGAGAGTGTAATTGTTCTTTTCTTGTATTTAGAGAAAGATTGTCATTTTTTATTTCACTTAGCAAAAATATTTCTCTACTCTTACTTGTGGTTTTTCCTTTATCAGTTACGGGTTTTTCACGTTAAAATATTGTGTGTTAATTTCTATTTTTCTCAATTCTAATTTTAACCATGATATATTATTTTGTCACTTTCGTACCCAACAGTTGTATTAAAGTTAATATGTTACTGATACTATTCCATTGCAACACATCAATATAGTGCCAATATTCTTAGTATGCTTTGTAATTGCAACATAGTCTAATCTTTTACATTGGAAGAGTATTATTCTTGTAATTGGTGATAATGTGTGGTAGTGTGAAAGTGCATGTTTAGGAAAATTCTGGCTAGGAAAGACTTGATATTTAAGTGTGTTCAATAGTGACCCACCTCTTTTTCTTGAAAATTTACTTGGTGTATTGATTCACAGACTACAATCACTGTTCCAATATATGGTACTATTCATGATGGAAATTGTGTAAGCCAATTTAGTTGAAAAATTATTTGGTGCAAACCATGGCAGCAAAATTTGAGATTGAGAAGTTTAGTGGGAGTAATTTCTCCATGTGGAAATTGAAGATAAATGCAATTTTGAAGAAAGACAATTGTCCAAATGTAATTGACGGAAAACCTACAGATATCACCGATGAAAGGTGGAAAGATATGGATGACAATGTTGTTGCCATTTTGCATTTAGCAATGATAGATTAAGTTTTGTCTAGTGTTGTAGAGAAGAAGACTGCGAAGGAGATTTCGGATACTCTTATCAAATTGTACAAACTCACATCACTTCATACCAAAATATTCTTAAAAAGAAAACTTTACACTCTTTGAATGAGTGAATCCATGTTAGTGATGAATCACATTATTAATTTGAATACATTATTTGCTCATCTTACAGTATAAAAATTTAACATAGTAGAAAATGAATGCGTAGAACTTCGACTTCAAAGTTTACTAAATTTATATGGCCAATTCATCATTAACATAATAACAATATTGCTAGTCGTCTATCCTTTGATGATGTTGTTGGGGATATTCTTAAAGAAGAATTCAGGTGAAAGAATAAGGAAAAAAGAGGTTAGAAAATTCAAATTAGGCAAAGGCTTTAACGATGATGAGAGGAAGATCAACGGAATGTGACTCTAGTGAGAGTCAAAATCACGGTAGATCAAAATCCTAAAGAAGAAAGAATTTCATATGCTACAATTGTGATACGATAGGATACTGGAAAAAAGATTGTTGACACAATTAGAAGAGTGGAAGAAAGTAACACCAAAGCATCCACCTCTCAAGGTTGTATTGCAAGTACCTCAAATGATGGAGAAGTCCTCTATAACGAAGCAACAATTAGTTCTAAAGGTGGAAAGCAATTTCATGATGGTTGGATACAGGCACATGACTCCACACTAAGATTGGTTTTGCACTTATGAACCTATTTCAGAAGGATATGTATACATGGGGAAATGATCACGTCTTAAAAATTGCTAGAGTTAGTACTATCAAATTAAAAATGTATGATGGTACTATTCACACTGTTCAAGGGGTACGGCATGTGAAAGACTTGAAGAAGAACTTATTATCCATTTGACAATTGGATGACCTCAGGTGCAAGATCCATATTGAAGGTTGAATATTAAAAGTAGTAAAAGGCAATCTTGTAGTGATAAAAGCATAAAAGATCACAGCTAATCTATACATGCTTTTGGGAGATACATTGCAAGAAGTAGATTCATTAGTTGAAGCAACAAGCCAAGACGAAGTAACAATGATGTGGCATCATAGAGTCAGTGATATGTTAAAGCGAGGCCTGAAAGTCTTTGTGGAATATAACCTCCTACCTAGGCTCAAAATGATAAATTTACCTTTTTGTGAGCACTGTGTGATAAATAAGCAGCATAGACTGAAGTTTGTTAAAGTAACTACTAGAAGTAAAAGCACATTGGACTTGATTTATTCTGATATCTAGGAATCACCAAAAATATCAATGAGAGAAGTGAAGTATTTTGTATCGGTCATTGATGATTACTCAAAGAGATTATGGGTGTACCCAATCAAGAAGAAGTCAAATGTGGTGCTAGTATTCGAATAATTCAAAACATAAGTGAAGCTTGAAACTAGAAAAAGAATTAAGTACTTGATGACAGACAATATATAGATGGTAACTTTTTGGCATTTTACACACAAGAGAGTATAACAAGACAATTCACAATTCTACATACACTTCATAGAATGATGTAACTGAGCATTTGAATAAAACTCTCTAATACCCAAGAAAATATTGTTTCATCTATTGCACCATGCATAGAGTGTGGACATGCGAGATCACATAAGCCGAGACGCTACAAATGTAGAAAAAAGGATTAGTTGGGTTCCGGGGAACCACTTGACTTGCAGTGAATAGATGTATTTGCAACATAAAATAAGACAAGAAGCTAAAAAATATATACTGGCACACGCAAGGTTTGAAGATCGGTTCTCTCTACAAAAAGATCTACACAAGCTAGGTACAAGCTGCTCTCCTTAGCCTTTCTAAAAACTACTTATTTTAATAATGTGTTCTTTATAAATGAGCTACTTATATTTTTTAAGTACTTTTATACAAAATTTATTTGATCTAATTTCTCTTTTCAAAAAGGAAAAAGTAAAAAATAAACCGAAAATTTGTTGGGTTGATATAGATTAAGAGACATTAAATAAATTTTCTTATAAGTTTTAAATTACTTTTAAAAATGGATGTTAAATAATTTTTCTATTTTAATGTAATAAACTTTTTTCTTATAAAAACCTTTTCTTTTAAAAAATATATTTTTATTGAGAAAACTAATATTTTCGTATTTACTGAAAGAGAACCAATCTCATTGCCATTGGGTGAAATGTTAGTATTGATAATTAGTTCCATCACTTACCTAGTGAAATATTTCAATTGGGGGGATAACATCACAGCAAAACTATTTTAATATTCAAAAACAACTATGTTATCCTGGCAAAGGAGAGAAAAATCAAAGACAATAACTTTCATTTTTTTCTTTAATTTTGAAAAGTGGAGGAGTTGTTTTATTTGATAAAATGATTTTTATTTTTATTTTTAATTATAAAAATATTACATTATTTTTACTTTATTTTTTATAATTTAATTAATTTTTATATTATCAACCAATCAAAAATTATTCTTGAAATGACATTTAAAATAATTATTATAAAAGTTAACAAAAACTTAACATACATGATAATCTGTAATTAGATGATAGTATATACTATGAGAGCATCCTAAATAAATTCTTATTTTTATTTTTAAAAATTTATATTAAAATTATTTTCACTATTTCTTATATAAATTTTTAAAAATAAAAAAATAAAATAACATTTTTAATTAAAAGTAAGAATAAAATAGATATTGTTTTTTACGAACCAATCATCTGAATATTATTCATTCCCAATCATATTACAAGGAGAGTATATAACAAATTAGAAGATAAAGGAGTGGATTAAAAATAGGGTGACAAGTGTTCAGAATGTCTAGCTTTGCCGTGCATACCAGTTATGCCTTTTACGATTAAGTATAACATGAGTTGCCCTGCATCCGCAGAAACAACCATGAAAAAAAAGAAAAAGGGAAGCGCCGTTAATAAAACCGAGAGATACTGCTGG
Source organism: Spatholobus suberectus (assembly GCA_004329165.1). Taxonomy (NCBI): domain Eukaryota; kingdom Viridiplantae; phylum Streptophyta; class Magnoliopsida; order Fabales; family Fabaceae; genus Spatholobus; species Spatholobus suberectus. The sequence goes on along the minus strand of CM014732.1, from coordinate 297,715 downwards.
ATCTGAGCCACTCATTTCTCGGTGCAAGACCACAGATAATCTCTATTAAAAAAAAAAAATGAGCTTCATTTCACGCTCCCTTGTAATCGTTTGTATATCCTTGGCTTCTTGATTTAATCTGAGGCAAAAATAAATGGTAAGTTTGCAAATTTATTATCTTTCGAAGACTTACAATAACAGGTGCCAAAGACACAACACAAGGAGTGTTTCCTGATGGTTACCTGACACGCAAAGAAAGGGCTGTTAAAAATTGAGTTGGATTTAAATCTCTAAAACAATATCTGCAGGAAGAAAAAAGATTTGGTTAGTGTGTGATAAGTTATGTCTATACGAAGGCATGTAAGAGTGAATATGAAGTTACATTCAGAATCAGTCTTGACCCATTTACAGCCATCATCAATTTCAGCTCTCTCCTCTGCTTCATTCTCCTTTGGCATCTTCCTGTCCTCGAGGCGCTTCTTGAGGGACAATGCCCGAGAAGAATGTTGGTAGTTTATTTTCTTGTGAAGAATTGTCCTTAAAAGCTGTATACATTACATTGTTACAGTTAGTTAGACAGACCCACATGCATAATTCATACATCAAACACAGGCAAATGGGCTACCTACCTTCTCCATTCTCGACTCTTGGAGCTGAAGGGTATCTCTAAGGCTGGGTGCTGGAGCAAATCCACTTCTACAAACGAACATCTTCTTCAGCAAAAATGAAATTGATTTCTTCCCAATTGCTTTCTTGCTGTTATTTGCACAAATCTCTTTGAATTTACCAAGTATGACGCTAAGTGTCTTCTCAATATCTTCTTCTTCTTCTTCTTCTTTATCTTTATCTTCTGAATCACTGCAAAGTACATTACTGATTCTCCTATCAACCTCCAGGCTTGATGGACAATTGAGAAATCTGTCCAGAGGAAGCTCAGCAATTTCCTTTTCAACATTGGGTTTTTGTCTCAACAGTTTAGTTAACTCTTTTTGTAGTTTCCCGATTTCTTCAGGAGTGAAGTCTGCTATTTCCTCAGACGAGGATGGATCCTCTCTAGTAATGTGTTTCTCTGCCTTTTCTTTTTCCTTGTTATTTCCAAATGTACCAATTGCTAGTAAACCATCAGCCCAATCGCTGAATTCTTCTCGAGGCTCTTGTTTTACATCATCTGCGCAGTTCCACACAACCAAATCACAACATTTTCAATTCTCACAACAAATAAGGGATGCTATCCTACAGTTGAACAAATTCAGAATAAAATAAATACTACAAATACCCTTTGCTCAGGAGATCACGAATCAATCGCTCATAGAATCGACATCATGTTTTGGAGGCACACCTGAATTATAAACTATAACTTGCAGCAAGCTAATTTGTCATGAAAGAGGGAGCTTTTTATCAAAAAACATTTCTAAAAAAGTGTAATAATTTTGTGATATATATATATATATATATATATATATATATGAACAACTTATTTTGATGATCAAATTTAAGACTTTCATTATTTTTTTGGTTTTTAATCTTTGCAAAAAAATTTGGTTGGCCACCTTTATCTAAACCATGCTCTTTTCACCCATGAGACTCAAACATAAAACCTTGCTTAAGGAATTTGAATCTAGTTTCACTCAGACCAATGACATATTAATTGTTTAATTCCTAGCAGTTATAAATAATTACGATGATCATATAGTGCATGAAGTTTAAGATAAAACATAAAATAAGGACATTTAAATACCATAAGACATTATTTAGCGAGTGTTTACATAGTGAAAATTTAAATAAAAAATATTAATATAAAAGTATATAATATTTTAAAATTTTAAAAACTATTAAAAAATCTTGATTGAAATAGAAAATATTAAATGCAACAGTAAGAGTATTTAACAATGTTTTTAAAACCGGATTAGTCACTGAACTGGTCAAGACACTCGTTCAAGGTTTAATAGTTTAATAGTGGTCGAACCAGTATTAATAAAATAATAATAATAATAATAAATAATTAATATATAAAATAATATAAAATAAATATAATATCATAACTTTATAATACTAAAAACTAAACTAAAATATCATTTTATATTTATTTATAATCCTTACTAAACATATGCTTTTATTTATCTTGAAAATATTTTAGATTAAATTTAAAAAATAAAAAAATTAAAAGCATCGGTTCAAATTTATTTTCTGCACTAATTTTCTACCTGTTTGACTGATTCTTTATTGGTTCTTACCGGTTCTGAAATGCTCTAATTTGTTAGAGCTAATGGACTGGTCACCAGAACGATCAATCCGGCTAGTCCGGTTTTCAAAACTATGATATTTAATATTTTAAGAATTCATGTGGTACTAAATAAGCATAACTAATGATTTTGAATTCGAGTCCTAAATATGCAGGTGCGTTAAATACTCGAACAAAGAGCTTTGTTGTCTATACTGGTCTTACACGACTCAAACATGATTGTTTTTAGTGGAGGATACACTGAGGATTTGAAGCATTGAACTTAAACTCCCAACCATCAAATCACTCGGGAAACCAGCTCTAGTGGAGGATACCTTGGTCTATGTATACAAAAAAAAAAAAAAACTTTCTTCCTTAAATAGTTAAAAACATAATAAATGATTTTAAATTGAAGTATATTTAAACCCAAAAGCATGCTTAACAGCAACCATAAGATAAACCCAATGTTATTCCTTAAAGTTAAAATGATTCAAGTTTAGTTTAAGTGTATATTTAATAATGCTTAAAGTTAGAAAATATTTTTTAAATTCTCTCAAAAATTGATAAAAATAACTTCAATTAACCATACATTAAATTAAATATAACTCAACTCAGATATACTTTGAATGTTTAACTATTACATAATTCCTTGTATAAGATTTGTATTTAGGGATGGCAAACAAACTCGGACCCGTGGATACTCGCCCGGCCCCGCCCTGACTTTGACGGGGAAAACCCGCTTTGATCGGGGTCGGGGGCGGGGGCAGGTTTTTCTCGAATGCCAAAATCAGGGACGGGGGCGGGGACGGGAATGCTAATACTCGCCCCACCCCCGCCCCCGCCCCGTATTAATAAAAATACAAAATTACCCTTATATATAAGTAAAACATTCTTAAATAATGGATTGCATGAATTGGAATATTGTTTTTTTTATATTATATAACGTACTTTATGTTTTGTTTTCTTAATTATTTGTATGTGTAATTCTTAAGGAATACGTTTTCAAAATCTTATTTAAATTTTACAAATCATTCGAGTATAAAATATGTAATTATTATCATTTGTCTTAATTTATTATTATTTTTATTTTAAATTTTAGGATATGTTAAACTAGAGGTAGGGTAACAAGAAATTATTTTTGTATGAATTACAACATTTACATATTAAATATTTATCTATTAGCATCATATTCTTCATGTTTTTTAACCAAAAAAAAAAAATATGACAAAAAATACTGGGGCAGGGACAGGGACGGGGCAGGGAAACCCGATCCCTAGCGGGGGCGGGAATGGGTACCCATTTTTTAACCCTGACGAGGATCGGGGGCAGGGACGAGGATAATGTAGGGAGTCGGGGGCGGGGGCGGGGATGACAAAACCCGCCCCCGCCCCGTCCCATTGCCATGCCTATTTGTATTTACTTGGTATGTCTCCGTTAGTCTCGGGTGGATGACAAAATTTCAAAACAGTTCCGATAAAAGTCTACCCAAAATGGGATAAATTGAGGTGGAAAGAGAAGAAAGATAGAAATAAAAGAGAATAAAGTGAAAAAAAATGATAAATATGAGAAGTGATGTGATAAGAAAAAATGAAAATTATATAAGAGAGAAAACAAGAAAATGTTTATAATTTTTCATTTTAAAATAGAGTTTCTCATGATAATATAAGTTGATGACAAAATATATCCTTTTTATCAACAACAATAATAATAATAAGAAGAAGAAGAAAACACAAGTCAAACTCAATTACTCAAATTATAGAGAAGTTAAGGTTAAAAATAACAATTTAAAAAATGTTTTGGCATGCGTGTAGGAGGAACAGCCAATATTGAAAAGTTAAAGTAGTACCAGAATGTCTTGTAGACAGTAGACAAGTATTCCGTATGTCCAGGTTCGTTAATTCATTTTGTCTACTTAAATACTTAAAAATAGAAGTTAATATTAAGCAATTATACAAGAAAGTGTCTTTGTATAAAAATTTTATATGAAAAATTATATATATCAAAGAGGGTATAAGAAAAATAGAGAAAAAAATGTGAGATAAAATACTTGATTGAATAGTAACAAAAATAATATTATAGAGAATTATATAAATTTAGTATATGAAAAATATTACTCTGATTATATTATATAACAACTTAATTATGATTATTCTATTAAACTCCTACACTATGGGAAAGTTGGTGCACTGATCTAAGAAGAAAAGTCTAGGGATAGAAAAATGATCATATATGGCAACTTAGATCCTTAACATTCCACTGAAATACAAAACTTTTTTTTTTTTTTTATAATTAGACTAAGATAATTTTTAGAGTTTAATGGTTATGCATTTTCAGTGTAAAAAGTTTTACACCATCAATTAATCAAAAACCACCGTTGATATGACTTTTATAATAATTATTGTAAAAATTAATAAACTTACTATACGTGGTGATTAGTGATTGGATGACAGTATAAAACTTCTTTACACTGTTAGTACATAGTCTATTTTCTCTAATTTTTATCGTATCCTTTAATTTTAAAAAATCTTTTAAGTTACGTGTATAAACAAAATAGAAAATAAACAAAAATAAAAATATGTATATGTTATATTATATATGATATAAATTATTTTTCGTTCAAATAATATATAGTATTGGACAGAAATATATATAATTTCAAACGCTCTGAAATAAAGTTTCAGTGTGATTTCATCTTTGGATCGCTATGATTTAGGATCTGTGATGAAAAGGTTAAATTTTTAAGAGGAAGAAGATATACACAGAGTGCAATTGAAATACTAATAATTAAGATCTCCTTGCTGGGTGGGTGTCTTTCCTAATAGATCGGATCGCACATTCAACCAAAGATGATTAGTTTCTTCATATTGAACACCGAAGCACAAAAAAGGTCAAAAGCTAACATCTTGCAAAAACATACGTGAACTAAATTTCTGAAATATATAATTAACTTTTCTTCTTCAGGTACTTTAAAAATTAATTAATACATAAATCATTCCCAACTATGCATCTGAAAGTCTAAACTTTTACAACATGCAAAAGAATCTACTCCCCTTCCCTTTTTATAACATAAGAATCTACCTTTGATACAAGTAAAATACTCAAAACACATGAAAACATATGTTCCTCTCTCCGTCTTTCTATATGTTTCAATTTCTGTCAACGTTTCCTTCAAAGAGAGAGGCTCGTGTGTGTTTCAGGCAATGAATATCCTTACATCGTATTGGTCATGCAAGAAAAATCATGCATTAACTCATGGAGAAACAAAAGAAAAATAAGCGAAATAGAAGACTTACAAGTAGTTGTATATGTGTTTGGTTTTCTGTTATCTTCTTTTCCACCAATTTTATTTTGCATCCAGCTGAGGAACTGCAAGTGATAAAAGCAAAAATTCTGGTCATATGAATAACATGAACTAAATGTAAGATAATAACAGTATACTTCCTCTCTCTTTGCGAGAGATAGAGCTAGAGAGAGAAGACCTACCTTCATTATGAGAGCAGGGAATGAATGGGCTTCGACGTCTAGTGTGGAACTACCAGCAAGTTAGGAAAAAAATAATATTTAAGGTGAGGAGAAAAGGTGGCGATGGTGGTTGGAAGATAGTGATTGTGAGCGGGAGAGCCAGGCGAGGGAAGTGTAAAAAATTTAACGAAGTGAAATTCTTTGTGGTCAGATCTTGGAGGCCAATGACTATGAAGGCTGAGCTTTGGGACTAGAAAATTGAGATGGGAATTTGACGAATTTCATGGCCAAATTGACCGTAGCCTGATTTCGCTTTTGGTTCAAGTCCCCAAACACGGCCTATTTTACCGGCTCTACTTATCCTTTCTGCCTTTCCAATCTCTCTCTGTATCTGACCAAACTTCCATCGTTACCTTTCCTTTTAGTTTTTTTCATAAAAGATTTTTTTTCGTAAAAGAATAATTTTTTTAAAAAATATATATTTTTTTAGTTTTTTTATGCATTTGTTTTTTTTGCTTTTCAAAATAATTAGAAGCCAAAAAAAATCTAAAATTTGAGTAAATCAGAAACTATATCAAATACATAGTTTCTCATTAAATTAGTTGCTTTTTTAAAAAAAGTAATTTTTATGACTGTAAACAAATATAGATTAACTTCTTTTTTCTTTTAAAAAAAATCTCTAAACAATAATTACTAGATTATTTTATATTAGAGTCACTTTTTTTTTAATATGTAACAAACTGATCCTATTATCTATTATTTTATGAGAAGTATCGACAAAATTATGAGTGAGACTTGTTGAAAAAGAAATGAGGCCTACAAAATTTTATAATTTTTAATAAATTTCAACTAATAATAAAGAGTGTGCTAGAAAGTATGTTAATCGCATATCTCTTATTTTATTCCCTTATCCCCACATGTACTTATATATAGATTGTAGAAAATAAAAGACGACATTCTCCTCCTACATCCTTATTACTTCGTCATTCATTCGACCTTTCATCCTTTATCAATAACACGTGGGTGAGAATATTTTCATGGGGTATGATTCTAGGTAGGAGTATTGTGTCACCCTTTTAACCATTAGATCACAAGAATGCCGATCTTGATAATATTGGAGTGCTAAAGGGGGAACTAATCCCTACACAATGGTAATATATATCAGAGTCATGGCAGGAACTTCATCAAAGAGAGCGTACAAATATTTTAGCAAGAATTTTATTAACTTGTAGGCTTATATTCAATTGGTTAAACATATAATTTAGTCTCTATACGTGTTACAGATTCTCATTTTAGTCCATATACGAAAAAATTTATTAAATCGGTCTCTATACATATCACGAATTTTTAATTTGATCCCTGTTATTTACAAATTCTTAATTTAGTCCCTATACATGTAGCGCATTTTTAATTTGGTTTCTATTCATGCAACGCATTTTTAATTTGATTCTTATACTATAGGAACCAAATTAAGAATGCACTTCACGTATAGGTACCAAATTAAGAATGCACTATATGTATAAGGACTAAATTAAGAATGTGTAAATGATGTCAAGATGGCAGGAACCAAATTGAGGATCCGTGACATGTATAAGGACCGATTTAATAAGTTTTTATGTATAGAGACTAAATTGAGAATTTATAACATATATAGGGACTACATTATACATTTAACCTATTCAATTTTAAATGTAAACAAGCAGATTAGGATGCATCCAATTTCAATTAAAAAAGAACAGCTACGGAACCATGTCAAATTGCGACACGAACACACAAAAAAAGCTATATAAACTCAGTCTTCTAAGTCCCACAAGACTGGAATTTTACTCAAATTCGTACAACGAAGCAATTGCGCGCGTAGTCTAGTTTTTGTCGGTTTGGTTGCATATCAGAAATGTGCCAGCACCCATTAATATGGTTAGATTGTGGAGAAGCCGCGTAATCCTACTAATCGTACTATAATCTGATATTATTTGCTAATTGATGTGGATATGCAAAAGGCATGTGGTCTTGGAATTTGGAAGGTGAGTATACTTTGGAGAGAGATGTGAGACGAGGAACCCTTTCCTTAGCAACCAAGTATTGTAGTTTGTAATTGGTGGCGGAAAAATTAGAAAAAATGGAACGACTATTGTGGTTGTATTGATGAATTAAATAATTTGGAAATTTGTGGCAGACAAATTATCTTACCTAATGTAAATGAGGTATGAGCAGAGCCAAGAAAAAACAAGTCAGAAAATAAGGATGAAATTGAAGGAGAGAATAGGGTCAACGGTCATTACCATATATAAGTACGAGTATGTGCGACATTTGAAACCAAGAAGGAGCACCCACACTCGCATGGGAATGTCGCTCACTTACCGGACCGATTCCTGAATTTCACCTGCTCCAATTATAAACTAGTGTTTTTAGTACATGAACTCCATAACTAAAATTGCGAGAGCTTGGCTGAATGTACAACATTCAGGATTCCAAACATATATATGACCAACCACAAATGTGAAAGTTCTATCTATATCCTTGATGGCTTCACACCCAAATTGACTTTTTGCAATCTTCCGTGTGCCCTTTTAGCTAGATGCAAGCAGTTAATCTCTCAACTAAGCGCATAGCTAGGCACAAGGCATTTTCTTGTGTCTCATTAAACAGGAAAACTCACAAAGCAGGGTAGGAAAAATGGTTATTATGAGAAAGAAGAAGACACTTTCGCAAAAACAAAGATCAAATTAAGGAAGGCACGTCAACATGATAACGTTCCAGGCAAAGCTACAATACAACAACTAACAAACCAAGCAGCTAGCCCGTGGCAATATTTCCGTAACGGGTTGAATAAAATACTCATAATTTTGACAAAATTAATTAGCAGTAATTGTAAAATAAAATGAAATAATACCCACCAGTAGTTGGTAATAGTTAAAGTAAGATGCTGTAAATGTCAAAGGTTTATATGAAAATCCAATTAAAAACTAAAAATAAAATAAAAGAATAAAACTACTCATGTATATATTCAAACTTTAAAAATCAATCATATTATTTAGACAAAAAAATTTGAAAAAAATTGGGACATTTTTCTTTCATAGTTGTTATGGGGTACTAACATTAACTAAAAAGATGAAGTTTTCCCATCAAATGAGAAATTTTACGTGTTAGAAAGTGTTATAGAGCCGACTTAGACACTTAAGACGACGATGCTTCTTTAAGCATCACCGGCTTGGGGGCAACTGTTACGGGGCTGACTTAGACTCTTAAGCCGACAATGCTTCTTTAAGCATCACTGGCTTGGGGGCAACTGTTTTGGAGGTTACTCGGACCCACAATCTAAGTCGGCTCCTACGTCCTCTATCCTGGCTAACACAGAATTGTGTACCCCTGCTCATAACCCCCCTGTTATCCCGGAACTGATCTACCTCTATCCCGACACAGCATGGGAAACACCTAATTGTAAGGAACGCGTGTAGTTAGGTACCCAAACGGACGCTGCCACGTGGCACTTAGCTCTAACTGAATTTCCCTCCAAAAGCGCATTATATAAAGGAATTTACACCCACCAGGTACACACGCTCTCTCTCATACTCAGACCCATACTGACTTAAGCATCGAAGTCCTTGTAGGTGCCACCACCGAAGACGCCAGCAACCATCGTGAGAGCTCACTAAAGATGCATTCTTGTGTTCACCACACAACATTGACATCGTCTATGGGGATTACTTTCTAATTCTCCTCTCTTCATTTCGTTTTCTTCATCCTCTGAAGATCATAATGGTCAGTACAAGGAACTGCAAGTCCACTGTGGCACCTTCGCCACCAAAGCTTCCACCACCGTTGCCTAAGGATGGCGAAGTTGCTTCCGCCACTCCTGAGGCGGCTCCCCACCCGCACGATGTTTCCGCACCCTCAGTTAATATGGTAGACCTCGCTGCACTGTTGCAGCAGCAAAGAGATGCTCTGAAGGAGCAGGAGAAGATCATTGCTGAACTCCGAGCGGAGAGAGACAACAAGAAGGTTACGGAGAACACCTATGACTACACTAAGAGGTCTGTTGCATCTGGTCTGAAACCTGCGCTAGAGATGCATGGTGCGTACATGGCCACGAAGGTGGACGAGGAGGATGAGTTGGTTCCGTTCAACCTTCCTTTCTTCCTGAGGATCTTGAATTTGTAGGTCCCAGAGCAGCTGTAGCAGCTGCTTTCCCTTAAGTTGTATGATGGATCTTCTGATCTTGGTGATCACCTCTCAATGTTTGAGTCAACGATGTCTTACAAAGGAGCGTCGGCTTCATTGACGTGTAGAGCGTTTCCACTCTCGTTGAAGGGAGTAGCGCTGAAGTGGTTCCAATCTCTAGAACTGAGGTCCATTGACTCGTGGACGACATTGAGGGAGAAGTTCCAAACCGCCTTCGCGACTAGCAAGGTCAGGCCGAAGACTGAAGTCGATTTGAGAAGAATCTTCCAGGGCGCGAATGAGTCGTTGAGGGAATATATTGGCAGATTCAACTAGGAGGCACGAGTTGCGGATAATCTACAACCCAGAGTGGTTTTCATGTTGGCCAAGGACGGGGTGAGGCCAGACTCGCCTTTCTTCATGTCAATCGCTAAAACACCTTCGGCGTCGATGGAGGAGTTTTTGAAGAAGGCCGAGAAGTATATCAATTACGAAAATGTGCTGGAGGCCGGTAAAGTGAAGACAACCGAAATTGAACGGCAGAAGAGGAATCCGCAGGCAAAGGCCAACAAACCGCTGCGTCACAAGGACCGAGGTCTATATAAAAGAGGCTCGAGGTTTGAAGAATATACGCCGCTGAACACCTCTAGAGAAGAATTTTGAACGAGGTATTCAACGTATAGTTCGTAGAGGAAGGAATAAAGCCCTCGAGGCCAATAAAAAATAGAGAATGAGGGGATCAATCCAAATACTGCCGATATCATAGGGCGATCGGGCATGATGCCGATGGATGCTTTTAGTTGAAGGATATGATTAAAACGCTGATCAGATGTGGGAGACTAGACCGCTTTGTCAAGCGGAATAGGAGTCGTAGTAACAGAGGACGATGCCCTTCATCACCCAAGAGAGAGAGGTCTAGGAGTTTAAGGGGGGGGGGGGGGGAAGCTCCCAAACCCAAAATGATAAGTCACCATGCCGACATAGTCTCGCGAGAAGCCACTCACTACCCCGGCGATCGCGAGACGATGTTGAGGTACATGCTATACGCTGCCAGTCTCCTAGAAGGCCGTCTTCTTGGCAGCCCACACAATCTCTCGCCCATTCTCCAGCATAAAGTCACGAAATCATATACGTCATTGCAGGCGGATTCTCAAGTGGAGGTTCGTCGAACAACGGGAGGAAAAGACATACTAGAGAGGTAATGACAACTTCTTCCGGGGTTCGTACTAGTGATAACCCCGTGAAGAAGAGGTTCCCACCCTTGACCTTTGATGAGTTATGCTGACGTTATGCCTGACCATGATGATCCTCTAGTGGTGAATGCTTTGATGTTGAATAAGGAGGTCCATAGGGTATTGGTAGATATCGGTAGCTTAGCCGATGTTATGTTCTACAAGCTTTTTCAGAAGCTAAAGATACCAGAATTTGAGTTAACGCCGTATAACGAGGACCTGGTAGGATTCTCCGAACATCACATAACACTAGTAGGGTACTTAAAGCTCCATGTGACTTTTGGAAAGCCGCTATGCATGAAAACTGTTTCCACACGGTTCATTGTCGTAGATGCAAAGTCTTCGTATAATGCAATCCTGGGCAGACCGATGTTGAACGCATTGGGGGTCGTTATCTCGGTGTCGCATCTGGCTATAAAGTTCGTCAGTGATAACATGGAGGTAGTAACCCTTCGGGGTGACTAAAGGAAAGCAAGGGAATGCTACAAGGAATCCCTTAAAGTCGGACGCAACCCCGACATGAATTATAAACCCAACCTCGGAGAAGGCAAAGTACTTTTGACAGAGTTGGATTGTCGGGATGATATCAAAAGAGATACCAGGATACCCTGTCTAGAGCCGGAATGAGAATGTATCCCGGTTCAGATCGGCATGGGAAAGGGTCAGGTCGTGAAGATTGGAGCCGACGTAGACAAAAAGATGAAGGAGGAGCTATCAACACTTATGAAGGATAATGCCAGCTTGTTCGCGTGGAAGCCAGCAAATATGCCTGGGATAGACCCCAATCTCTTCTGCCACCGGTTAGAGGTTGACCCCTCTGTAAAGCCGGTTTGTCAGAGAAGGAGAAAAATGGCCCTCGAGCGCCTATAAGAGATTGATAGACAGGTGGAGGAGCTGTTAAAAGCCAGGTTCATTTGAGAGGTGAAATATACCACTTGGCTAGCCAATGTAGTGCTTGTAAAGAAGTAGAACAGGAAGTGGAGAATGTGTGTCGATTACATCGATCTAAATAAGCACTGCTCGAAGGACTTTTACCCTCTGCTCGGCATTGATAAGCTGGTGGATGGTTCATCCGGGTTTTGCTATTTGTCTTTCATGGATGCTTATTCTGGGTATAACTAGATCCCGTTATACCCCGGCGACTAGGAGAAGACCACTTTCATGACTAAGAAGGCCAACTATTGTTATAAGGTGATGTCTTTTGGGTTGAAAAATGCCATAGCTACATATCAAAGAATGATGAATAAAGTGTTTGAGGCGCAGATAGGGTGGAACCTGGAGGTGTATGTTGATGACATGATTGTAAAAAGTTCCATCACTTTAGCACACCTCCAAGACTTGCGGGAAACTTTCGCCCAGTTAGAAAAATTCAACATGAGGCTAAACCCCACCAAGTGTGCATTTGGTGTCTCGGCTGGAAATTTTTTGGGGTATATGCTTTCTGAGAGGGGGATTGAGTTGAACCCGGAGAAGTGCCGAGCCATTTTAGAAATAAAGAGCCCTCAGAGCGTGAAGGAGGTCCATAAGTTGACAGGGCGCCTTGCTGCGTTAACGAGATTCATAGCTAGGTCGGCGCAAAACGTTCTTCCCTTCTTCTGGCTTTTAAGGAAGGGGAAACCTTTTGAATGGACAGATGATTGTGAAGCTGCGTTCATTAGATTGAAAGAAACCCTATCCTTTCCCCCTTACTCATTAAACCCGAAACAGGTGAAGTGTTGTACCTATACTTAGTCATGACCGATGAAGCCGTGAGTGCTGCACTAATACGGGAAACACGGGAAGGCCAAAAGTCGGTCTATTTTGTAAGCAGAGCTCTACAAGGAGCTGAACTGAGATACTCCAAGATGGAGAAGGTTGTGTTCGCCTTGGTGATAGCAGCCAGAAGGTTGCGACCGTACTTTCAATTGCATTAGATTATTGTGAGGACAGATCAGCCAATCCGGCACATCCTACACAAGCCCGAGTTAGTTGGAAGGATGACAACTTGGGCCATAGAACTATCAACATATGGGATTCAATGCGAACCGAGGCAGGCATTGAAACCCCAAGCGCTAGCTGACTTTATAACAGAATTGACCTCCGTAGACCCATCTTTCGGAGTTTTGACTTAGACTCTTTTTGTAGACGGGTCATCCAATGAAAAAGGAAGTGGAGTCGGCATACATTTAGAATCTATGGACGGCGTTGTGTTGGAACATTAGTTGACTTTTACGTTTCCTACCTCCAACAACCAGGCATGTATAGCTGGGATCATTATGGCGGCTGACATTGGAGTGACGTCGTTGCGTGTATGTAGCGTCTCCCAGTTGATGATCTTATAGATTAACGGGTCTATCAAGCCAAAGAGCCGATATTGCAGAAGTATCTGGCACAGGTTAAAATTCTTATGGCGAAGTTTAGTAACATAGACTTCGTTTACATTCCCCCGAAGAAGAATGTCAGGGCAGATATTTTGTCTAAGTTGGCTAGCACTAAATCTTCTGGTAATAATAAGACAGTCATCCAATAGATAGTGCACAAGCCCAATCTCGTATTGGCGATTGATTCGAATCAGAGTTGGATGTCTCCTATTATTAGCTATCTGAATGAAGGCGTCATTCCGGATGATAAAAAAGAAGCAAAGAGGCTAGAACGGTCCGCAGCTCATTTTTGCATAGTGATGACAGACTATACCAGCGTGGCTTCTCACAACTGTTGTTGAGATGTTTGAGAAAGCCAGAGTCTGAATACGTGATGGTCGAGATACACGAGGGATGCTGCGGCCAACACTTGGGAGGCAGAGCTTTGGCTAAGAAGATACTCAAAGCCGGCTATTACTGGCCGATGTTAGAAAGCGATGCTATGGAATTCGCTAAGAAGTGTGCTAGATGCCAAAAATGTTTCGACATTTATCTGGCTCCCCGAAAGATTTGAGCACGATTACTTCCCTATGGCCTTTCATATGGTGGGGTATTGATATACTCGGCCCCTTCCCCAAAGCACCTGACCAAGTTAAATACTTGGTGGTAGCGATCGATTATTTTACCAAATGGATCGAGGCAGAAGCACTAGCCACTATCACGGTGAGGAATGTTAAGAACTTTGTATTCCGACAAATTATTTGTAGGTTTGGGATACCCGATGTCCTAGAGTCTGATAACGGCACGCAATTTACAAATAGAACCTTCTAGGAGTTCTTGGTCGGGTTGAAGATCAAGCAGCATTTCACATCGGTTGAACACCCTTAAACAAATGGGCAAGTCGAGGCAGCAAACAAAGTTATCCTCAGAGGGCTAAGACGATGTTTAGATGAAGCAAATGGGTGTTGGGTTGAGCAACTACCACATGTCTTATGGGCATACTGCACAACCCCCCTCACTCTTCCACTAGAAAGCCTCCTTTCCACCTTACTTATGGTGTGGAGGTAATGATCCCGACAGAAATCGATGAGTCGACGTGGAAAGTGGCTAACCTGAGGTCAGAAGATAATGACAGACTGCTGTGTTCAGAGTTGGACATAGCAGAAGAAAGAAGGGAAGTGGCCGCCATAAGAGAAGCTGCTTTGAAAAGACAGGTCGCGGTGAGATACAACAAGAAAGTGGTGCATCGCTCTTTCGAGCCCGGTGATTTGGTTTTGAGACGCGCCGACATAGGGGGAAGAAATGCAAGACAAGGAAAGCTCGCCGAGAAATGGGAAGGCCCATACCTGGTTACGTCAAAGACGAGAACAGGTGCTTACACCTTAGAGACGTTTCTTGGAATAATTATCCCGCAGTGGAATGTAGGCAACCTCAAACGATACTAGAGTTAAGCGTGATTGGTAACACTAGTTTTGATTTCCTAGTCATTTTGAATCCTTAGTATAGCTGGACGAAGTCGCATATCATAACTTGTAGCTTTTGTAATATTTTTTGCCCCACATGACTAATAAAATGAGAGTTTACCTACTATATAAAGCTAAATACAAAGGTGAACAAACACACACAAGTACAAGGCTATTGTGAACTACCCCGTGTACATGGATTCGCTCTAGCCGGGTAGGAATATCGCTAAAAATGAAGACGAGGCCATGCGAACTACCCTGTGTATGTGGATTCACTCCAGCCAGGATAGGAATATTGTTAAAAATGAAGACGAAGCCATGCAAACTACCCCGTGTATGTGGATTCACTCCAGGTGGGGTAAGAATATCGCTAAAAATGAAGACAAAGCCATGAGAAGTACCCAATGTACGTGGATTCATTCTAGCCAGGGGTAGGAATGTCACTAAAAATAAAGACGAGGCCATGCGAACTATCCCATGTACATGGATTCGCTCCTACCGGGGTAGGAATACTGCTAAAAATGAAGACGAGGCCATGCGAACTACCCCGTGTACGTGGATTCGCTCTAGCCGAGGTAGGAATATCGCTAAAAATGAAGAAGAGGCCATGCGAACTACCTCGTGTACGTGGATTCGCTCAGCCGGGGTAGGAAGATCACTCCAGCCGAGATAAGAAAAGTTCTAACTCGTCGGACATATACAAGGCTCATCAGGCACAAAAAGGCAAAAGGTATATATAACAAGTACATATGTTGAAATTCAGTTCAGGTATAAAAACAATTCATTTTAGGTATAAAAGCAAAATAAAGGTAGAAATCGAGAAAAGTAAACTAACATAAGCGTTTAACAAAAGCGCGAATAACGAAAGTTGATCGTTACAAGCGGTCAACGAAAGCGCAGGAATAAACACATTAAACATAAGCGTCCAATGAGAGCGCAAAAAGCAGAGAATAAACGCAAGAGTGCTTGGCGAAGACATGAAAAGTAGTCTATGTATACGTAAGGAAAAGCATATATGCTAAGTTATATTCAACAGAGGAGACATTGAAGCAAAACATTGAAACTCATCATTTATATTCAACGTACCAACATATGTACATGGTCTGAAGAAAACTTAAACAAAAAATACAAAGTAAACTGCCATCCTGACCCTTCAATTTTCGGCGTCGGTAGCCTTTTCAGAAACCCTGACGTTCCCAGGCTCAGGATCATCACCTAGGATCACCACCTCGGCAGAAGGCGGGATAGTCGGCGTCATTTGCGGGGTCGATATGAAAGTATCTGCAAGCTCTCTTGTGGCATCTTGCTTATTTGTTTTTTGCTGGAGATCGACCTTGGCACCCTAATTCTCTCCCCCAGCTTCATCTTCCTCAGCGTCATCTTCAGCATCGGAATTAGCTACTAGGATGGTTGGATCTGTCGGCGTCATTTCACCATTTACATTTGCCTGCCAAACGTCGTTAATCACCTCGCAATTCGGTCGAGCGCACACAAGGTCCATATTCCTTTGAAGGAGGAAGAGCACTTGCTCCATAATGTTCTCAAAGGAGAGCTAGATGGACTCGATCCAGAGTCGGCGCATTAATTGGGTCTCTTTTTGAGAAGCTGCCATGCCGGATTCCAACTCTCGTACCATAGCTTGCAAATCATTGACTTTGCTTCCCAAAGCTTAGAGCTGAGAGGATAAGTCTAAATCCAGCGCAACATACTTAACATTGACAGCAGATAACTTCACCTGAAGATCCGCTTCGACCTTGGCCAACCGCAACTTCTCAGCTTTCTCCTCCGTCAGCTGCCCCTTCAGAGACTGCACTTCCTCCTCCAGCTCGGTAATTCTTTTGCCGGATTCCTCCTTGGCCATGCGTGCGCCTTCCTCAGCATCCTTCAGCTGGGATATAACTACATCTTTCTCCACCAGGACGTCCAAAGGGTTTTTGCTACCCAAAGCCTCCCTCATCAGCACATATTGAGTATAACCGTGAAACATATGGTTGAAGAGAGTGTCAAACCCCTTAAGACCGTCCTGTAGGGCGCCCAGTTCACCCTGCATGTTGCGCACCTCATGGCCAATATTGTCTTCAAACACGGCCGCCTCCCCCACTAAGATATCTTTGTCTATCAACTCCACTGCTGACGGAGAAGGATGATGATCCCGATACCTCTTAGAGGGCGGGGCCTTCTCTTGTACCTCGCCAATTGCTACCCTCTTCCGAGAAATGACCACCAAAGAGACGACAGCAGGATCAACATCGACAAAAGCAACCCCGTCAGATACGCCAGGCATGGAAGCCGTTACCTCGGCTTCAGTCGGCCTCACAGATCCTGGTGCATCCCGGCCCCCTACTTCCCGGATAACTATCCCCTTAGTCGCCGTGAAAACTGGGGGAGGAAGCACCTGTGTCTTCTCGACCACCTTCACCTTCCCCTTGGCCTTCCTCGGCTCTTTTGCTTTGGCCCCCTTATCTTGCTGGAGGGCCAAGGCAAAGTCAGCTATCTTTGACTTCACCATCGTGTTTGCAAAAGAACATGAACTAGATTAGATTACACACAAAATATCAAGACAATCAGAAATAAACATGTAAAAAGTACACGTAAACACACCAAAATTTTGGCGGTACTCAGCATGAGTGGTGCCAATTAACCATTGACAGGGTATTTGATCCTGCAGGTTTTTTTATCATAGCGAAAAAATGGTCCCGCACTCGAGCCTCTTCCGAGGTCAAATCATCATTCCGAACTAAGAACTTCGTCGGATCCAGGCAATAATGGTCATACGATTAGTATAAAGGGAACCGAGGTTCAGTGACATTTTCCCCTGCGTCACGATCCCAACTTTCCGGGCGAGGGCATAGGAAGAAAAATTTATCCTTATAGTCTTTATAAGAGTCTTGAAACGGTTTTAGCAAAGCTCGACCTCGGACGCTTCGGAACGAGACAAAAGAAAATTTATTGTCGTATGTTTGACGAATGGGGGTAAAATAATACAAAAATAGGTTCCGGCTACCGACAACCCCCTCCTGGCTGCACAATCTTTCAAAGGCCACAAGAAAAGCCTAGCTATTTGGATGCCGTTGTGAGGCAGCGACATTGAGAACATTTAAAACGGACACCTAAAAGTCCGTAAGGGACAATCTAACTCCCAGATGCTCGAAGAATGTTAAATACATCGTTAGGAAATCGGGTAATAAGTACCTAGTCGTTGCAGCTTCAACCTCAGCCAATGGAGCCCCTATGTTGTCTTTCCGACCTTGAGAGCATATGCGACCATCGTCCCAAGGGGCCACTACATTGAAAGGCATCTTGGCAGCGCCTTGGCTCAACTCAAGGCGACTCGCCAAAGCATCCAATGCTGCTTGGTTAAGGCACGACCGAGTCCCGGCCACCTCCTTATCTACCTAATCTATACCTAGACTCGCTGCATCATGATAGGCTTTGGGAGTAATCTCCACATTACGAACAGTCTTCCCCATCTCCCTGTCAAAAACATCGGGAGTAGGATTAGAAGAAGCCGATTGGGGTTCAAATCGCGACACAACCCCGGCGTTGCTTTGCGTTGACCTTTTAACCCCATAAATATTGCCCGGCTTGGAAGGGATCTTCATCAGATTAGGGTATTGTACCTAGGCTTTGGCGTACTCCAAAACCTCATCCGGGCAGCAGGGCATCCCTATTGCCTTCAAATGACTCCGGCACTTCGCTAAGATTTTTGGGCAGATTATTATCTTTGGCGGTGAGGGTTGTTTTGGGTCGGCCGTCATAGGATGCTTATCGGTCCTTCTTGCGGACCCTTGTCTGCCTGACCTATCCCAGACAGCTACTCCCTCCGCGAGTATATGTGGGGCCAATTGAAGAGCCAGCGCAGCCAGCATCACTCCCATGACCACGGTCACTAGTACGATGAGAAGGAGGCAATGCCGATGACTGAAACAACCAGTTAGTGAAAAAACCCCTCGGGCAGTTGTCACGACCGCCACGAGCAAAAGACAAAGCATCGCATCACGGCAAAACACAATACAGTACAGGAAAAATCACAATACAAGAAAGCCACTCAAAGCGAAGGCAAAAACGAGTATATTACCTTAATATATGAAGTGATCGGTGTCAAAGGAAATGCTAAGATAGGAAGGAAGTGTTGCAGTGATTCGCCGGAGGAAAAAGAGGTAGGAAGTAGAAGAACTTTTAGAGAAAGGAGAAAATCTTGACAGTAGAGTGAGGGCAAGCGTACTGAAGTAGTTAGCAGAAAAGTCTTTTATATTACGGGCCCATATCAGGGTCAGGCCCAAGTCCATATTTTCAAAAGACAATCGCCAAATCTCTTGGAATTTGAAGCGCTACAAAGTTTAAGATATCGAATCATTACGCATTTAATGCGCCTCGGCCACGCAAAAGATACAGC
Organism: Spatholobus suberectus; assembly: GCA_004329165.1. Lineage (NCBI taxonomy): Eukaryota > Viridiplantae > Streptophyta > Magnoliopsida > Fabales > Fabaceae > Spatholobus > Spatholobus suberectus. The sequence goes on along the minus strand of CM014732.1, from coordinate 278,462 downwards.
GTAGCTATTTGAAAAATGAAAAGACTCGAACCTTTCGACTCCAAAGTCAGCAACCCTTTCCTAGTGCAAAGCCTTACTGACTTAGGGGCAACACCATCCCGAACCCTTTTTCAAGCTCTTAAGCCAATGATGCCTATTCCAAGCATTACCAGCTTGGGGGCAACTGTTACGAAGTCGACTTAGATTCTTAAGTCGACGATGCTTCTTTAAGCATCACCGGCTTGGGGGCAACTATTCTAGAGATTACTTGGACCCACAATCTAAGTCAGCTCCCACATCCTCTATCTCGGCTAACACAGAATTGTGTAGCCTGGCTTATAACCCCCTGCTATCCTGGATCTAATCTACCTCTATCCTGGCACAGCATGGGAAACACTTAATGGCAAGGAACGCTTGTAGTTAGTATCCAAATGGACGTTGTCACGTGGCACCTAGCTCTAACTAAATTTTCCTTCAAAAGCGCATTATATAAAGGACTCTACACTCATAAGGTACACACGATCTCTCTCATACTCAGACCCATACTGACTTAAGCATCGGAGTACTTGCAGGTGCCACCATCAGAGACGCCAGCAACCACCGTGGGAGCTCATCGGAGACACATTCTTGTGTTCACCACACAATAGAAAGGCAACAGAGAGTACCATAGGTTAATTCACTTTCAATGAGAATAAGTCAAAACATAAAGGTAATAAATTTAATTTATTAAGCGTCATAGCATGGAACTCAATCTTTGAAGTTTTATTATTTTTCAATTTCCTTTAATTTTATTTATTTGCATAGTTTTAATTCAATTTCTATCTTTTCAATTTTTCTCTTAATCTAAATTCCCTTTTTAATCAAACATCTTTCAAGTTTAATTTCCATTGAACTCTTGTAATAATCATTAAATCAAACACATGGTCCTTGAGGAAGAATGATAATTATTACTTGATGATACCGTACACTTGCAATAGTGTATCAGATTGTTATACTGGCTCAGCAAAAAAAGTTGTTGCAAAGCAATTACAATGTCAGGATGAAAGGCTTTGTAGATGTAGATGCATATATCATGTGGGTCAGCTTTAGGACCATTCTTTTTTAGGTACAACATCTAGCACCAATTGTTCCTGCTCCAACCATCATCCCCCAATCTAGTACCAATTTAGATGTAGCTACTAAAGGAAGCTTGATAAATCTATATTTATGTAGATTTATAAAGCAAGTTCACATGATTTTTGCATTAACTCATTAGAAATTTTTGAGAAAATAGACCATTAATGAAGGATTTCATGTGATGTGTGTTTCTAAGCTTTTTATTTAAAATTACATGAATTGTCTTAATTTTGTTGAATTTTATGTAGGAAGTTAGTTGAACAAAGAAAAGAAATCTAGTCCACAGGTATAGAGGAGTAATGTACTTATCAAGTGGGCTTAAAAGAAGCCTATAAGCATAAGAACGGGCCAAAAAGAAAACTTGAAGCATAAAATGGAGTGCACAAAGTTGCACTCGCCCGGCGGGCCTTGCAGGCCGCCCGGCGAGACTTGCCCTGGAGGTATTCCGCCAGCCGGCCGGGAGCCCGCCCGGCGTCAAAGTGAAGCGAATTCTGAAAAACTGCCCAGCGGGTTTCCAACCTCGCTGGGCGGGTCCGAGGTCCAAGTTTTAATTTTATTTGAATTTTTAATGGACCTAGATTGGGCAGAATGGACCGGGATTAAGTCTTTTACTTCAAAATTCTGAAATGATATTACAAATACCAAGGAGTAAAGCACAAAAAGTGGGATCACTGTCTTATCTTCATTCTTTTTTCAATTCTTCCTTTTTTTGCTCTTTGGCTTCTGGAGAAGGATTCTTGAGGGCCAATAGGATACTTAGAGTCAGAGATTGGGGAAAAACCTTTTTCTGTAAAAGATTTCTTCTTCTCTTTCCTTTGATGTATATCTTTAAAATTATGATTTCTCTTCTTGCCATGAGTAGCTAAATTTCTTGTTACGGTTGTGGTGTACTTAGTGCTTGGAACCCCTAAATGTTTAATTTTAATTGAATTCTTGTTTCTATTCAGTCAATTAGATTGCTTTACTATTTTTATTTTCTTACTTGGAATTGATCATCCCTTGTATGCTTCGAATCAATTAATTGAACGATGGCCGTACCGCAATTAATTGGTAGGTTTTGTCGTACGATCAACCTTCATTCCTAATTTCCAATTAGGTTAGATAATTGATTTAATCCTCCCTTTTTATTCCTCATGCCTTCCTAGGGTTTTAATATCTCACATGATCAATTGGGAAATTAACTTAGAAAGTACTATTGCAATTTATGACCAACAATTGCCAATAAAATTCGTAGGGAAATATTGGTAATTGACGAATAGTAAGAGGTTCAATTAGAATTAGATGTGAAAGAACTTAAGAGCATGAAAGAAACCACAACCCTAAGCCTATCTTTTTCTGAATTTTTCTCTACTTACCATTGTTTGTTTTACAATTCCAATTTGACGTTTATCACTATTGAACCAACCCAGTACCTATTTAATTTTACCTAAACAATATAGAATCTCTGGAAACTGGTAATCACCATTTAGTCCTTTGGGTTCGATGTCTGGACTCATGTCCTTTTGTTACTACTGCGATAAGGGTACGCTTGCCCTTAAGCATATTTTTAGCGCATCAAAGCTCAACCTCAAATGCTTGATCTTGCCATTTTCTTCCTACTATTTGAATAATTGGGCCTACAAGCCCAAATTCTGCTATGACGACTGGCTTGTAGGCATTAAGACAATTTTTAAGTAATTTAGTAAATGCTATGATAATATTTCTTTAAATATCTTGCATTTATATTTTTTTTTTCATTTCCTTGCATGTTGAGTAGTCAATAAGCCTTACTAGCCATTACTTGGCTGATGATAAGTGAGCCTTTCCACATAGGCAACCATTTGCTGAATTTGAGGTCTTTATGACCAATAGGCAAAACTATTTTCCCCACCAAATCCTCTTCGGAAAAAGCCTTCCATGTTGCCACCTTTTCCTCATTACACATATATTCTCCAATGTCACTAGTCGTTCTTCATCAATTGATTGTAATTTGAGAATCAAAGACCTTTGATAGTCATCAGCTAATAGGAAACTTTGTTTAGCAACTTGTAATGATTTGACATTTATTTCCGAAGGAAAAAAACATCTTACTCATAAGTAAGCCGAAAAGGTGTAGTAGTAGTGACATTGTTCTTTGTATTACGATAAGCCCACGACACTTTAGGTAAGACTTCATGTCATTTGCATGACTTTTCCTCAATGGACTTTTTAATTAAGTCTATAATATCCTTTTAGTGGCCTTTGCGTGCCCATTAGCTTGTGCATAACAAGGGGTAGAATGGATCCTCTTGATTCCAAACTGTTGGGTAACTAAAAATAGTGTTTTTACTTGTTAGTTCTTAGTTTTATACGTTTTGTTAGTTCTTATGGTTTTGTTACTTCTAGGTTTCAATGGCATTTCATCTTCTAAGAATTATATATGTTGGTAATGTTATTTCTATATCTAATTTGAATTTAGGGCTTGTTTGGTAGCCAATATAGGATATGATAATTATCCTATCTTGCTTTAATCAATTATTTAGTAACATAATATGATTACCTTATCTTACTATCTATACTATAATGTTGGATCAATGTAATTCATATCCTATGATAGGAGTGTTCATGATCAGTCCTATCTAGCTAACTTGGCCCAACTCGGAAAGACTTTTGACAAGTTTGTATTTAAAAAATTAAACCCAATGCATTTTGAAGATGAGTTCAGGTTATATTCCAAATTATCCCAATCAGGGCCAATGTCATATATTCTTTTAAAATGAATGATTTTGTAAATAATTATGTATTAATGATCCAACTTCTTGACTTAATAAATAATGCTTTGTCCAACATGATATTATATTTATATTTATATTATTTATCTTAAAATATATATTGTAAAATATACTTTAATTGTAATTATATATTTCTTTAGTTATATGATTTAACTATATATAATGTTAAGATTAATATATGCCAACAAGCTGGGTTGACTTGGTCTTGTCCCTTATATTATCTAGTCTTAATTAGGTCGGGTTCAAGTTCAAAAAATCAACCTTATCAAAAATTTGGCTGGGTAGAGGCACAGGTGAACTCATCCCAACTCGTCCCACGAACACTCCTATCCTGTAAGAAGAGTTGAGTTAGGAAACAATAAGATAGGATATTCTCTCTCTTTCTCTCTCTTGTTATAATATATATTATTATTATGTTATATATATAGTATATATGGAAAACGCTAAGAAGTACAAAACTAAGATTCATAAAATTGCACAAAGGTCTTCATTTATGTCAAATCTAACTTTATATATATATATATATATATATATATATATATAAGAGAGAGGGAGAGAAAGAGAGAGAGAGAGAGTTGGGATCCGTTGAAACCAAGTATCAAAGTTAGTCAAATTACATTTTCAATAACTTTTTGTAGAATGCAAATTTAACCAATCCAACTGTTGAATTTGATGTTCTTATTAATTAGATTAAGTATACAAAATTTCATTCAATTCTAAAATTATTTAGTAGTTTATCACATTACTTTATTTTAACATACAATATATTATTAAAATATATGTAAATATTCAATGTTAGATAACATATTTAGGAAAGTCCAAATGATGTGAGCTTTGATATACATAATCATGAAGATAATATCACATAATTCAATGGTTGGATTAGTTAAATTTGCATTCTATAAAAATTTATTAAAAGTGTAATTTGACTAACTTTGGCACCTGGTATCAACGGATCCCTACCTATATATATATATATAAAATTGTCTAGTGTCCATTAAATATTTAATAATATAAAAGCTTATCATAGTCTTATCTTTTTCCACTTTTATTCAACACTCATATTTGATCATATATATATATCCTATGCTATCATAGCCTCTAAATTTTTACTTACAAAAGGATATTTATATTGTCTCTAAACAAATTCCAACATTTTTTTTTTACTTTGTTTTCTTATACTTCAATAACACTTTTACCTTCCTAGTACGATGCTTGATATTCACTCTAACTCACTACTACATATTAGACATTTGTTAACATTTATTTACTAACAGGTGGTAAAATATTACCAATATACTTAAATGATATATTTTGTAACATTTTTAACAATAAATGTTACTAAATTACTTATTTATATATTTTGTTAACATTTTTAACAATAAATGTGACCAATCTACCTTATGTTTGTTTAACCATAAATATTATTGATTTACCTCACTTTTTTTAACATTTCAATTGTCAGAAAACTCATGTAAATGCTGCTCATATTTGCCACATGCCATAAAAGCATATATAGGATAGGGAATATGGAACAATACTTTTTAACATCTCCATATATTGGAACAATTACCAATTTTAAAAGTACACTCATATCCCCTAAAAGATAAAATGACCTTTCTTTGGTTGTTTTATTATGATTTATGACTATTTATATATTTTATTTAGACGGTAAGTATGCTGCTGATTTTGTTCTCACAGCTTAACTTTGAAGTATTACACTAAGCCTGTTTCGTAAAGCCACAGACAGATCTATGTTCCCTAGTAAAACTTCGGACAGTAAAATTAACATTTTCACATACATTACTTCAAACATGTAAGTATTAAGCATTGACTTTTTTTTTTTTTTTTTAACTCCAAAAGCTCCACACGTTCTGTTTGTTTTGGTCGATTTGATGATGTTGCAAGTAGAGTTCTGTGTTGTTACATGACACAAATTGATGCAGGTTCTTCTTCTTTAGAGGTAAAGAATCTCTAGGACAAGCTTGTGGTGTTGAAACTAAATGGAGACTTGGGAACAAATATTCCACATTAGATTCTTTAATTCACTCAAAGAAAATCCTCATTTTTCTGATAATCCTTATTTCAAGGCCATACAGCATGCAATTGATTGGGAAGGTAATATATTTTTGAGTAAAATATACTGATAATTCTTGAGATTTCGTCAAATTTCGTCTGATATCTTCCTCTCTTTTTTTTTAACTCCTATAATAACTCTCTTAATTGTTTGATAAACATTACACTGACATCTCTTATACATTATATTAATTCCCTTGATTGTTTGAAAAATATTATACCATGTATTCCTATAAAAAAATTATTGTAAACGTTAAAAAAGAGAAGGATTATGTGCAATCTAAAAAAACTTAGAAAATGTCAATATAATTTACTCTATATTTTTCATTCCTCTGCATATTATTTTGATTGATTAAGAAGGCTAGCAATTTTTTAGCAGACCTTTAAATCCAGAGAATCGTGTAGATGTTGAGGATAATGCACACATTGCTCGACAATGGACAGATAAAGAACTGTACAATATAATTTCTCCAAACTATGGGTATAAATCTTAAACTGGGATGGACTTTTAATTTAATCTCATGTATCTAAAATGAGCTTGTCAGCTAACTTATTATTTAATTCACACGTTATATATATTGGTTAAAAGAACTAATATATTGGCTAATTAATATGGTTATTACTGAGAGATGCGACACTGTTCTTGGTTTGTATTAATTGTGACTTCATTAGTTGAATATATATATAGTGATTGATGCTATTTGTTGATTGACACACAAAACAACAACACCATAAAATAGAAACAGCAAAAGTATACTAATTTAATTTACGTGGTTAGGCACATCTTACCTACGTCTATGAGAACATTTCAATTTTATTCATTCAAATATTCAACTCCATTACAACGTTTCTGGACAAACTTGAAAAACTCTCTATTCACATAATCTCTTCTCACTTAAGGTAGTGACCCCCTTTACAGCTTGAGCAATTCTTCTCATTTTAAGAATTCTTATTTATACAATTTGTATCCTAATATTAAAAGAGAAAACAAATTTTTAAAAATAAATATAATATTTTAAATCTAGACAATATCCGAAAAATTTAAAATTTGAATTGTTCCCAACACTATTGAATATGATATTTCTCCTTTATGTGAAATACTTTGACCAATTCTAGTTCAATTTAAGGTATATTGGATTTGTTTCTGATGCTAAACTGCGCCAAACATCCCCTGACCCAATGAAAATATGATTCTTCTGTGAAATTCTAATGTATATTTTAGAAGGGCATGCATTGACATTTTCCTTTACACTCATTTTCAATTCACCAAATATTAAATTTCAAGGACGTCCCTTTATCTTGATTATATATTATAAATATTAAATTATGTATTATAAACATTTAAAAGTATAAATATTATTATTCTATATAATATTCAAGTACCAATTATTTTATATAATATATTAGATATATAATTTGAAAATTTATTCATGTTTCATAAACCAAATATTATTATAATAAAGTATATTAATATTAAAAACTTCTAGAGTCACGTATTATATACAAAGTAAACAAAAAATAAATTTATGTGAGTATTTTGTGGCTTTAAAAATTATTTGTAATTTTTCCTTTCAGATTTACCAACAATTTTTTTTTCGCATAAAAATTGATTGTGAATTTACTTAGAGAAATTTTCTGTGAATTTACCAGTAGAACCTGTTACTGCAGATTTGCCTGTGGAGTTATTTGCAGATTTTTCTGCATAAAAATTAATAAGAAATTTTCTTAAAACACCAATTTTCTATGAAAAATGTTGTTGCAAAATTTTTTGTATCTATTACAGAAAAATCTAAAGGAAATTTCCTATTGATTTCAAAATTCACAGGAAATTAATTAGCCACGACAACATTATCTAAAGAAATCTGTAGAAAATTTGATAAGTAATTGCTAAAATATACATATTTTAGATTTATAAAAGATTCCTTTTCTCAATAAAAGTATGATTTTTCTAGTAATATATTTTTTTTCTTGTGGTGTGCAAGAAATCTTCATTCTTCCTAGCAAAGTTTTCCTATACTTTTTTAATTGAGTTCAAAATCTATCGATTGAGTTACTCCTTAATCCTTATAAGTGGTACGTGGGGACCGTGAAATATAAATTTATGTAAATAATTATCAATATGATTTTATGAAATTTAAAAATAAACTCTTTTTGGTGGTGAACTTTAACTTTGTATTGTTGTTCCAATGTTCAAATGTTAAGTGCACTTATATTATTTATTTTACTGCTGTTTGGTATGAGGATATCAATCAGAATATGAATATGATAGATTAATGTTGTATAGATTAATGACCATACATTTTCTGCTGTTTGAAATGTATTGTGTGTGAAAAAATAAATTTCTAACGTCAATTGAAATTCATTTTATAATAAGAAATAGTTAATACATATTCTCATATTTTCCCGTATGATTCACGGGTACTAAAACTACTACTAATATAAAAGCTAGTGCTACTTCAAGTTTTAGTACGAATGATTAAAATTTTCCCATATATAATAGAGATTTCTTTTTTTTTTTTTGAGGATTGATTGATAATTTAAATTATATAAACTCAATGGTAATGTCACTACGCACTTCTTTCATTGGCTTAAAATAAGTTGTTTAGAACATAAAAGTCCTCGAGATGCAGGGAAGGAACGAGTAATTTAAAGAATCAATTTTGCCAATTAAGAAATATAACTTTTTATTAGGCAAGCCATGTGGGATACGGAATCAACTAGGTGCATGGGGTTTGCGAATCGTACTTAGTAAAGTAAGTAACCTCGAAGAAAACTTACTAATTCTGGAAAGGTAGGCACTTGACTCCGCAAAAAAGTTAGGAGGTCGTAACTCGTAGTAGTCGACTTGTATCGTCCACGCGTGAACTTATGATAATTATAGTTCCATTTATTAAATCATTTCCACTTGCATATAGGCGCATGGAACATTGTCAAGCTATAGAGTGGCAGTAATATTATCTTGCGCGGGAAGTAAAGGGAACATTTCTTTTTTATCTGTGAAGTGTTTGATATTCAAAAATTAATTTACAATTTAAATATTTCGAATTTAGTTGGGTGAATTAATTTAAGAAGGTAAAATTCTTCTATAGCATGTTTTTCTCATTCATAATACTCAAACATGAAATTTTACTAATCACTTAAACAATCATTTTTTAATAAGGAACTGCTATTTCTTTTATTCTTAAAATGAGCTAATCGAAGCCTATATACTTGCCACCATGCACGAGCTAAACCTCATCAATAAGTAAATAATAACCTATGAAAGAGCACCTATGTATTTGCCTGCCGAAGACACAATCCTCTATACCTAGTGTTCGGTGGCAGAATCGCAGGGATAAGTCAACAATAGCGATCTTGATGTAACACGGCAGTAGAAGAGAAATTTCGGTGGTGGCCACCTGTATAGACTCCAACACTCAAGTCAGCACAATATAAAAAAAGAGAAGAATGAGTGAAGTTATCCATACCTGGGTGTCAATCTCGACTTAAATAGTGAGATGTTTGGTGGGAAAAGTAGTTAAACAGTTACGCCAGCACATGGTTGACGTGGTAGACCGTTAGTTCGCTATTGTGTTGATGGTCCAGGATATATGTATATGGTATTGGGTCTGTGTGTCAGTTTGTGGTTGACTTGTGCCTTGGCGTGGATGGAGTCCCGATGATGATGCGCACTTATCTAACATGTGTATGTCGGTTTGGGCCATGTTGGTATTTAGCCTAGAACAGTTGTCTCCAAATCGGTATCATCTGGTAAGATGATTCCAGTTTGATGTGTTGCGGATGTGCCTTGTACTTGGTCCTGAACACCTGGCCTCAAACAAGATTCCAGTTGGCATGTAGTAAGATTTTGCCTCTAATTTTCATTACTTTGGTCGTAAAACAATGTGAGAAACAATGAATAGATAACATAGGCATGCTGCTAATGTTTTTTTTTTTCCTTGTGATCGGTTCCATTGGACTAATTACTAGGTAAGCGTAGATGCACACATTCACCATAAGACTTCAAAATCATGACTCATAAGTCATGAATGTTTAGCTAGTGTGTGTACAAGCGGCTGAGATAGTGCTTCTTCAAAAGCCTGATGATCAAATGATGTTTTAAAACAAAATAGATCAAATTATAAATGATTCGCATAAAAAAGAGTAAACAAGTGATGATTTCGACTAGTGTTTTGTATTCTAATAGGTGGGTTCAAATAATGCACATAATCAATTTGAGGCGAGATTTATCATTGATTCTACCTATTTATTTGTTGAAAAAATTGATAAAATTTTATTTTTATTCTTTGATAATTGATCTTAAATTTTATCCATTTTTTCTTTTATTGCAGAATTAATGAGTTGGATATTAAAGTGAAATTTCTATCAAAAGGAGGCTATTTTGGGGAGAAAGCAATAAAAGGCTCATTGTTGAACTAGAAGAATATATCTAAATGAGCGTGCTCAGGTTGTGCCACTCAGTTGACACACTTATGCAAATGTAGCACACTTCATTATCTTTATCTTTTCATGCAACCTTTAACACGGATGTGCCTAACCTGAATGGACCTTAGCACTGCTACGCCCTGTATTGACCCTAACACTACCACGCTTTCGGTGAAAGAAAAGGACCTAAAAGAACAGAGCACTAAAAGGTTAAATTCCAAGACGACGATACATATGATCCTAACCATATGGAGCATGGCCCTGCCATGTACAAAGGTATTGTAACCTATGAAGACAAGGTCGTCAGGATGGATATTGCTATGGGAGAACTGCTCTCGGAGTTTGCCACTGACCTAAAAGACATTGTCACTAAGGAATTATGCCCTTTCCTCAACCGTGAAGAAGAGAAGGATACCAACTTGAAGCCGTTTAACTCGTGCCCTAATATCCCTGTTACAATTGAAACATATTATCAATGGTGTAGGCCATGGCAGTTTTCTCTCACAGTGAAACTATTGGGTAAGAAAGTTAGCTTGAAATTCCTGGCAGCTAAACTCCAAAAGCTTTGGGATAGGAAGGGCATGATCCAAACACTCGACCTACATGAAGACTTTTTCCTTGTCTATTTCTTTACTAAAGATGACTACAAATTCGCCCTCTTTAGGGGCCATGACTTAGTCTTGACCACTACCTTCTTATTTAGAGGTAGAGGCCTTTTTTTAACCAGCTTGAAAACACTATGAGCAAAGTGGCCGCATGGGTTCGCATACCTATGCTTACCATCGAGCTTTACAATAAAGAATTTTTGTGGAAGCTTGGGAACCATGCTACAAATAGATGAAAATACATAAGTACAAAGCCAAGGTAAGTTTGCTAGATTCTGTGTCGAACTTGACCTTAAGAGAGAGCTTGTTCCTTCATTCTCTGTTTTGGGGGGAAAGTTTAAATTGGAGTATGAGGGCTCCATTTAGTATGTTTTTCTTGTGGAAAATATGGGCACAAAGTTAATAAATGTCTTGAAAAACCGATGGATACAAAGGATAAAGGTGAAGACAGTCCCCCGAGTTAGGAAGCGTAGCATATCAGTGTTGATGGAAGGATGACTAGGTCCTCGTCCAACCCCACCACTACAGAGTCTAAAAAAGAAGCCCATTACCTATACTTTTGCATTTTAAACTATTTTTTTAGTTATTTTGTGTTTATTTTGAAAAACTGAATGTCAATCTCAAAAAATTTGATTCTTATGGTTATGTTTGTATTAAAAAGTAGTATTTAGTTTAGATTTTAATAATTTTTGGGGAATAAAACTCAGAAATTAGTAAAATGACTATTTCATTCTTAAAAAAGTTAGATAATAGAATTAATAGACAAAAATAATTAGAAGTGTTTAAAAATTGTTTTTAAGTTTCAATGTACTTAGAATAATTAATAATAATTTTAGAAATTTTTTGGAAATTTTTTGAGATAAATTTTGTAAAATGACAAAAATACCCCTGGTTGACTGTGGAAACCAGAGACTTTTTTACCTCAAAATATTTTAGAAATTTTATATTAAGTATATTTCATTATAAAAAATTTATTTTGAAATAAAAATAGTGAAAAATATAACAACTCTCTTTTAATTTTTTCAACTATTTTTCTAATATTTGGCAATGTAATTCTGAAAAATTGGGAAAAAATTTCAAAATTCTGATTTTCATCATTTTGCTCAAAATTTCAAAAGTCATTTAATCATGATTTTTAATAATTTTTCCAAGCTGGAGCCCGGAGAAATTAAAAAATGACGGTTTTGTCCTTATTTCTCAATATTAAGGGCTGACATGAGAAAAAGATTCAATTGACATTAAAATGTCAATTTGAGCATGGAATCATGTCATATATATCAAAATTAGGAAATTTTCTAGAATTCTTATGTAAAATGACCAAAATGCCCCTGAGTGTCTGTTAAGCCTAACCAGTATTGGTTTGACATCCAGAAAGGGTGAAGATGGTATTTTTAGTTTATTTATGGGTAAAATATTTAATTTTATAATTTTCATAAAAATTTTGGTATTTATTGAATTAGAATGGATTTTTTATGAATTTTCTAGCTTAAAAATATAAAATAAATACATATAATTTGAAATAAATTAAAAAAATTAAAATTTATTTTTAGAAATTTATTTTTGATGAAAAATAATGTATTTGTCCATTTTTGCATTAAAATGCACTATTTTGATATTAAAAGCTAATTTTTCAAGTTTAGACGTTTTTATTGGTACCGGTTAATTCACCTACAGATAAAAATTGACACATGGGAGCTTGGGAAAGCTGGTGGAGCACGTCCCCAAATCTAAAATAGGTGATTCACCACCTATTTAGGTCATGTGTCCCTAAAATTAATTAAAAATAGGTTTTACTACATCATCGCTTATGTCATCCAGGGGACACCTAACCCACCCTTCTCCTCTATAAATACCCATGTTTCTTGGTCATTTTTCACAAATCCTCCTTTCTCTCAAGATACCAAATTCTTAGAGAGTTTCTCTCTCTAGAAATTTTTTTCTTTTACTTTGTTTTTATGCTAAAATTTTACTAGTTTTCCAATAACTAATAAAGTTCTCTTTTTAGGAGCTTTGCATCAACAATTCCATTATCTTCATCAACGACCTTAGAGGTAATGGAGGGAGTGGGGTTAGTTCTAAATTATTGTTACTTTGCATGTTGGTAGGAAGGGTTTTCTCCTAAACTCGTTTAGGCACAATTTTAATTATTATTATCATTATATTATATTTGATGTTAAAATTTATTTTTTATTAAGTTGTTACTCTGCTCAAATTTAGATTATTAAATTATAATTGCTAAACTGTTACTTTGCTTAAAGTTAGAAGATTAAAATGTATTTATTTAATTGTTATTCTGCTAAAATTTTATATGATTACTAAATTGTTATTCTATTAAAATTTTGGTATTGTGTAATTTTTGCAAAATAAAGCAGAAATGTTGATTGTACTGGTGCTCAAATTAATTGAGACTAGGGAAACCTCTGCTTGAAAAGTTAGGAATTGATAGTTTAGTGAGTAATGTAAAGCAAGTGACATGCGATGGCATGACACCTTGCTAGGGAAGCTACAGTTTGATACACTAAAGAATGAAAGGTAGGGACCCATTTGAGGAGGTCTTGGGGGTAGGCATCGAATGGTGAAGGTCCCAATAGCCAGGGTAGTGCTTTCGAGCTGAGATATTCGCCTGACCAAACTCGATAACCTCGACAACTGTTCAACATTCCAGAATTGGTTGAGAGTATACCTCTATAAATAGATATCTTAACTGTTATTTTCCCCAATAATGATGAGGACTGTACCATGTGATGATGTTGATGAGGTATATGTACTTCCAGTCACTTTCCAAGTTCTATTGAGAACTATTACCTACTGATGGAAAGTATGGATCCATATCTAGTCAAGGATAGTCTGATACAACTTAAAATAAACCTTAGGTTCCTTTTTATTGTTAGCTGTGTTTTATCTTTGTTTTATGGTAGATTTCCTACCATACATGTAAAAGTGATTTTAGAACAAATCACCTCACTCTATTATTTTTCTTCTTTGTATGATTGATCACAATTATTGAAAATGACGGTAATGCATGATGATGCTGAGGATGAGTCAGAGGATACTCTTCCAGATTTATAGACCTAGTTTATAATATTTTCCTTAAGGGATAGGGTAGATAAATACTGCTCTGTATAAGATCTTTTTGATGTATATATTGGGCTAGGTAGTATATGTCTTTTGATGTACTTTTTGTTTTCTTTTTTACTATTATGTATTACTCAAACCATGATGTACAGTTTGATATATATATATATATATATATATATATATATATATATACATAAGCAATTTTTATCATTTCACTTCTATTTCCAAATTCTGTTAAACTTAGAAATTTTCTATTATAAAATCAAAAAAAAAAATACTCACATTTTCATCAACATAACTTAATAATCAAATTAATATGAATTATAGTTAAAAATTAAAGGAGTATTACATGAACCATTCTAAAATAATCACGCACAATGGGACAGGTCCTGATAGTGTTGGTTTTAGTCCTTGGATGATAGCTAAGAAGCCAATAAGGCATCACATAGCTCCCCTTAAAATGGGAAAAGGTCACCAAAAGAATGATGTTAAAGCTACCATCTTTGGTCAAGCCAATCTTGTGGGGTCTAGGTTTATTGCCTTGGAGAATGAAACTAATGTCATGGGTCACATAGACCCCTCTCTCACTACTACCAAAAACCAAACCATCTTGGAAGAAATGAATGTGACCTATCCTGTGACCAATAACCACTATGAGACAATTTCTACCCAGCCAAAACCTGCCAATAATAGCCTTAAACCTAAGTAAAGCTTACCTTTTGGTAAAGCCCCACCTCAAAAAAGGGGAAGCCTCTACCCTAAACACTCCCCATAGATCCCATCATTCTATTCTTGAGCCTAAGTCTACCATTGACAAGCCAACTCAAATTTCCTTCTCAATAATATTGGGTATTGTTCCATCCTCTCCCAAGTAGAGCCTAAAGTCTCCCATTCGTTGTACCCCTCTCCACATTCTTCCTCTATGGCTAAGGTTCCCTTAGAAAATGATGGAGGGTCGGGAGGTAAAAATGGTGACAGAGTCAAGCCGCTTGATAAAAATCCCACCACTAAAATGAACAATGCTGAGGATTCTAATATGTAGATAAAAGATAGCAAGGATTTAAACAATGACAATCATTGCCATATGGCAGTGGACATTGAGTCATTCTTAGCTATGCTAAGTTCTCTCTTTCCTTTTTTCTTTTTGTTTATGATGAAAGGATTAGTGTGGAATTGCCATGGTGTAGGTAAGCGATTGTTTCCTAGGCTGGTCTATCTTATCTGGATTTATGACCTTGATCTCATTACTTTATGTGAACCTCATATTAATGGTGCCCAAGATGATGAAGTGATATAGAAATTTATCCTTGACGAAGCCTTTCAAATTGACGTGAATGGATTCTCAGGAGGCACATCTCCGTATCTTGAAAGGGAATGAATGTCACATTAGGTTAATTCACCTTCAAAGGGAGCCAACAAGAGCATTAAGATAAAGAGGTTAGGTCAATAGGATGTCTAAATGTGAACCCCTAATTCTAGAAGTCTTCCTATTATAGAATTTTTCCTTAATTTTAAATATTTGCTCACTTTAATTTTTAATTGCATTTTCTTTTAAATCATTCAAAACCCAAATTCTCTAAATCAATTTATTTTGTTTAATTTTAATTAGATAGTGATAATCGTTAAACCTAACGCACAATCCCTGTGGAAAGAACGATATTTTTATTACTAGACGATACCGTACACTTGTAGTACTGCATCAAGTTTTTGGCGTCGTTGCTGGGGACTGCGTCTCTTGGCTTGGTGATTTTTTCTTTTTAATAGAACTATACAAATCTTCTTCCTTAATTCCTTGTTTTTATTTCTTGTTATTTACTTCCTTTTCAAACTTCACGTGCTCTTCTCTTTTGCAGTTGCTTTTCTTTGTGTATGCCAAGATTTCTCCATTTCGGGGAACCCATTGAAGCAGATCTTGAGATAGAGAGAACTTTCCATAAAAGGCGGAGACAACAAAAATAGAAGCATAGAGTAACTACTATCCCAAAAAGAACCAAAGCAATGCAAGAAGAGCAAGCAGCTAGGCCCTTAAAAGATTTTACCACCTCGAAAATACGTGGGTTGCCAGTTAGGATAGCCCATCCAGCTGTTACGGCAAACACCAACTTTGTTATATCACCCACTTTGCTAAGCATGCTGAAGCAAAGTCAATTTAGCGAGTTTTCTTGAGAAGAACCCATGGAGCACCCTGACGGGTTCTTGGAAATATACGAGACCCAACACTTTCAAGGTATCTCGATTGATGCGCTCCACCTACGCCTATTTTCCATTACTCTAGCAGGCTAGGCAGGAGCGTGGATGAGGACTATTCCCAGGAATGTTGTTACTACCTGGAACCTATGCTAGAAAGCCTTCCTCGACAAATACTACCCACCGTCAAAGATGGGTGAGATGAGGAAGCAAATTGCCAACTTTCACCAAGGCAAAAGCGAGTCTTTTGCCGAAGCGTGGGAGAGATTCTTTGGATTGTTACTCACATGTCCTCATCATGGTTTTGAACAAAAGATCACAATCCACTTCTTTCATAATATATTGAACTACCCGAGTAGCATGACACTATATGCCGCATCAGGAGGAGCTTTCATGGATAAGCCTCTTAATGAGGCACTTGACATCATTGAGTCGATGGCGGCAAATCAACGCCATTAGGTAGGAGAGTAAGGCAACAACTCATGGAGAGTCGCCCTAGGTAAGTATGAGGTAAATAACATTAACCTTCTCGTGGTTAAATTTGATGCTTTAGGCTAAAAATTTGATAAATTGGAAAAAAGGCAATGTTAATGTAGTGGGTGCTTCTAACGTCTCTTATGAGATTTGTGGTGTGCAGGGACATACAATTATAGATTGTTAAGTAGGAATGCCTGACAGTCTAGAGGAGCAAATGGAAACGTAGCTGCCACACCTAACTTTCATGACTACCACAAAAAGGAAAAATTCGTCCCTTTTTCAAATACATATAGTTCGGGATAGAGAGCTCATTCAAACTTCTCTTATCGCAATAATCTGGGTCAAAGGGGTGGTCAGCAACAAAATTTCCAACAACCCCTTAAACTTCAATAAGGGCACTAGTAGTCATGTTACTTAGCAACTGTCAGATCCGACCTAACAATCACTGTCACGGCTCGAAAACTTAATGGTAGACTTTATGACAAGCCAAAAGCAAACCAATGAGACAGTGAGTAGCTCCATAAAGGATGGATGACTCGCAGCTGCATAATAAAATATTGGAAGGCCAAATTTCTCATATTGCTCAATTCATCCCTACCTCAAGTCGTTTGCCAGGTAAGTTTCCTAGTACACTTGAAATAAATCGTATTGAGCATTGTAATGTGATGACCCTAAGGAGTGGGAAACCATAGATGGTCTTATGTCTAACAAAGAAAGTAGAGAAGATGAAGTAGAAATAGAGGTAGAGACCCCACCTTTAGTTGAAAAAGAAAAAGAATGGGGTATTGTAGAAAAAGGAAAAGTGTCTAAAAAGGTTCCCTTGATGCCTTCCTAACCATCCATCTCATTCCCTCAAAGGTTGGCCAGAGCTAAGTTAGACAAACAGTTTGAAAAGTTTTTAGGGATGGTTAAACAATTGTATGTCAACATCCCCTTTGTAGATGCTTTGTAGCAAATGCCTACATATGCAAGGTTTCTCAAGGACATTTTGGCTAATAGGAGGAAAATTAAATAGCATGAAATTATAACCCTTGTCCAGAGTACTTTGCCTTCTAAGCTTAGGGATCCAGGTAGTTTTTTCATACCATGTCTAATTGGTAATACTAGGTTCGGAAAAGCCTTATGTGATTTAGGGGCTAGTGTTAGTTTGATGCCCCTATCTAATTATAAGAAGCTTGGTATTGGGGAGCTGCAACCCACCAATATGTCATTACAATTGGCAAATTAATCTGTCAAACACTCAATGGGAATTGTGACACCCATTCACATTGAACATAACTTATACTTATTTATTTATTTAATAATGCGAGTAAAATTTTTCTCTGCTTTTAATAGTAGAAAATTTGAAAATTTAACAGAATTTGAAAATGATAGTAAAAAAAAAAAGCTATATGTATTCATCGCAGAACTGTACATCATGATTTCATAATTAGAAAAATTACTAAAATACAGGGAGATCGAAATATACATCAAAATAGTTACTACTTATTCCTAGTACATCAAAAAGATCTTAGTCAGAGCAGTGTCCATCTATCTTATCCCATAAAATAACAAACTATCATACTAGCCCTATAAGTCCTCATCAATAGCCGGGTCTTCATTAACCGCGATCAATTATGCATAAAAGAAAAAGTAATGGAGTGAGGTGATTTGTTTTAATATCACTTTTACACATATGGTAGGAATTCTACCATACAATACAGATAAAACACAGTTGACAATAAAAGGGGAACCTAAAGTTTATTCTATGTTATACAATTCTTGACTCTATATGGATCCATACTTTCCATTAGTGGATAATAGTTCTTAACAGAACCTGGGAAGTGACTGGGAGTACATATACCTCTCTCAACACCATCACATGATACAGTCTTCGTCATCATGGAGGAACAAAATAATAATTTAGGATATCCATTTATAGATGTATATTCTCACCAATCCTGGTGATGTTGAGCAGTTGTCAAGGTTATCGAGTTGGTTAAGTGATTGTCTCGGCTCAAGAGCGCTACCTTGGCCATTAGGACGCTCACCACTCGATACCATACCCTCTAGACCTAACCATGGGTCCTTGCCTTTCATCTCGTAGTGTATCAAATCGTAACTTTCTTAGCAGGGTGTCATGCCACTACATATCACTTGCTTTACATTACTCACTAATTTGTCACTTCATAACTTTTCAAATAGAGGTTTCACTGGTCTCATTTAATTTGAGCACCAGTACAATCAATATTTCTGCCTGATATTGCAGAAATTGCACAATACCATAATCACATAACATTTTAGCATAGTAATTATAATTTAATTACTAAAGTTTTGGCAGATAACGACTAAATAAATACATTTTAATTTTTTAAATTTAAGCAGAGTAACAACATAACAAATATAATTTAATAATTTAAAATTTGAATAGAGTAACAACTTAACAGGTATAATTTAATAATTTAAATTTGAGCAAAGTAACAACTTAGCAATTATAATTTAATAATTTAAATTTAAGCAGAGTAACAACTTAATAAAAACTAAAGTTTAGCATCAAACATAATATAATGGTCATGGTAATTAAAATTATGCCTAAATGGGTTTAGGGAAAAACCCTTCCTACCAACATGTAAAGTGACAATAATTTAGAAGGAACCCCACTCCTCCCATTACCTCTAAGGTGGTTGATGAAGAGGATGGAATTGTTGATGCAAAGCTCCTAAGAAGAGAACTTTACGAGTTGTTGAAAAACTAGTAAAATTTTAACATAAAAGCAAAGTAAAAGAAAGTTTTTTTCTAGAGAGAGAAGCTCTCTAAGAATTTGGTGGCTTGAGAGAGGGAGAGGTGCTGAAAAATGGTCCAAAACCATGGCTATTTGTAGAGGAGGAGAAGGGGTTAGGTGTCCACAAAATTACATAAGCCATTATGTAAGCATTATGTCATAAATTCAATTTTTATTTGTTTTTAATCTAATTTAAGGACATATACACCTTTTAGGGTGGTGAATCACCCTTCCTAGGCTTGGGGACGTGCTATATGAGCTATCCTCAAGCTCCTCGATGTAAATTTTATTTGTAGATGAATTAACCGGTACCGATAAAAACGCCTAAACTTGAAAAATTAGCTTTTAATATCAAAATAATGCATTTTAATGAAAAATGGGACAAATACATTATTTTTCATCAAAAATAAATTTTAATCTTTATTAATTTAATTTGAATTATATGCATTTATTTTGTATTTTTAAGCTAGAAAATTCATAAAAAATCCATTTTAATTCAATAAATACCAAAATTTTTGTGAAAATTATAAAATTAAATATTTGACCTATAAATAAACTGAAATTACCATTTTCACTATTTTTGGATATTAAACCAATACTGGCTGGCTTATTAGATACCTAGAGGCATTTTGGTCATTTTGCACAGGAATTCCAGAAAATTCCCAGAAAATTCCCAAAATTATATTTTAATATATATGACATGATTCCAAGCTCAAATTGACATTTTAATGTCAATTGAATCTTTTTCTCATGTTAGCCCTTAATGTTGAAAAATAGAGACAAAATCGTCATTTTCTAATTTCTCCAGGCTCTGGCTCAGAAAAATTATTAAAAAACACTATTAAATAACTCTTGAAATTTTGAGCCTAATGGTGGAAATTAGAATTTTGAAATTTCTTCCTGATTTTTCAGAATTACATTGTCAAATATTAGGAAAACGGTTGAAAAAATTGAAATAGGATTATTATATTTTTTACTATTTTTATTTTAAAGTAAAATTTTTATAACGAAACATACTTTGTATAAAATTTTCAAAATATTTTGAAGTCAAAAAGTCTCTGGGCTGCTCCCTCAGTCAATTAGGGGTATTTTGGTCATTTCACAAAAATTATCTTAATAAATTCCTGAAATTTTTTTTAAATTATTATTAATTATTCTAAGTATATTGATAACTTAAAAAGAATTTGTAAACACTCCTAACTATTTTTTTTATTCTATTATTTGATTTTTTTAGGGACAAAACAATCATTTTACCCATTTTGAGTTCAGTTCCCTAAAAATTTATTAAAAATCTAAACTAAGTACTACATAAATGTAGTAATCAAAATTTTTAGATTTCCATCTAGTTCTCCAAAAATAAATACAAAATAATTATGAAATTAATTTGATATGCAAAAATAGGGGTGTTACAAGAATTATAGAAGATGTTTTTATTAAGATAGGGGATTTATTTATCCCATGTGATTTTGTAGTATTGGAGATGGAAGAAGATGCCAACATTCCCATTATTCTAGGTAGAACCTTCTTAGCTACAGGTTATGTTAATATAAGAGTAAAGAAGGGTAAGCTTTCCTTGATAGTAGGAGAGAACACCATTGAATTTGATTTGTATAAGGCTAACGATCTCCCCATTGTTGAGAATTTTGTGTGTAGGGTTGACTCATTTGATCAAGTGGTGAAACAAGAGGCAGTTAAGTGCCTTGTTGAAGACCCACTAGAACTATGCTTTACCGGAAAGCAACATATTGAGCATCCTATAAAGAAAAGTCCGAAGGAAACATGTAAACTAAAAAAGGAACCTTACATCCCTCCATACCAATGTAGATTAAGGAATTTTGAGGTTTCAACTGAAGGGGGCAAAAAGAAGAAAGAGGAGTTGAAGTGTGATTAGGCATGGAAATCAATTGAGAAGGGGATGGCACTTTCCTTCCCTCACCCAGCCATGGGAAATTGATTCTAACAGGTGTCAAGCTCATGACGTTAAATGAGCGCTTCTTGAAAGGCAACCCAAGTCCTACCCCTTATTTTATTAGTTATTGCTTTTTTTTAAAAATATTAGGAGTTTGGAACTTATGTCTTATTTTCTTAAATTAGAATTTACAGCTTGTGGTCTTCTTCTTATGTAATTTTTAGGATGCTGGGTTAAGTCTTTTCTTTTATTTGTTTTGATATTACCATCTCTTTGCCTTTTTTTTTTTTTTGTCTCTCTGTGATTTTACAGGGCTAGGTAGCCTTTAAAGAGATGATATCACAAAAAGTAGTTGCACTGGACTATTTGGGAAGCATTTTTGAGAGATAGCTGTGGCAATCACAGATAGCTCGTGAAATGCCCTATTGCCCATGATCGAATTTGCCTGGGTAAACATGAGAAATTCCTTTGAACAGAAGTGTTCACGGGTAGCTCGTGAAACACTCTTTTGCCAGTGAAATACACTAGGAAGAGTAGACAAAAGCAAGGTAGAGTTGTTCACGAGCAGCCCGTGAAATGCTTGTTTGGCCATGAAACACAGCAAGATGCATCTGGCAAAGTTGTTCACGAGCTGGGCATGAAATGCCCAACAGCCCGTGACCCATGTTGTTTGAATACAAGGGAGTATACACAACGTAGTTCACGGGCATGCCATGAAGAGCTATTCAACCTATGAAATAGGCCATTTTAAAAAAAAATTGTTTTACCTTCCACCCCCCCCTGTCCAACCTCTCGGTGAATTTGTTCCTCTCTTCCTTTTACTTTTGGCTTTTACATTGGGGACAATGTAAGTTTTAAGTTTGGGGTTGTTTAGGGTCTTGTATTTGCAAACTCATCATTTGCATTTATATTTAGGATTTATACTTAGGACTTATTAGCATTTTGTGTAGTTCTACCATCCTTGTCTTGTATTTAGGACTTTAGGCTTGTGTGCATTTGCATTTTTACATCAAACTTTCCTGAAACATGATCAATATCTATGTGTGCATAACAATATGTTCTTCTCCTAAATTCTTTGAATTAGTTGCCCAACATGCTCGAGTCTTGCAATGGAAATGTTGTATAGATTTATTTTGAGCAAGTTACGAATTAGCATAATCTTCTTGTTTGGATGCTTGCATAGACCTTAGCCACCAAAAGCGAGGTTTAAGCCTAAATGGGGGGAAATTTTTTTTTTCATTGCATATCTATACCCCTATTTTCATTGCTTGAGTGTAGATTTCTCATTACTGCAGCCTCTGGAACTTGCTTTGGAACCTTGTTAAAGCTATAATTTTTGTATTCATGGATGAATGTGATCAAGGCACTTAGGAATTTTCCTTCAGACCCCTGAATTAGACTACAAAATTGACCCTTAGTTGACCACTTAAGCCATACACTATAATTTCTTTTGGTGCCCTGTTGTTTATATATATACATATTTCCTTAGTACCTTAAGGGATGCACTATGGCAACTTTGTGAATTAAATTAGGGTGTTTTGTATAATGTCTTCATAGTTGATGAATTGGAAGAATAGAAAATGCTCAAACAGAGAAGGTTTGAAATGATCAAAGTGGTAAAATAAATTGAAAACAAAAAGGAAAGAGAAAAGAAAAGAAAAAGAAGAGGTAAAATTAAAATTTGGAGAAAAGTGTGAAAGTATAAACAAAGGAAGTTGAGGAAGAAAACAAGAAGCAAGTTTTGTTTTACACCCATAATGCTATAAATTGTTGCTTAATGTATCATTTGATGGGTATCAAGATTGCTTTATAGCCATTTGCATATACCTGCTTTCAATTTCCACCTTATTATTTCTCCCTTAGTCATGTTACATCCAATGAAAGACCTTGTGATTTGTTCATGTTGTCAGGATACAATTGTGGAGATAAGGTTCCCTATCAAGCCTATGGTAGGCTATTTTAACTGAGAAGTGTTAAGTGAAATTGCCTAGTCCCTAAACACTTTGAGTGTAAGTAAGGGAGTGAACTAGTTTGGGTAAGCATTGACTCTAAAAGAGCTGAGCTCTAATTTGACTTGTTTGAATTTGTTTGTATGCTTGAATCTTAATCTGTTGCTTGTACTCCCACCTTTTTGAAGGAATTGGTTCATTGGATTTCATGTTTTTATCCATGCACACTAATTGCTGGAGGACAAGCAAATTCTTATGTTTGGGGTTGTTTGATGCATCCTATTTTATACCATGTTTGCATAGCATTATAATTAGGATATGTTGCATATTTATGCTTTCTTTGGTTTTATTTCTAGTTATTTTAGTTGTTTTTCCTTTTTGTTGGACTTGTCATAGTTTTAGTCATATTTTGATTTTAGGAGCAAATTTTCTTTTGATTTAGAGCATGAAACGCGTGCAAGGATTAATGAAAAGCTCTTATCTTGAGTCTCGATGATGGCATCAAGTTTGGTTGGAGCTTGAATTGAAAAGAGTTGAGACAAAGAGCCAAAGAGATTGAATCTTTTCTTCTTAGGCAGCAAGGATCATGGGCAGCCTGTGAAACACACTACTGCCCGTGAACCAATTTGTTAAGCACATTAGAATCAAACAACAAAGATCACAGGCAATCTGTGACCAACCCTTTAGCTCGCAAACCAATCTGTAGGCGCACTAGAGTCAGGGCAGCAAGGATCACAGGCAGTTTGTGATCAACCCTTTTGCCTATGACTTGTCACCTGCGACCTATTTTTAGTATTTTTACGTTTTTATTTTGTTTGGGCTTAGACTCCCATTAGCCCAAGGTTTTAAATAAACCTTTTAGGATTAGCTTAATCATCTTGAACCTTGGCATCAACAGCTGAGAGCGAGAGCTTAGAATTGTTATCTTCGTCTCTTTCTCTTTTCTAGTTTGATCTTCTTTTTTCTTATTGTTTGTTTTCCATGGCTGTTGTGAGTAGTTGCTTCTATTCTAGGATTGGGGCTTAGCCCTAGACAATTATTGATTTTAATTGAATTATCTTGATGTTCTTTAGTATCTCCTCTTGATTTCTCTTTTATTGAATTTCTCTATGCGAAGCGTCCAAATTGCGTTTTTGACAATCATAGATTCTTAGAGAAGAACTAAAAGGTGAACCAAGGTATCAAAAATATAGGGGAGGAACTTAGGTCTAAACCATGAAACAATTGAATTAACGAAAAACCTAAATGGCCTAATTGAAACATAGCTACCACGAAAGTAGAGGTTAATTCAATTAGGTACATCTCCTTGTCTTGAAAGGGAACGAAGGTCACATTAGGCTAATTCACCTTCAAAGGGAACCAACAAGAGCATTAAGATAAAGAGATTAGGTCAATATGAAGTCTAGATGTGAACCCTCAATCCTAGAAGTCTTCCTATTATAGAATTTTTCCTCAATTTTAAATACCTGCTCACTTTAATTTTTAATTGCAATTTCTTTTAAATCATTCAAAACCCAAATTCTTTAAATCAATTTCTTTTGTTTAATTTTAATTAAATAGTGATAATCATTAAACTTAACACACAGTCCTTGCGGAAAGAACAATATTTTTATTACTCGACGATATTGTACACTTGTCGTCTTGCATTATATCCTTCACTCTGTGCACTTTTTCTCTCCTATCTCAAAAGGTGACTTTTCCTATCTTGATGTTCGTTTTACTTGGGAGAAAACTAAAGTTGCTCTGTTCTCTATAGGGAATTGCAAGGCGTTAAGACCTAATGGCTATCATCCTTTTTTTTAAAAAAAAATCTCAATGGGATATTGTTGGATAACCTAGTTTTGACTTTATAAATAAGGCTCGCTTTGATCCACATGCTATTGGTTTGGCTAACAATACTTTTTTTGGCTTTTATTCCCAAATGTGAGGATCCTTCTTCCATTTCTCAATTAGACCCATTGCCCTTTGTAATGTCATATACAAATTGCTCACTAAGATGGTTGCTAATAGCATTAAGAAGATATTGTCATAGGCTATTGGTCTGCTCCAAACGAGCTTTATTAAAGGTCGTAACACTGTTGACAACTATATCATCCTCCAAGAGTTGATTCACTCACTTGACACCATTCACAGCAGTAAAAGATTTATGTTCCTCAAGCTTGATCTTCAAAAAGTGTATGATCGCATTGAATGGATGTGGTGGATGTTAGATGATAAAAGTTGTTCATAATTTATAAGTTTTTATGGTTAAGTTTTTTATAAAATGTTAAGTTTGAGTTATATTTTGAGTGAATTAAGTTAAGAAAATTAAGTTCTCTTTATTTTGTGAATATATATATATATATATATGTATATATATATATATATATGGTTTTACTTATTTTTTATGTTATTTCGTGTAGATTATAAGCCTAACAACAACTTTGTGGACAACCCAAGATGAGCACCCAATGGGTTGAAGGTCCAGCCTAAGTTTGTTAAGAAAATTCGAAGTTAAGTTTAAGGGCTTAGCCCCCATTTCAAAGGGCTAAGCGCATAATGGCCAGAAAGGTTACTAGTCAGAGGGCTAAGCGCCCACCTTAGGTGGCTTAGTGCCTAACCACCAAAGACCCCTCGAATTAGTGATTAAAGGGCGCCCAACACCTTGAGCAGAGCGCTAAGCGTGCATTAATGAGAAGTCTTCCTTATTTAAAGTGACTGTTCAAAAGAATTGAAGACTAATCATTTATGGAGGACTCTGCTACGAAGTGAAGGAGAGCTAAAGGGTTGGAGATATTTTCCAAATGCTTTGAAGATCAAGACTACAAGGAAATTCATTTGGGGCTTGTAAGATGATTATGAGTGGCTAGTTTCTTAGTTGTTGGGGTGTAGGTTAGCTAGATTGATATCTCAATGTAAATGTTATACTCTGTTTCTATTTGAATTCTAAAGTTATATGTTAGCATTTGATTTCTATGCTTAATGCTTTCTTTGGCCTGATCAACCTTTGAATGATTTAAGAGTTAAATTGGTGATTGGAAAATACTAGTTGAATTCTGAACAGAAATCATGTACCTAATGAGACATATTTCAGGAATGAGGTTTGCTTCATTAGAGAAAAACAGAGATTTTGTTCTTAATGTAATTTTTGCAGTTGAACTGCCTAAGAGATTAGGGGTTGATTGTGGAAATTAGGCTTGTGGTTTGAGGGATTAAATCATAAGTAATTGTGTAGACTCTTCTTAACATTGAAACTTGGAATTTGAATAGATAATCTTTTTAAAGCATGAGATGGATATCTAGGCTAACTAAACCCCCAACAGTTTTCATATTTGCGAGAATCCTCTTTACTTTTACTGTTTTCTAAAATTCTGAAAAAAAGAAAAAGTGTTAGTTTTATAATTTTAATATTAAAGCTAAAATTTGCATGTTTAGAGGTAGATTAAAAATTCCATTTAAGCGTCTAAATAGTGGTAAAACTAGGAATTGTTAGGAACAGAGTCAAGTCTTTATAGGAATGATACTCTCATTCACCTTGGCTATAAATGCGATTTGGTGCACTTGCCAAAGGGTAAACAGTGAACATCCTCACCAAACTTGGAATCCCGTAATGGATGACTAACCTTATTCATGCTTTTATGAGCACTTCTTTTATCTCTATCAATCGGAATGGTTAGAATTCAGAGTCTTTTTCTCCTTCTAAAGGCATTCGACAGGGGGATCCATTATCCCCCTTCTTGTTTGTGCTATGTGTAGAGCGATTAGCTCACTTAATTCTTGATTTTGTATAAGCTGGCACTTAGAAACCTTTTTCTTTTGGTAGGTTGCACAATATTCAGGTCTCTCACCTCTTCTTTGCGAATGACATCATTCTAGTTGCGGAGGCTTTAAAGAATCAAGTTGAGGAAATTAACAGGTTTATCAGCTTGCTTGGGGCTATCCTAGTCCAACGAGTTAATCTGCAAAAATCCAAAGTCTATTTTTTAGAAATATTAAGATGACAGATGCTATAAAGCTGAGCAATATGCTCAATATTCCTAAAACAACGGATATTATTTCCTACCTTGGGTTTCCTATTATTCATTAAAGGAAAAGTCAAAACCATTTCAAGTATGTGGTGGATAAAATTAGAAAAGAGCTTTCCAACTGGAAGTCTCGCACTCTCTTGCTGGTTGGGCATATCACGTTGGCTCAATCCTCTTTTCTTAATGTTCCAGCTTATATCCTTCAAGCTTCTATCCTGCCTGCCATGATTTATGCTAAAATTGAGAAGTTTTGTCAAGATTTTCTTTGGGGCACTAATGGTGATCAACGTAAAGTCCATCTCATTTCTTGGGAAACAATTTGCAAACCTAAAGATGAAGGTTGTCTCAGGTTCAAGAATATTAAGTTGCTTAACCAAAGCTACATTTTGAAGCTAACCTGGTCCTTGATAGATGATTCTGAAGCTCTTTGCGTTAGGGTCCTTTATGCCAAGTATAATTGTGGTGTGGGGATCATTCCTACTGTCAAAATTAGCAATAAAGCTTCTCATATCTAGAGAGCTATTTGTAATAATTGGCATCATATTGTCAATAACCTTGCTTGGTCTGTTAACAATGGCACAAGGCTCATTTCTGGACTGATGTTTGGATTCCCCATATGGATAATCTTGCTTTTATGGTCCTAGAGGTTATCCCCCTAAGAGAGAAATCTCCCTATTTCTGCTTATGCGACTAATGGGTCTTGTGATGAATGGCATTTACACATACTTTTTAGGTGTGTATTTATGCAATTAATTCTCCTTTTTCCTTACTTAAAACTTTAATTGACCCTAGAATTTACCAAATGTAAGTAAATTGGATCAGTAGTTAGATTCAGTGAATTTGAACATTTTACTATGGATCTCCTATCATTTTTTGTAGGATTTGAAGAAAAAAGATTGGAGCTATTTAGAAGGAGTATTGCTGACTAGTATTCGCTGAGCAAACAAGTTATTCACTCAGCAAATACATAAACTCCAGAGAGTAGAAGTTTCTAAAATTGAAGGATTCACTCAGCGAGAGCTGTAATACCCATTCATATTAAATACAATTTGTATTAATTTAATTATTATGTCTAAGTAAATGAAAATGTGTGTAAAATTTTTCCTGCTTTTATAATAGAAAAAAATTCCAAACATAATAGAATTTGGAAATGGTAGTAAAAGACGAAAGAGAATGACTGTTTATACATATATATCGTAAAATTGTACATCATGATTTGATAATACATGACACTCAATAATAAAATACTAAATATATATCAAAAGATAGACACTAACTAACCAAATGTATACATAAAAAAAGTTTTATATAGAACAGTGTCAATCTACCCTATCCTGATAAAGAAAATACTATAACTAAGTCTACAGATTCTCACCCCTTGAAGTATCCTCTAATTCGTCCTTTGCATCATGGGCGTTATTGTCATCTTTAATAATCGTAATCAATCACACAAAGAAGAAAAATAATGGAGTAAGGTATTTTGTTCTAAAATCACTTTTACATGTATGGTAGGAAGTCCACCATAAAACAAAGCTGATAATAAAAGGGAACCTAGGGTTCATTCTAAGTTGTATCAGACTACCTTTAATTAGGTATGAATCCATACTCCCTATTAGTGAATAATAGTTTTCAACAGAACTGAAAAGTGATTGGTAGTACATATACCTCTCTCAACATCTTCATATGGTACAATATTCATCATTATAGAGGAACAAAATAACAGTTAGGACGTCCATTTATAGAGGTATACTCTCATACCAATCCTAGAATGTTGGACAGTTGTCGAGGTTATCAAGCTTGGTCAGGCAAATATCTCAACTTGAGAGCGCTACCCTAACCATTGGGACCTTCACCACTCGATGACTACCCCCAAGACCTCCGCAAGTGGTTCCCTATCATTCATTCCTCATCGTACCAAACTGTAACTTCTTTAGTAGGGTGTCATGCAATAGTATGCCACTTATTTTACATTACTCACTAATATATCAAATTCTCACTTTTCAAATAAAGGTTTCCCTGGTCTCATTTAATTTAAGCACCAGTAACATTTCTAGCTTATATTGCAGAAATTACATGATAATAATTTAATAATTATCAAAATTTTGGTAGAATAACTACTTATCAAAATTTAGCATAATAACAATTTCTTAATCACAATTTAATTAGCAAAATTTTAGCAAAATAATGACTTAATAATCAATATATTATTACTAAAATTTTAGCAAAATAACAATTTAATAACAAAATAATAACTAAATTTGAACAGAATAACTACATAATAAAAGCATTAACAACTTAGTAAATACATTTAATAGTCTAAATTTGAGCAAAGCAACAACTTAACAATGATAATTTAATAATCTAAATTTGAGCAAAGTAACAACTTAGCAAAAATTAAAGTTGAACATCAAACATTATAACAATGTAATGATAATAGTAAAACTTATGCCTAAACGGGTATAGGAAAAAATCCTTCCTACCAACATGCAAAGTGACAATAATTTAGAACCAACCCCGCTCCCCCATTACCTCTAAGCTGGTTGATGAAGAGAATAAAATTGTTGGTGCAAAACTTCAAGGAGGAGAACTTTACTAGTTGATGAAAACTAATAAAATTTAAGCAAAATAAGAGAGAGAAAGGAAAACTTTAGAGAGAGAAGCTCTATAATATTTTGACCAACCAAGGATGGTGAGAAATTTCAATTTTTAATGGCCCATTTATAAAAGAAGGAGGGGGGTTAAGTGTCTACCAAATTACATTATCGATGATGTCATAAATCTATTTTTTATTTATTTTTAAATCCAATTCAGGACACATTCAAAAATAGGTGGTGAATCAACCCTCCTAGGCTTGGGGAGATGCATAGTGAGTTGTCACAGCTTTATCAATGTAAATTTTATTTGTAGTTAAATTAACCGGTACTGATAAAATCGCCTAAACTTAAAAAGTTGACTTTTAATATCAAAAAATGAAATTGAATGTGAAACTAATCATATACATTATTTTTAATCAAAAATAAATTTCTAATAATTAGTTTTAATTTTTATTAATTTATTTCAAATTATATATATTTATTTTGTATTTTTAAGCTATAAAATTAAAAAAAATCCATTTTAATTCAATAAATACCAAAATTTTTATGAAAATTTTAGAATTAAATATTTTACCTATAAATAAATTTAAATTACCATTTTCACCATTTTTACATATCAAACCAATACTGACTAGACTTAACAAACATTAGGGGCATTTTGGTCATTTTACATCAAAATTCCTGAAAATTCTCAGAAAATTTTCAAAATTATATTTTAATATATATGACATGATTCTAAGCTTAAATTGATATTTTAATATCAATTGAATCTTTTTCTTATGTCAGTCCTTAATGTTGAGAAATAAAAACAAAATCGTTATCTTCTAATATCTCCGGGCTCCAGCTCAGATAAATTATTAAAAATGACGTTTAGATAGGTCTAACATTCTGAATCTAACCACAAAAAATAGAATTTTGAGATTTCTTCCCAATTTTTCAGAATTAAATTGTCAAATATTAGAAAAAATAGTTAAAAATTGAAATAGGGGTATTTTTGTCATTTAACAAAAACTATCTTAATAAATTTCCAAAAAAAATTAAAATTATTATTAATTATTTTAAGTATATTGATGACTTAAAAATAATTTTTTAACACTTCTAATTATTTTTGTTTATTAATTATCCTATCTGGTTTTTGGGGACGAAACAGTCATTTTACTAATTTTTGGACTCCGTTCCCCAAAAATTATTAAAAATCTAAACTAAGTACTATTTAATAATACAAACGTAACCATAGGTATCAAATTTTTAAAATTCACATCCTGTTCTCCATAAATAAATACAAAATAATTAAGAAAATAGTTCAATAGGCAAAAGTAGGGGTGTTATAAGAACTATTCTTGCTGAGCGAAATTTGTACTCTAAAGCCCACAATTTGAAGTATTCGCTGAGTGAGAGGAAGAATTCCCTCAGCAAGAGTTGCTCTCGTTGAGCAAAATTTGTGCTCTGAAGCCACAATTTGAAGTATTCGCTAAGCGAAGATGGACTCTCGCTCAATGAAAGTGGACAGCTCAATTAATAAGGGCGCGAATGTAGCATTAAAAGAAAGGGGAAATCATTTACGAAAAGGAACCTCTTACACTATGTTGGAACTTCTTCCTCTCTATGAACCCTAGGAGCATTGGAACAAGCTGGGAAGCTCTCTATGAACCTTTAATCTATGTTCTTCATTTCTTCTTGGCTGCTCCTCCACACTATGAGTAGCTAGATTTACCGTAGTTGGGGTTTGGTGTAACTAAACTGACCTTCGTGTAAACTTCTTAAGTTATTTATTGAATGTTTATGTTTTATTCGTATATGTCTTCACTTTCATGCTTAATGCTTATCTTGGCTTGATCTCCCATTACTTGATCTTTTTGTTCTGCATGTTGTTGGAAAACATGTTCTTTTCACAGATTTGAAGTGAATACCTAATAAATCTTGCATCTGGGAATGAAATAGGGTTTATTAGCGATTTCTTAACCTCTATTATTAATGCAAGTTGGTTAGATAAACAAACCAAGGAATTGCTAGTTTAACTAGGTAACTTAGATCTATGCTACTAAGGGACTAGGAATTGGATAGCTTTGATGGTTAATGGTAATGAATGAAGCATAGATTCAATAAATAATCTTTGTATGCATGAAAGGACAGTTTAGTGTAATCAAACCCCAACATTTTCCTTATCTGTCATTTATCTTTATTCTTGCATTCCAAGTGTTCGAAAAATTTCCTAAAAGAATCTTTATTGCGTTTAAGCGAAAAATCTCTTTATAATAGCAACTGTGCAAAAACCTAGTATTACACAAGTCCCTTGGGAAACGATACTCTTACTTATCATTGTTTGCTTGTACGAATTGGTATGCTTGCAAATGGCTTAACATCTTGGCATTGGGAAATGCTTAACGCTATTCTTCTTTCCCACATATGTTCGAATATTGCTCCCTTGTAACCCCCGAGGGAGGATCTTGACGATGTCCCTCTTTGGCGATCATTTAATAATGGATCATTCTTTATTAAGGCATCTTATAGGTATATTTTTGGCTAGAACAATTAGATCAGTTACATATCTAATATTTTCCCCTTGATTTGGAGATGGCAAGGTCCCCAAAGGATCGGAGCTTTTTTGTGGAAGCTAGCGCATGGGCGTTTTCTAACCAATTGTGAGCATAAATTTAGGCATATGGTGCAATCTGATTCCTGTCCTTGATGCCTCCATTTCCCTGAGACTATCATGCATACCCTTAGGGATTGAGATGAAGTTAGAGAGTTCTAGTCCCTTATGATTAATCCTGACCTCTAGGGCAAATTCTTTAGTCTTGGCCTCAATGAGTGGCTTCACTTCAATCTCACTAATAAGGACCGTCATGCTCCTGTGGAGAGATGGTCTTCATTTTTTGGAGTAATGGTATACCATTTGTGGAATGATCGTAATAAACTCGTGTTTAACCAAGCTTTTACCATGGATTTTTGGGCTTGAGCATCAAATTCTGGCTCAATTAGAGAGACCCATTTTGTGTTTTCACATTAATTTGGGTGCTTGTAGTGTTGTTTGGACTAAGCTTTGGGCTTTCAAAACAAGTATTCAAGTTGCTAGACAATTGACCTTAATCACATCTATTTCGAGTTGGATTCCTTGATTGCCATCCATGTGATTTGATCAGGGGTCACAACTTCAAAACACCTTCAACCTCTTACTAAAGAAATTAAGAGTTTGCTGGATTCAGGAGACTGATTTGTTTGTTTTTCGCATACTTATAGGGAGGCTAATAGGTGTGCTGATTTTCTAGCTAATATGGGGTCATCAAGGTTCCTATCTTCTTTCTTTTGTTGAGAATATTCCCCCTACCTTAGATCTCATTATAGCTGATGATGCTAAAGGGGTTGCGCTTCCATTTGTTAGTGGTGTAGTTTCTCTGTTCTTTCCCCCCTGTTATAAAAAAAAAAAAAAAAAAAAAACAGATGTTCCTACAACAAGTCAACAACATACTTTTGCAACTTGATGCAAAAAATAATAATGATTTGTACCTTGTGCTAATTAAACACCCTTCTTAAATTTTGGGGAATCTTTTCTTATCAATTATGACACTCACCTCTTTCTTAGTCTATTCTCTATCTTTTGGAGTTGTCACAGCCATTTCATGGAGGTTTCGAGAAGACAACAAGCGACGAGTTGAAGCCCCTAGCTTAGCTTAGAGTTTGTTTCTTCTCTTTGTATTTAGTTATAAATTTGTATCTTAGTCATTGTTTTGTGTTTCGTTAGTATTATGAGTGACTAAATCCATAATTAAGACTATGCTAAAAAAATTGTGATTTATGATGATAAAAAATATAGTTTTTGGCAACTAAAAACCGCAATAAATGTTCTTTTGCATTTAAAAAATACTACTTGTTTGATAATCGGAAATTATAGTCATATATATAACAAGAATGGCTAGCTGTTGTTTTACAAAGATTAGAATGTCTTTAGACTATGATTTCTATCCTTCTCCCTTGCATTTATATATATTTCATTTTCCCGACCGTAAAACAGAAAACTAATGCTTTTATATCCAACGTTAAACTCTTGTTGTGGTCATAAGTCTGACCTGCAACAACACAATAAGTATGACATAATATCACTAAAAAATAGGGCCATTAAAATTTTGATCAATGCGACAAGGAAAAGGAAAGTAAATCATCTTTTACATAAAAGAAAAATTTTAAAAACAAAGTAGATAATAATAAAAAAAAAAGAAAAAAAGAAGAAGAAGATTACTTTAACCCTATGTTCTGAAAACCAGACCAGATTGGCCGGTCGGACTAAAAAATCGGTGAACGGTCACTTGATCGGTTCAAATAAACCACAAAACCGACCTGAAGAAAAATCGGTCAAAGAACCAAAAAACCAATCAAAACCAGTAAAATCGGTCAAAAACTGGCCAAAAATCGGTTTACAAAGAGTCAAAGAAAAATGCTTAATACAACATTACTTTGATTTTTTTTCTTAAAAAAAATTAAAACAACCTATAGTATTTATTATTTTCTTTTTTATTTTAAATATAAACTTGTTTTTATTAATAAATGTTGATGTATATAGTTAAAACTTATATTTAAGTATCATGACATATTTGATTTGCACTTTTGTAAGTATTGTAAATGTAAAGAACTTATAAAATTATATTATATTTTTAATTTTTAGTATTATAAAGTTATGATATTATGTTTTTTTAATATTATTTTATGTATTATTTTATTATTATTGTTATTTTATTAATACTGGTTCAACTACGGTTCAATCACGGTTGAACCATTGAACCTTAAATCAGTATCTTGACCGATTTAATGATCGATCTGGTTTTAAAAACATTGCTTTAACCAACAAACAAAGAGTTGTCTCACAAGAAATTTTACAATTTACGAGAATAAATTAATAACACTTGATTATATGTTATTTAAAGATTATGGGAAACATACATGTTATTTTTAATTTTTAATATATTATGAACAGTGATTTGATTACTTTTAATTTCATTCTTAATTTTTGATTCACTAATTTATTTTTAACATTTACTTTTTTAAAAGAATTATAATTTACTTAGACACTTATAATTTACTTTTAATATATTACTTTTGATGTTATTTTTATATTTCAATTCATTAATTTTGATTGATTGTAATGCAATTTTTTTTTAATATATCACAAACAGTGATTTTGTCTCCAAAGACAAAAGTAATATATCAAAAATAAATTATAAGCATTTACATAAATTATAATTTTTTTTAAAAAGTACAATGTTAAAAGTAAATTAGTGAATTGAAAAGCAAGAACAATATTAAAAATAATAAAAATTACTATTCATAATATATTAAAAATTAAAAAAATATAAAAGTAAATTATATGTAATTACCTTATTTATATAAAATAATAAACACATTACTTAATTGAATTATGCATCTAAAAATAATCTAATTATCTTAATTTAAAATATTCTCCTTTACCTTAATCATCTTAATTAATATTCTTTATTTTGAGCCATGTTAACACTAAATTAACTAGAATTAATGATAAGGATTAAAAAAGAACACTAAAAAAATGTTAGGAATCTAAAAACAACAAAAAATTTACAGGGGTTAAAACCAGATAAAGTTATATTACAAGGGCTCAAAATATATTTAAGTCTATTTTTTTTTTCATATAATTGTAAGCTGGTTTCATAAGTTATCTTAGATAGCTTATTGAAAAAACTTAAAACACCCCATGAGCAATCAAACACTCAAATTTATAAGACCATGCTCCAACCCAAAAAGGCATGTCCATGTTTTGAACACCAATTGTTACCTACCTCTTCTTGGGGGAAGAAAGAAATGGTTAGAACTTTTTATATTGGTAGCAGTTGAAGAATTGAAAGAATATTTATAGCTTGAATACTCATTCGTGGTAGGGTTAGGGAAATTCTTAAGACCTGACTCACAATCGAACTGTTTGCATAGATAAAAGGGTTATTGGGTGGGTATGGGCAGTTTTTGAGCTTAAACGAGTATGAAAAACGATTTATAGTAGGTTAGGTTTTAGAATTTTTTTTTTCTCTGTCGAAAATCGAACCCGATAATTGTTCTTGACTTGTGAACTTCTCTTGATCAATTTTCACAAATCTCTCAATTATATTGTCAGAAATTTTAGTATGTTGTAGAGTGAACAATGCAGAATAAATTTCCTAAAGAAATTTTAAAAAAAAGGATAAAAAAAATTGAGAGAAACGTGAGTTTGATTTTGTTCTTGATCTAAATTTCAACTAGTTTTCATGATTTTCTTATTCAATTTGGTACACATATAATGTCACAAGCTTCCCATGATCAAAAAGCTCTAAATTAATTTATACAACTTGGTCAAATTCAAAGCCATACAGATTAGGATTCATAAACATGAAATTTCAAATTAATTGTGACATTAAACACAAAATCAACAATAACATACATTCTTGACTCTGATACCAACTAAAGAAAATTTATAACATACTTAAATTGATATAACCGTATAGATACATATTATAGGATACTCTATCATTAATTAAAGGGAAAGTCAAAACTAAAATTGTTTACCTGACAATTAGGAAATAGAAAAATAATTGACAATGTGAGAACAACTACCTTCTCTCTACGACTAGGGTTTGTGCATACTTGATAATAAAATTATTTGATAGAAAACAATTTTTGTAATCATATCATACGAGAATAGGGATCTCTCAACACATATTACATGAATGACCAAACTCATTACAAGCCATCCAAAATAAAAAGCTCAATTATAATTCCATCAACTAAGCAAGTATTATAATATTACTAGACTTCATAATTAATATATTTAATAATTTAAAAAATATTCTAAATAATTAATTAATATTTATCCAACAATAAATTATCTAACAAAATCTTTGTTCAATTTTTAATCTCTTCTCTTATTTTCTTTGGTCAAATAATTATTCATTGAAAATACTCAAAGGCACTTACAAAAGTACATAATGTTAAAGAAAGAGCATTATAACAATACACAACAAATAAACAACAGCAAATCAGACACGCACACTCAAAGTTTGACAATTAAACATATTAGCAATCCATAAACTATAAACATATAATTAGAAAGCGGTCGCTTCTCTTAAATCCAGTGTGAAAGCCACCCAAGCGCTCCACTAGGGCTCCTCTGCCAGGCCCACAAGATTCCTGAGCCATACAACAAAAAGATTAAAAAGTAAAGGAAACATATAAAGTTGGTAGCATTACTGAGTTAATTTGTTTAATTAACTTCAATAGTCTCAATTTAAGATAGAAGAAGACCAAATTATAGTATACATTTTTGAATTTAAAAATGAATATATCTCATTTCGTCCGAATTTGACATCATATATACGAAGAAAATCAACATGCAATAGTACGCAATAAGAGCAAAACCTTTGGGAAGAAGAAACAAGGGAAGAATAATATTAAAATGCCAGTTCCACGTGGTTGGGACCATAGAATTGTGGAATGTAAGCAGAAGTTAGCCAGAAACCTTGTTCTATAATTTATAAACTTTTTAAAACTTTTGACTGCTCATTTTCATCTAACCATAGATATTGTTCAGTTCCTTTGAAATCTGAGCGCAAGTGTCATAATATAAAGGATGATAAATGGTTTATTTCACATCGTTGGATAAGAGAGGCGTTGGTAGGTGGAAATTTCCGACTCCAATGATGCGAATAAATCGAAGTCGGATGTAGACTATAGAAAAACGAAAGTAAAGCCCCTGGGAATTGGTTTAAAATATGTGCTAAAACTAAATCCCTACGTGAAATTATGAACAAATTAACTTATTGCTTTGCAAATTGTAAATGTTTTAGATCAGATGTTTGTTTTAGACTGTCATAATTAGTACACGCTTATATCATACTATATATCGTATATGCATGTATATATATCACACTTATATCACATTATATAAATGTATTTTCCCAAGTGTCCCCTTGAGTTTTTTGATGTTGTAAAGGCGCAATTATAGTTAATTAATCGTAGGAGTGTTCATTGGTTTGGATTTAAGGTAAAATTTAATTTGGAGCAATTATATTTAATTGGTTTGATTTGATTCAAGTTTAAAAAAAAAACTCTATCAATTTGAACTAAACCAATTTGATTAAGATCAAGTTGGTTTAGTTCGGGTCATCAAAATATGATAAAAAATAAATTATCATATTTTCCAAGTTTCTATTTCTAATTATTATCTATGTTATATAAATATTTAATTTATATTAATGTAAGGTAAAAATATTCTTTATTTTTTTATTGACTAATTATTTATTTATTTATAATTATCACTTTACATACATCATTAATTTTTTATCCAAAATATAATAAAAAATTACATAATAAACATGACCAAATTAAGACAGTTAGTAATACTAAACAAGATCAAAAAAAGATTAACATGAATGAAAAAGAAAGAAAAGAATAAAGTAAAAGAAAAATCTAAGTTCTAAAATCTAAAATGTATTAATCTAAAAGTTAAAAAAATAGTTGATTGGGTCATCGAGTTGGTTAAAAAAAGTAAATCCGAGAACCAAACTAATTATAATTATTTGGTTTAGATTTGAAGTAAAAAAAATCAATTAATTGCATAAATTCAAATCAATTTCACTAGTTTGGTTTAAATTATCAAGTTCATTGAATCAATATGATCCAATTAACACCCTTAATTAATTAATTAATTAACATATGATAGGGTTCTGTCAATATATAGTCAGCAAGTAATAATAAATAATATATATAAAAAGTAATAAGAAATAATAATATATGAACTTAACTTCAAAACTAATTGAATTTTAAAGAACGAAAGCGGTAACGATGTATAATGGAGTAATATAGAAAATTAATTCCTAAAAGTTACAGGTATTTATCAATTTAGTTAGTGCTTAAATTATTAAATATTGATTTTTTTGTCTTTATTATAGTTTTAGGAATTAAAATAATTATTATTCGGTAATGTTAGATAATTTTAGATATCAAATTAACTAATACTTATGATGTTAAGGTTTCTCAAAAAAAAAAAAACAAACACTTCTGATATTGAGAATTAGTTTAGTATATCACACAACGTGTAAACGGGCAATAGATCTAGCGACGAATCAAACGTTGACCAACGACATGACTATTTCAAAAATTTCAACTTTTGAGTTTCTAAACCTGAAGCCGGAAGTCAATCAATTCACCAGCGACCACGAGCCCGCGACTACTTCATTTGAGAATAAAGAACATATGGAATAAAATTTTAAATTTTTTTTATATTATCTAATTATATATGGTTATGTATAGTAAATTTGTTAACTTTTATAATAACTATCTTTAAAGTTATATCAAGAACGATTTCTGATTAATTGACAATGTAAAAATTTTATACCAAAACGCATGTGTATTAAACTTTTCTTTTAAACTTTAAAGAGTATAATACAAAGAATTTAATTGAAATGCATTGAAAGTGTTAAGATTTTTATATTGTTATTCAATCACAAATGTCATATATAGGAAGTTTATTGATGTTTATAATAAATACATTAAAAGTCATCTTAATGATAATTTTTGATTGGTTAATAATATAAAAATTTGTTATACTGAAAATGCATAAGTCAAATATAAATGCTAACTAATGGCAAAAGATACAAGAATTTTGCAATTTATAGTTAAATATTATTTAGTTGCTCATATTTTTATCAATATTTGACTGATTAATCTTTCATCTATTTTCTATCCAAGAAAACAAGGTCCTCTTTTTCCACATGTCACTTGCATGTTTCTCTCATTTCCTGCTCAAATGACTTTGGCTTAGTTAAACAACATTTTATATTATTTTTTATTCTAAATATTATATGTATTCTTTTTATTCATTATGGGGTATCTTCTCTTTCAAGTTTCTACTGTTTCCAAAAGTTGGGTTAAAGAGCGTGCAGACTTTTCGTAAGCTAAAGTGGCTTTCCCTTTTGTTTTCTTTGTTTGTACTCAGCATTATTTTGGTTCTCATGGAATTTCTAGCACCGATTTGTTTCCACCTCCATAGAACTTCTTTGTAGTGGTGCATCTTTTTCTTCTTTTCACAACTAAGGTAGGTTCAAGCTTCATTTTTTCTAAGCTGTTTTGTTCTTCCATTTCAAAGCTTAATTTTTTTAAGAAAACTTTTCTTGAAATTTGCTGTTGCTACTTCTTAATATTCCTCTGACTTCTTCTCTTTCGTTTGTTCTTCTTTGATTTCTCTATTAATATCCAAGTTTGATGACATTGGTCACATTTGTTCTTTGGTGGCAGCTGCGTGTGTTCTTTGTTGGATAAGGTACCTTATTTTCACCTTATTAGTTATCAAAGCATGGATTTAAGTTTATATACTTTGATCCTACTTAGTACACATGCATGAATGTGACATGAATTAAAAGAGAATTCTTAGACCATTTGTTTCGGTATGCCAAAAAGTCTCACATTGCTTAGGAGTTGGGGTTAAAGATAGTTTATAAACGCTTTCATCTCTTAACTCATTCAAGCATCTTTTAAGGACAATATTTCAGATGTGGTAACCTTAACGATCTAGTAGACTTAGTTATATGCTTTACCTCATTTTTTACATTAGGAAAAATAGTATTTTCATAATTAAATTAAATAACTTTTCTTAAAATTTGAATTATTTATGCTATTATAATTAGTTAGATCAATGTGATGTTACAGGATGCTACCGTTACCATTTTGTCTTGTGCACAAAAAAAAAATTACATGTGTTGCCATGGGTCAATGTTTTGTAAATGATTCTATTTCACTTGGTGTTTTTAAAGACTTTAAGTGAAATAAAGTAATTCAATAGGATGCTAACATGTGTCAATATTTAGACTTTTTTATTTATTTTTTGTTACTAGTAGCTATAATTCATAGTGTCCCATATAGAGTCACATGAACTAGTGCCTTTTAAGTCACGGAAGTTACTAGCATGTCCAAATTTAACCTATATGAGTAATTAGTTTTTTTTTACATATTTTTAATAAATATTTTTTTAAAAAAATATTATGTTGATTAAAATCTCCACAACTCACACTTCCTCAATAATTAAAAATATAAATTTTATAACAAATGTGAGATGTGATTTAATAATAGAAAGTATTTTTTTAAAAAAAATAAAAACAAAAAGTGTGATAGTAACATTTATTTTACATAAATAATGTCCACATTAGGTTTATCTTCGACCTGGTCTAATGGTTTGCTTATTGCAATACCATTATTGCGTCCTAGGTTCGAGACAAGGCAGTGCCTGAACTCTTCCAAACCCAACAAAAACAACAATAATGTCTATATTATTCTCTTTAATATAAATCTTATCTTATTTTAATTCTAAATAAAGCTAAAATAATGTAATAGGTATGTAATTATATTTTGTTTGCTCCATATAATTATTTAAATTTTTTAATAAGACATTCAGGATATATTCAATGCTCTTTTGCTCGAAGACAAATGGCCTTGTGTTA
This sequence comes from Spatholobus suberectus, assembly GCA_004329165.1. Lineage (NCBI taxonomy): Eukaryota > Viridiplantae > Streptophyta > Magnoliopsida > Fabales > Fabaceae > Spatholobus > Spatholobus suberectus. Next base: position 237,066 of record CM014732.1, on the reverse strand, counting down.
CACTTGCAGAATCTATTCGTGTTTTAGATTAATTTATTTTATGTTAAAAATATTTTATGATTAAAATTTTATGGAGAAAGTTTTTCTAACAAAAACTATTTTTTTAAAAAGGTTAAACTATTTAGTTAGTCTTATATTTGTGCTATTTTTAAGTTTTGGTTCCTAAAAACTACTAAATTTAGACCCTATACAAGCAATTATAATTCTGTTTTGGTCCCTACCATTAGTTGTATATTAACTCTATTAGCTTTGGGGTGCTTTAAAACCACCACAAAACACTGCCAAAAAGTTGTTCCACTACTCTCCATCGAAAAGACCGTTGTGCACGACCTAAAACCAATCCCCTCTCCCCTTGTAAGTTAGCAAGGGCGCATACACCTTTTCATGGCCCACCCCTTGCTGAAAAAATGGTCCATCCACTAGTACCCTTCTTCTTTCAACACCCGATCCATGTCAAACAACAAAAACTTCATCACCATCATTGGAATCCACTTATTTGCAGTGCACTTGCACCACACTAGATCCATCATATTGTCAAACAGCAATAGCTACTGCTGTAGTGGCATTTCCAGCGGCATCATCCCCCAGCTACTTAATTGGGAGATCTAAGTCACTCTTGTAGGTACTAAAATTGGAAGCATCACGCGAAGGTCCAAAACTAAGGTTAGGCTTTTGTCAATTGAGGCAATTGAAGCATTTGTAGGCGTAACAATCCTAAATGATAGTGGCATGGGGGAGGGAGGAAAGGAAAGGATTTTGAGGGAGGGAATTTGAGAAGGGTGATTTTTAACATTCAAGAGAATTAGTGGCGGTGAGGGAGGGGGCAACAGTTGTGGGGTATAGTAGTATGTATGAAGGGATGGTTATTTTTTGCTTGGATTTGTGTTTTGGAGGCACGTGAAGTGGTTGATGGTGGTGCATATGGTGTGGAGTTAGTGGAGGAGTTGATCTAAGACTAGTGGGGGTGGTTTGGGGATTGGCCATCCCTGGTCACAAATCAGCAAGGAAGAATGACTCAGTTTTGGGCATTGTGATAGTTAGCAATGGTTCCATTCTAACCTTAGTGTACTAATTCCTAATAGTGGTTTGAATGATAGTATGTGACGTTGTTAGCGAGGTGAAGGCAGAAATGAATAAAGATATTAGATATTTCAAAAATGACTAAAACAGATAACAAATTAAGAACTAAAACCAAAGTTAGTCATTTTTTGAGGACTAAAACCAAAGTTAGAAAAAAAAATTGGGACGAAAAACATTCTCAAAAGGACACATGCAACACTTGTCACATAGCAATCACGTGGATGCCATATGTCAACCATTGAATGCCACGTGTCATCTATGTCACATAAATTGTCACGTAGATGTCATGTGGCTACCATGTCCCAAGGTGTCCACATGTACAAAACTAATGTGTGCTTTCATTGGACATCTCAACAATTAACTTAACAGAGTAAACTTCAAGGAACAAAGTTTGGATATTTTAGCAATATAAGGATTAAAACCAATGGTTTTAAAAGTAGGAGACTAAAACCAAAGTTGGGTCATTTTTCAAGGATTAAAATGACCATAACCCATTACTATATTATTTGTGCCATTTTTTCAACACTGTCTACTTAATTAGTAAACTAAATGTGTAACAACTTAGTGTGTTTGGTTTATTGGTAGTACACTTCCAATTTATTTGAATGAAGAAGCTTGTCTTACATTGGATTGGCTTTAATGTCAGTTTCAGCTTTTGAAATAGGCATTCACTTATACTATTAGTTTACTTGTAAATTTGGCAGTTCTTTTAGATAAAATGATTTCATTAAGGAAAAGACTTTATTCATTAATTTTTGTTTCTAAATTACTCTAGAAAATGATTAGAATGAAGATCAATTATATTCCAAGTTTGTACTAAAAGTAAATGAAAAGAAAGGCAATAAGATGGTAAAAAAGGGCAATAAACAAAGTTGTAAAGGACAAATATATATATATATAAGGATTTGTGTTTGATTATGTTGAATGTTTTACAATTTGTTATACAATTGTACTTATAAACGTAAATTAGTCATTAACTCCCATTAAGCCTGTCTACCACATTCTTAATCTTCTAATCTATGCTTACAATAGTTTAAGCTCATGGCTAACAACTATAATCATGGTAATTACTCCATTAATTATGTTATGAACTAAAATTCGTGACCACTAGATTGAACACCTCATTAGTTATCCACATCAAAATGTGATATGCTCTAAATCTTTATTTTCAACTGTTAACTAGCAAGCAACTCCCTTTTCTCTTTATTTTTTGACTTTTGTTATTTACTCTCCCCCTGATTGCTAAATACCCCCTTTTTTTTGTATGTAAACTTACTTCAATAACCTTGATTTTTCCTTCTTTTTTTTCAAACATCACTTCTCACTTATCCTATTTCACCACACTCCTCTCTAATTTTACCATACTCTCCCACCTATAATTTCATCACTCTTCCTAGTTTCCTTTTCTTAGTTTGATTGAGTTTTAGTGTTTAGAGAAGGGGATGAAAATTTGCAGTTATAAAACTTTGCTCAATCTAGAGTTTGACCAATGAATCAATTGGGTAAACCGATTATATAATTTTAGGAAAATATTATAATCCAAAGTGTAGATAACATTAACTTGCTCAATCGATTCGATCCATTGGTTGATTTAATCACCCAAGACTTAGCATCTTGTCAGAGTTTATGTATGGATCAAGTTTAACAACATTTAATTTAATATTAAGAGAAAATAGGTCATGCATTGAAAGTGTAAAGTCATTTTACACTATTACCCAATCACAAACCACCATGTATGGTAAGTCTGCTGACTTTTACAATAATTACATTAAAAGTCATAACAACGATGATTTGTGATTGGTTGACGATGTAAAACTTTTTACACTAACAGTCATAGCCATTAAACTCTAATATTAATATACATTTCATTGATTAAGTAGTATTAAATATAACACATAAATCACTTCATCTTAGAAGAGTTATAAATAGGGGAAAATTTCACAAAAGTGCAAACTTTGTGTGCTTCTAAAAGAATTGCTTAGACATCTAAAATTCTGTATTATACATCTTGTCCTAGAATAACAAGTTTGTATACACAAGTGTACTAATAGACTCAATTGTCAGCTTTGCTCACTTCTTAGTTAAAAAAATTAAAATCATTTCCTCTACTTTATTGTTGCTTAAATACCAATATCTGGTTGAAATAAAGGCTTTTAAGCGAGTAGGAATAGTAGAAGGTAAAATTAACGAGGAAAGATCAAATTTTTAAAAAAGAAACCAAGAAGATTCAATTACTTTAAACTCTTAATGTGAAGCAAATAATCTTAAAAGCTGTAAAATCCATAATATTAAATATATCTTATAAAAAATTGTTCTAAATATTAGTTGTTTTTTTCATGAATTCTATAGCCTGAAATTAAAAATGGTGATAAAAGCAAGTTTCCACATCTAGGTAGGTTTGGTTTTATATTGTGTACTCTTTGTTACCTATATATCTTAGTTTTTTTAAGTTTGATCTTATCTTTAATGCATATTCTTTCAGTTTTTCCACTTATGTTGATGTCCAATTGATAAAATAACAAGATTAATATCAAGTGTAATCTAGTAGCATTTCTATGTCTTAATTATCCTATGATGTTTGGACTCAGAAATGGTGCTTTTGAGTGACTTTCTCATTATGGGGTTTTGGAGTTCATTACAGATGGAGGAACTACATTTCTGAAATATTGGGTAGGACCATAGGAACTGAAACTTTGTGAATATGCTTGTTGCTGGTAGAATGGTTCTCCAAATTTCTAGTTTCTTAGCTAATTTTTAATGAGATGTTCCATATAGATGATGTAGAATATGCTTTTGCAATTTCACAAGAGCATTCGTCATAAATAGAGATGAGAAGAGAAACCAGAGGAGGAGTACAGTGAAATCACAGGTAGGGGAGTATGGCGAAACCAAAAGCAAAAGTGCAATGAATCGAGATAAGCGAGGAGTGATGTTTAAGAAAAAAAAAAAAAAGGAAAGTGCATTTAGCAAATGGGGCAGAATCAATATCATTTTATTGACCAATGTTCTTTTTAGCTAACATGTTTATTGACTACCAAACTTCTCAACTAGCATGCTCCTTAGCTATCAAATTTCTTAATTAGTATCTGTTGAGCACCAACCCATTAGCAAGGCCTAAAGCAATATCCATATGATAGCAACTATATTGACTAATATGTTTATCATAAAGAAGAATGCTAGCAACACTCTCTAACACTTTCTCTACTATTAGTTAAAATTTATTGAAAATCACAAATTTTGGTGGGTTTCACTTTTTATTTAATAAGTCTCTCTCTTGATTTTGAAGTGAGACTTACCAAAATTTATTATTTCTAATAAATTTGAGACAATAATAGAGATAATGTTAGAAAGAGTGTTGCTAACACTCTTTTTATTTTGAATTATAAAATCAAATATTAGGTTGGTGATTCCATTACCATTTCATTGGTTTTATAATTTCTCGCTTGTGCAAAAGTAACATACTGTACAAGTAACTAAAGTGTAAAGAGTGAAAAATAGAAAATGGTTATTGTAAAAGAAATTATTGGCTCTTCATTTGTTTTTACTTCCTCAAAAGTATTTTTACACAATAACTTATTGCTTTTAATAACATTTTATAAAATACAACAAAAAATAATCATTAATTTATACATATTATCTTGATAATCATGTTTTTAAATAAATTATTGTGCTACAATCCTTGTTCTCCTCATCATTAATAAATGCTTTTTTGCCTTCAAAAAAAAAATAAGTATTTAATTTGATGGCCGATATTTACTTACAATTTAAAAAGTATATTAAACATTAAAAAGAAATTGATTAATAAAGTAACAACTGATATCGAAAAAAAATAAAGTATCAACTAATTTTTAAGTTATTTGAAACTTTATATACTTTATACTTATTGAAAAAATTCAATTTAAAGATTGTATTAAAAATTTTCAATATTCATAAATGCTATTAAATCAGAGTAAGTTGAACAACACTTACTCTAGGAGTAAGTAAATTCCCCCTCCAAACACTCACATATGTAAAGGGAGATAGTTATGTTTTTGGAGTAAAAGGACTAGATTTTAAGTATACAGTCATATCTAAATGGTTAAAAATAAAAAATACTTCAAGATCACATAGTTACTTAAAAATAACAGAATTTTGTATTTTAATATTAACCATTTATATGAGATCCATGTTTTGTTTGGATTAGAAATGAAATAGAGAGGAAAGAAATAAAAAAGATAAAAACAAAAAGGTAGAATAGAACTTATGTGTTATTTAAATGAATCAAAATAAGAAAAAAAAAAGTGAAAACATTTTTCTTTACTTGTTTGTATGAGTGGAAAAGAGACTAAAAATAAATAAATTGTATTAAAATTATTCTTATACTAGCTAAAAAATTTAAATTTAACGCAAAATAATTATTTTTTCTTAACACAAGATTATTTATTATTTTTTAATTTTTATGTTACAAAAAATTTTATTTAATTTTTAAGAAACAAACAAAAAAAATAAAAAAGAGAGAGATCATTTCCTCCTCTCTCCCCCAGTTTCATGCCAATTTGGGATAATTTTTTTTCTTGTGAGTTCACAAAAAAATCTTCTCTCTTTTTTATTTTTTCTCTCAAACAAATAGTAAAAATTTGATATTTTTATTCTATTTCTTTCTTTTCTATTTTCATAAAAATAATGAGTTAATAATTAAAATTTATTCATCATGATTTTATGAGAAATGTTAATCTTAATCATATAACTATAATAGATGGTTAAGGTTAAATTTAAGTAAAATTAACAATAGTTTCATACAAAATGTATGAAAAAAGAAGAAAAAAAGATGTCCATTTAAATTTGTTTACCGTTTGCACAATGATGACCAAAATGCCAGTAAAGAAACAAATAATTAGGAATTTGACATATGGAAAAACTTTAGATAAATTTATTAGGGTTTAATTCTTATGTGTCGTTAATGAAATTTTTTTTACATTTTTAACCAATTAATTAGAAGTTATAGGCATAATTTTTAAAATAATTATTATAAAACATATATGATTATTTTGTGATGCAATAACAATATAAAATAATTTTACATTATCTGTCTCTGTATTTAAATTAAATTAAATTTATCATATATAGAGAGATAATGTTGATTATATTATCAGAATTGATTCCACTCCTTATACTTCCACAAAATGCGTCCGATTAAATATGAAACGTATACAGATAACATACCCTTCTCGCAAGAACATCCTATTGGTCAAAAATATTTGTCCGAGTACATATCATTTCACTTCTAATTAAATATATATATATATATATATATATATATATAAATTGTTTCCCGTCCAGTGGAGTTTTTCCGCCTAGAACTGGTTTTGACTTAGTAGCCCATTCAGGGGAGGGAAACAAAATGGGAGAAAAACTAGATTGACAAATAAATACGGAGTAGTATTTTTTTCTTAAAATACAGGCAAGATGCTGACTGCTGAGGTCGAAACTCATGGTATAAAAGCAAATACGAGGCAGGTACCGGTAGCTACCATTGTTTCCCGTTCCAACACATACTACCATTTCTTCTGCCATCTCTACCTTCACTGTGAAAAAGAAGCAGAGTGGTACCGGTAGCTAGAGATTAAAAAGTGAGAAATAGAAGATGGCCCTGACAAAGGAAATCATGGGTTTTTCCTCAAAAGTGTTTCTGCACAATAATAGTTTTCAACAGAAGCGCGGCTTGTTCTGTGTCAATCCTATCTTGGTTCCTTTGGGAAACAGAAGAGTTATGAGGTTGAGGAAGGGTGCAAGGTTTCCGGTGGCTGCTATCAGTGAGGATTTGGTAAAGGCCAGTGAGAAGCCAGTGCATGCAGCGAAACCAGTGCAATTCAAGGTCAGAGCTGTGGTGACAGTGAGAAACAAGATCAAAGAGGGTTTCAAAGAGACCATGTTGAAGCATTTGGATGCCATCAGTGATAGGATGGGAACAAGAAATGTTGTGCTGGAGCTTATCAGCACCGAGATTGATCCAAGTAAGCCTTTCACAACTCACCATTCTTGCCAGTCTCTCTAAAACACAATCATTCCACGACCCAATAATTTTATTTTTCTAGGTGTCAAATTGTAGTAATTTCTTTAAATTGACCGTTTCTTTTAACATTCCAAAATAGAAAAATCCTTTTTCTTCTTCTTCTTCTATCAAATATATATTTTTCCTCCATTTTAATTGGTATATGGCTGGCGATCAATGAATTTTCGCTTATGATTTGGTTCTTATTCTGCTACTTAGAAACGAAATCTCCAAAGAAGAGCAACGAAGCAGCGCTAAAGGACTGGTCGAAGAAATCCAATGTCAAAGCAGAGAGAGTTAATTATACAACTGAATTCATTGTGGACTCAAATTTTGGGGTCCCTGGAGCTATTACTGTGACAAACAAACACCAAAGAGAGTTCTTCTTGGAAAGTATAACCATCGAAGGGTTTGCCAGTGGAGCAATTCATTTCCCCTGCAACTCTTGGGTACAAGGAGAGAGGATATTCTTTTCTAACAAGGTAACTAACCGATAATTTTATTTTATTTTATTTCCAACTTGGAAAGGTCAAAGAAATTTTAATTTTAAAATGGTAGTTCTATTTCTTGAATGCTAACGAGTTGAACAGATAGTCCATATATTTTTCTTTATTGGAGAATTTCAACTTCCAATTGTAGACTCGGCTGCTTTGTAATTATTTTACATCAAAGAAAAAGTCTTCCTCAATAATCACAAGTTGCAATTTGTAATTGAAGTCGTAGACAAGCAGCCATAGATTATACATGTGAAATGAATTTGAAAATTCTTATTGACTAATGCTGGCGTTAATTTAAGTTTACATATCAACCACCGACAACATAGACACCACCCAATTTAATACACCCACTTAGAAAAAGATAGTCCTGATATTTTTTTCAGTTTAATTTCTATCTACTGTAGCAATAAAAAATTATAATAATTATAATTAAAATAATTATTATAAAAGTCATTACATTTGTCGTACATATTAAATAAAGAGTTTAATAACTATACATTGTCAATATAAAAAATTTTACACTGTCAACCAATCATAAATGACTTTTAAGGTAATTATTGTAAAAATTAATAAACTTACCATACATGGTAATTTGTGATTGGATGACAGTGTAAAACAATTTTATACTGTCAGTGCATAGTCTTTTTTCTCTTAAATAATACTGTAAAATTTCTTCATACTTTTAGTGCATATATTATTTACTCATATTTTATTACATACAAATGTTTGTTTTTTAATTCTAGACTTTTAACAAGAAAACAAAAAAATTCTGAAATTGTATTATATATTATATTATGTGATTTATTTTGTCAGACATATTTACCTGGAGATACACCTGCTGGGCTTAGAGTACTGAGGGAGAAGGAGCTGATAAATCTTAGAGGTGATGGGAAAGGAGTTAGAACATTATCTGATAGAATATATGATTTTGATACATACAATGATCTGGGAAATCCGGATGACGGAGTTGAGCTTACCAGACCAACTATTGGTGGATCCCAAAACCATCCATACCCAAGACGCTGTCGTACTGGCCGCGCCCCCACTGTTACTGGTAACATTAATAACTCAATCACTGTAAGAGTGATTCTTGCCTAAAAAAATTGACCATTCACTTTATAAGTATATAATACAGCTCTTAAGACATTGACTGTGCCAGGATTATCATTTCTTTCTAAATTATGCCTAAAATATTTTTTATATTTTTTTAATGACTTCGCTGAGGAGAGAATTGAGTTTTACCTAATAGGTACGATGGCATAACACGGTAAATTGCGTGCTACAGATATGCATGCTGAGAGTCGTGTGGAGATGCAACTACCTATGTACGTACCAAGAGACGAGCAATTCGATGAGTCTAAGCAGAACACGTTCGCAATCAAGAGGCTCAAGGCAGTGCTCCATAACTTGATCCCTGGCCTTAAGGCTAGTCTTTCTGCTAATAACCATAACTTCAACCGATTTTCAGACATTGACGACCTTTACAGTGATGGCCTGCCCTTGCCAGATGAAATTTTGAAGAAAATTCCATTGCCGCAAGTGGTCACAAAGATACAAGAATGCAGCCAGGGACTTCTTAAGTATGACACTCCCAAGATTATTTCCAGTGAGTGTCCCCTTGTTTTTTTCCTTCTAATTATTAGAATTTTGGCCTAAACTAATTTCTACTTGATAACTAAACCTCACTTAATTACCTCTTTGTTGTAAGATTTCAATTTAAGATCTCATTGCCATATAAACTATTGGCGTGTCTTTATTTATGGAGTATAGAGATAGAGCTAAGAGATATGCCCAAATCTGCTATATATTGTGTAATTTAAGAGATTTTTGCTTGCCTACCTATTAATTTGTTCCACTGGGTTTAAGAAGAATGTATCCTTAATGTTATTGTTTTGACTTTGAAAGTATGAAGCATAATATATAACTAGGTCGGTAAAAGGAGGACTTCCACATCACTGTCAGTGGAAAGCCAGATTGGATGTTATTTTCTATTAAGCTTCACGAGGCTTCATCTACTTAATTATATGTGGTGCAAGTGTACAACCAGACCTTCATACAATCGTTGATTATAAGTGTTTAGCATGTGGGACTAATATTATTGTAACCAAAATGTTGTATTTGCTTTTCTGGCTGATTAAACTAATGATCTCATGTGTTTATCATACAGAGGACAAGTTTGCCTGGCTGCGAGATGACGAATTCGCCCGGCAAGCAATAGCAGGAATCAACCCTGTTAACATTGAGGGGCTTAAAGTTTTTCCACCGGTGAGCAAGCTTGACCCGGAAATATATGGCCACCAAGAGTCTGCACTTAAAGAAGAGCATGTTTTGGGACAACTTAATGGCATGACTGTGCAACAGGTACCCCTCAAAATCTTTAATAAAATGACTAACAATGTTTTTGTTTCCAAATCCCATGAGTTCTCTTAAAACACTTTGGCCCGTAGTACTAATTTTATTCCTTTGAATTTGTCAGGCAATAGTGGAAAACAAGCTGTTTATGATAAATTACCATGATGTCTATGTTCCATTTCTTGATGGGATCAATGCCCTTGATGGTAGAAAATCCTATGCTACGCGCGCCATATTTTTCTTGACACTGCTTGGCACTCTCAAGCCTATTGCTATAGAACTTAGCCTCGGACCAAGTTCCGGATCAAAACACGTGGTTACCCCTCCTGTGGATGCAACTACAAATTGGAAGTGGCAGCTTGCCAAAGCTCATGCTTGTGCCAATGATGCTGGCGTGCACCAACTTGTTAACCATTGGTAAGTAAACCCGGAAAGCACCACATATATTATTTAATCAATCAATTAATTCTTTAAACTAACTACAACTTGTATCTTGGTGGTTAAATTACCCAATTTTTTACTTTGCTAAATTGTATACAGGTTACGCACGCATGCCTGCATGGAACCATTTATATTGTCTGCTCATAGGCAATTAAGTGCAATGCATCCTATTTTTAAGCTGTTGGATCCACACATGAGGTACACATTGGATATTAATGCTTTAGCTCGTCAGAAACTGATCAATGCTGATGGAATCATTGAGTCTTGTTTTACTCCTGGCCGCTACTGCATGGAGATCAGTTCTGCTGCATACAAAAACTTCTGGCGCTTTGACATGGAGGGCCTCCCTGCAGATCTCATACGCAGGTTAGTTGGAAATGAAAAGAGACCCAAATTCTTTCTTAACTCTGTCAGTTGAATGAATCTTATCTAACAAATTAAAGATGTCGATCTCTGCAGGGGAATGGCGGTACCTGACCCAACACAACCAAACGGTGTAAAGCTCCTAATAGAAGACTACCCTTATGCAACGGATGGGCTTCTGATCTGGTCTGCAATTGAGAACTGGGTCCGCACCTATGTGAACCACTACTACCGCCATGCAAGCCTGATTTGCAATGACAAAGAGCTCCAAGCTTGGTACTCTGAGTCAATCAATGTGGGCCACGGTGATCTTAGGCATGAAAGGTGGTGGCCCACATTGAATAATAGTGAGGATCTTGTGTCTATCCTTACCACCTTGATTTGGACGGTATCCGCACAACATGCAGCTATTAATTTTGGGCAGTACCCTTACGGAGGTTATGTGCCAAATCGTCCTCCATTAATGCGAAGCTTAATCCCAGAAGAGAGTGATGAGGCAGATTATGCCAATTTCTTAGCAGATCCCCAAAAGTATTTCCTAAATGCGTTGCCCAGCTTGTTACAAGCTACAAAATATATGGCTATAGTTGACATACTCTCTACCCACTCACCTGACGAGGAGTATTTGGGAGAGCGGCAACAGTCGTCCATTTGGTCAGGTGATGCAGAGATCATTGAGGCATTCTACAGGTTCTCCGCAGAGATCAGACGGATAGAGAAGGAGATTGAGAGAAGGAACTGTGATCCAACACTGAGGAACCGTTGTGGCGCAGGGGTTTTACCTTATGAGTTACTTGCACCTACCTCTCAACCCGGCGTTACATGTAGAGGGATTCCTAATAGTGTGTCCACGTAAAATCCAGTGACATACATGCTCAACCTCAATTTTCAATTTGTAGTTGTACCTATTACTTAGTTTAGTCATATAGGATGTATATCGAGTGAAGATCAAGGGTGTTTGTTTGGCTGTTATTATTGATTGCTATTAGCAAATATGTTCGTAACCACAAGATGCGTAAGATTTTAGGTTAGAGCACTTGATGATTAATCAAGGCATTGATTCACAGAAAAAATTGTTCTGTGAATGTTATTGTATCACTACTTATGAACTTGGATATTGAATCTGATAGACTTAAATATATTTTTAGTCTTTATAATATATTCGTTTTATACTTTTAGCCTTATAAAAAAATTTTATGGTTTTGGTTTCTACAAAATTTTGTTTAAAGATTTTAGTCCTTAATAGTTTTTTTTTAGTCATTATAAAATAGTAAACTTTTGATATTGGTCTCTCTTATATTAGAAGATATTCATTTTAGTCTCTATTATTTAAAAAATATCAAGTCTGTTGTCCAATAGATAGTTGACATGTCATCAACAAATAGTGATAGGGACTAAAATCGTAAAATAAAATTTTATAAGGACCAAAGCCATAAGAAAAATTTTATAGGGACTAAAAACATAAAACGGATATATTATAAGGACTACAAACATATTTAAGCCAATCTAATTTTATTTCTTCTCTCTTAACTAGAAGACAGTGGACGTAAAATGGTTGATCTGAATCTTGGGAAGCACAAGGATCAATGATGATCCTTTCTAATGGTGCTACATAAAATACAAAAACAAAAACAAAAACAAAAATTCTTAGATAAGTCAAGGGCTAAATTAATATTGATGACACATCTAATATAACCAAATAACAAAATGAGCTTTTGATGGTCTTTCAAACCAATCAAATTTTAAAGCTTACTCTTTTCACAATTTTTTTTTTTTTGAGCAAGTGTAGAGTAGGATCGGTTTCACATATATTAGTTAAGCTTCACTTCTTTTATTAAAGTAAAAATAATAAATAATAAAGAAAAATAAAATGAGGAGATTGAGTAGACAATAATATAAAAAAAGAGTAATTAAATAAAAGCAAGAATTGAAACAAAAATGGGTTGAAATTCAACAATAAAATGCTCTAGCCTAAGTATAATTTTTGTTATAGTTTCCTAGGTTGCTCATTGGTTTAAAGATGCATTCTTCCTTCTTCTTTTTTCTTAGATTAATAGCCAGCCCCTCTTTACTTTTATGGTGATTAAGATAAGCTCTTTGATTACTTCTCTTATTAATAGATAACCCTAAACAAGGTCTTAGAAGTTTAACTGCCAATAGCCTTGAGTTGTTGAGGGACCTAATTCTAACCAATAAACTCGTATGCTCAACTTATTTAAATTAGATTAAACTTTACACAACAAGAACTGATGTTTTGCCTTAATTTTTAAGATTATAAACAATTACAAATCTATAATCCTAATTGATTTCACACAATTTTATTGACTGAACAATCAATTGTTTTAGGAAGAAAATAATTAAGAAAATAGTGCTTGGTGTGAAAATAGTAGAAATATAAATATCTAAAAAATTAGGAAGAAAATAAAAATAAAAACATTTAGACCTTGTAACCATGAAAATTATGCATTAATTAACCTAAGACTAGAAAAAAAAGGACTTTAGTTCCTCATGAAAGGCATGGAAAATACAAAAGAAATTAAGAATGCAAGAAGAAAGCTAGAAGGAGAGGGAATGACTAACCTAGTTGTCACAAGAGAAATGAAAAAGTGGTAAAAGTCCTACCTCAAAGTTTCTAAACCCTTTTTTCTCTTAAGGTTTAGAAATTGGGCCTCCTACTAATACAAGAAGGGTCTGTTTTCTAAAGCCCATATTACAAAACATAATTGAAAATATTCCTACTTAATGTCCAAGAATAAAATAAAATCTAAGATAGAAATTTTCTAATTAATCTTAATTGATCTCTTGATACTTTATTAATATCTTTGTTTTTAACTTCCTGATCCTTTTAACTTCTTAATCCTTTCTCTTGATTTAGCCAATCACTCAATTAGTTCCTTTTTCACTCTAGGATGAGATTCTCCTTTCCTACAAAAGATAATAAATGAAAAATAGTGAAATAAATTAAAAGGATAAAAAAAAAATTCCTAAGAAATATTCTTAAATATCCTAAAAAATAATCATAAAAATGATAGAAAAATGTAGTAAAAATGCAACACATCAAATTCATCCAAGCTTAGAGCTTTGCTTGTCCTCAAACAATTTTTTTGTGTACAACTCAAACAAAAATTCTGGTCAAGAGAATTAAATAGAAAGTCATAAAAATTTACTAAATGAGTGATCTTAGGCATAAGCTAATCCAGATGAAGAACATGGGCAATTCTTGATCACAAGGATAATTATGAGAAAATTCAATTACAGGCTTAGGTCCATTGAAATTAAATTCATCATCAATAGGGTACTCATCTCCTTTTTCTCTCAAAGTGTTTTAAGTGTACAAGAAACTCTCAATTTCTCATAAGAAAATTCCTTACCATAGGCTTATAAAAAACCTAATCTCCACTATTATTTTGCGTACATGCAAGAATCGAAAGGACTTTCTTTGGTTGTAATGGGGCTATGGGAGAAATTAAAGGTGAGATATAGAAAGAAAAAGATAACACAGGCTTAATAATTTAATCACATATCAATGAAAAGTACCCTTTGAGAGCATAAACAAATAAGTGAACCTTACAAAAGAATTTAAGAAACATCAAACACAAATTTTCACTTTTCGTTCTTCTTTTCTTGTACTTCTTTCTTTTTCACATCTTTTTCTTTCCCATTTTTTTTCTCTATGTATTTTCTCTGTTTCCCCTTCTTTTTTTTCCTTTTTTTTTACAGGCATATTTCACACTTTCACAAATATCAATAGAGAAATTCACAATCATAGCACAAATTTGCACCATTTATGCTCTAAATGGGTACCACAAAACATATAATTCAATTAAAACAAGGGTACCAAGAAAAGCATATTTGTATGTCAATACACTCAAAATAGGCAATTAAAAAGCATTCAAAGCAAGCTTCGGGGTTTGAAAAATGCCTAATGTGCTTCAATGACTTTCGAGCATATAAACAAAATTTCCAATTTGCCTTGAAAAGGTCGCAATTCAAGTTCTAAAAAACACTAACTTAGACAAATACACACTCAAGGAAGATATAGGGCATACAATAAAGTGTAGCACAAGCCCTAATATTGATTCAAATCTCACATCTAGAAGCTAAATTTATGATAAAAATAAAGTCAAGGGACTTTATACTAATTGTCAATTTACCCAAAACATCTTTACTCAAAGTTCACCTAATGATCTAACACATGGATTTTTTTTAAAATTTAACCCTAACTCAATGAAAATCTCAAGACTTTTAAGAAATTTGACACATTTTTTTTTTATTGTAAGAGAATAACCATAGGGAATCTTAATCCTAAAACGCTCTTAATGCATAAGAGTAGGTTTAATCCTAATTTTTTAATGCATGTCCTAATATAATAACCTAAGATGTTCCTAAATTTAGAGAGTAAACAATACAGTAATTACTAAACACACCTCCCCCAAGCTTAAAACATTGTCCTTAATGTAAATAAAGGAAGAGGCACAAAAATGTAAGTCAGGGATCAAACTCACTTGGGGGTGCAAGAGGGAATTGGCTAGGATATTGATACAAATGCCAATTATAAAAAGCATGGAGCATGTCTCCCATCAAGGCTTGAGTAGTTTAGGACTCTTTGCATGATCACTATTATGCCTTGATGTTTGATATGACTATTATGCCTCAATATGACTTCTATCCTATGATAAATGTTTTCTAGCATTTGATATACGACTTATGTGTTTATTCTCTATTGTTGTTTATGATTCAAAACAAGACCTTATTTCTATTAGCATTGTTTTTTTTTCTATTTTATTACTTTTTGATAATACCAAAAGGGGAGAAAGGCCCTTTGAGTTAATGTTTTTAGGAAAAGAAATCAATTAATTTGGCTCTAGTAATTGGTAAATAGCAAATGGCTTTTCAAAAATAAATAAGTGGCATAAGTAGATTTCATAAAAGGAATTTAAATCTAATAGTAAATGATTTTCTAATTCAAAAATTATCAAGTGGCTATATATATATACATATATACATATATATACATATATACATATATATACATATATACATATATATATAAGCAAGTCAAATGAAACGCATATTCAAAGGGAACAATAAAAGCAAAAATAATCATAGCAATCATTTAGAGGTAGCAATAAAGAAACAAAAGGAAAACAAATGTGACACACCTAACACAGGGAAACAAACTTTTTCATCATTAAAAAAGGGGAGGTTAAAAAACATAACCTCCAGATGAAGAGCTATGAGTTTTGATGAAAACAATACAAAAAGTAGAACCCAATCCCTGGTTAGGTTCATATGTAAGGTATTATAGCATTTTGTCAATATAGTACTTGAAAACTTTATTTATCATGTGCTGGTAGGTTACCCCAATAATTTTTAGCTTGAAAGACAACCTTATAACAATGATTTGCTTTTTCTATCATGGACGTTGTTTTCTCTTCATGTTCGAGATGCATTCTAATTTGGTTGTAGGTAGAATACACATCCACAAAAGATGGTAGTTGGAAACCTAGGGATCCATCTACTAGCTTATCAGTATAAGGAGGGGATAGTTGTCCTTCGGGCATACCTTGTTGAGATCGATGAAATCAACACACATGCACCAATTTTCATTATGTTTTTTCACCAATACAATAATTGACAACCATGTGGTATATTTAATTTCTCGAATAAACCTTATCTCTAATAATTCTTTTACAAGCTCATCATCAGAGGCCTTTTTTTGCTCAAGACTCATCTTCCGAGTCTCTACGTGACTAGTTTAACTCTAGGGGTCCATGTTTAGTCGATGGCAAGTAAATCATAAATCGATTGGCATGTTGGTTGTCTTCTAAGAAAACAAGTTAGCATTGTCTTTTAGAAATATGATGAGCTCTTCTTGCACATCTTGGGGAGTTTGACTTTAATCTATATGGCATAGGTTAGGTCTGTTTCGAACTGAATATGGATGAAATTGCCTAACGATTAAGGTCTTAACTCAGGGTTGTCTTTCCAATTATCAAGGTATACTAGCAGTATCTCAGGTGTTGAATTGTCTCGGTTCCCTTCGTGCTTTGGAGTGCTTTTATAAATAAAGTTTGGCAGGTGATCTTCAGGGATTCTTAATAACAACTTATGGTTATTATTTTGGAGGTCACTCGTACTTATGGCCCTAAGTCGGCCTCGCAGCACCTGTTCCGGTTTCAACATCGCTAGTTTACCCCAACTCATATTTCCATGCTATGCCGGATCAACTTCACTTCAACCCCGGATTCGTGGACGAACACGCCCAGTGGCATAGAATGCATGTAATTCACTCAAACGTAAACCACCATGTGGCACCCAGCTAGAATGCGTGTAGTTCACTCGAATGTAAACCACCATGTGGCTCCTAGCTTTCACAAAACTTCCCTCCAACACACTATATAAAGGACTCCACACCCATCAGGTATAGACCTCTGAGGCCCTCTCATATTGATACCAATACTAACTTAAGCATTGGAGTCCTTGCAGGTGCCACCACTAGAGACACCAATTACCACCACGAGAGCTCACCGGAAATATGTCCTTGTGTTTACCACACAACATTGGCGCCGTCTGTGGGAATCACTTCTGATTCTTGTCTCTTCATTTCATTTTTCTTCATTCTCTAAAGATCGTGATGGTCAGCACAAGGAATCACAAGTCCACTGTGGCACCTTCGCAGAAAGAGCCTCCGCCACTGTCACCTAAGAATGGCATAGTTGCTTCCGCCACTCCTGAGGCAACTCCCCACCCGAACGATGTTCCCGCACCCTCGATTAACATGGCAGACCTTGTTGCACTATTGCAGTAGCAGAGAAATGCTCTGAAGGAGCAGAAGATCATCGCTGAACTTCGAGCGGAAAGAGACAACAAGAAGCTTATGGAGAATACTTACTACCACACCAAGAGATCCGCCGCATCCGCTCTGAAGCCTACGCTAGAAATGCACGATGCGCACATGGCAATGAGGGTGGACGAGGAGGATGAGATGGTCCCCTTCAACCTTTCTTTTTCCCCAAGGATCTTGAGTTTACAGGTCCCGAAGCAACTACAACAATTACCCTCTTTGGAACTGTATGACGGATCTTCTGACCCCGGCGACCACTTGTCAATGTTCGAATTGGCAATGTCATATAGAGGAGCGTCGGCCTCACTGATATGTAGGGCATTCCCTCTCTCGTTAAAGGGGGTGGCGTTGAAGTGGTTCCAATCCCTAGAACCAAAGTCCATAGATTCATGGATGGTGTTAAGGGAGAAATTCAAAACTGCCTTCGCGACTAGCAAGGCCAGACCAAAGACTGAGGCTGACTTGAGAAGAATCCGCCAGGGGGCGGAAGAATCGTTGAGGGAATACATCAACAGATTCAATAAGAAGGCAAGGGCGGCTGAGAATCTACAGTCTGGAGTAGTCTTGATGCTGGCGAAGGATGGGGTGAGACCTAGCTCGCCTTTCTTCATGTCGATTGCCAAAACACCTCCAAACTTATGGAGGAATTTTTGAAGAAGGCGAAGAAATACATAAACTATGAGAACGTATTGGAGGCTGGCCAAATGAAAACAACCGACATTTGTTCATAGAAGAAGAGCGTACAGGCAAGGACCGATAAATCGCCGCGTCAGGAGGACCGGGGTATATATAAAAGAGGCCGGATGTTCGAAGAATACACGTCGTTGAACACCTCTAGAGCGAGAATATTGAACGAGGTACACAATGTGGAGCTTGTGGAAGAGAGAATAAATCCCCCAAGGCCGATAAAGAACAAGGACGTCGGGGATCAATCCAAATACTGCCGGTATCATAGGGAGACAGGGCATGACACAAACGAATGCTATCAGTTGAAGGATGCTATTGAAATGTTGATCAGGCAGGGGAGATTGGATCGCTTTGTGAAGCGAACTGGAGGTCACGACAATAGGGGACGACACCCCTCGCCGCGAGGAAGAGAAAGATCGGGAAGCCCAAGGCGGGGGCGCTATCCACCTCGGAGAGAGAGATCACCGCGCCAACAGATCCCTACGAGAGGCCATTCGCCTCCCCGACCATCGTGGAATGATGTCGAGGTGCAAGCTAAAGGTCGTTGATCCTTTAGACGACCATCTTCTCGACGACCCATCAGATCCCCTACGCATTCACCAGCAAGAACCCACGAGATCATATATGCTATCGCGGGCGGATTCTTGGGAGGAGGACCGTCGAATAACGCAAGAAAGAGATATGCCAGAGAAGTGACGGCAACTTCTTTTGGGGTTCGTGCTGATAGGAACCCCGCAAAGAAAAGAACGTCACCCTTGGTGTTTGACGACACGGATTACGCCAACCTAATTCCTAATCATGACGACCCTCTTGTGGTAAATGCGTTAATGGCAAATAAGGAGGTCCATAGGTTGCTGGTTGACATTGGTAGCTCAGCCGATGTTATGTTCTACGAACTCTTTCAGAAGCTAAGGATCCTGGAGTCTTAGTTGATGCCGTATAGCGAAGATTTGATAGGATTCTCCGAACATCGCATTACGCCGGTAAGGTACATAAAACTCCACATGACATTTGGAAGACCACCTCACACGAAAACCGTAGTCACATGATTTATAGTGGTGGATGCCAAGTCACCTTACAACGCAATCCTAGGCAGGCCAACGTTGAATGCACTAGGAGCTGTTATCTAGATCTCACATTTGGCCGTGAAATTTGTAGGCGATGACATGGAGGTAGTCACCCTACGAGGGGACCGGAGAAAAGCAAGAGAATGTTATAAGAAATCACTAAAGGTTGACCGTAGCCCCGACATAGATCACAGACTTAACCTTGGAGAAAGCAAGGTACTTCTGACAGACTTAGATTGCCGAAATGATATAAAAGAAGACACCTGGATATCCCGTCCAGAACCGGATAGGGATTGCACCCCGGTTCAGGTAGGGACAGAGGAACATCAAGTCGTGAAAATCGGAGCTGACCTCGACAAAAAAATGAAGGAGGATATGTTGACACTTATGAAGAATAACGCTGGCTTGTTCGCATGGAAGCTGGCAGATATGCCAGGAATAGACCCCAACCTCTTCTGTCATCGTTTAGAGGTGGATCCCTCCATGAAACCAGTGTGTCAGAAAAGGAGAAAGATGGCCCCTGAGCGCTTAAAAGAGATTGACAGACAGGTAGAGAGTTGCTGAAGGCGGGTGGGCGTCATCCGAGAGGTGAAGTATACCACGTGGTTGGCCAATATAGTGCTTGTGAAAAAACATAATGGGAAATGGAGAATGTGTGTAGATTATACTGACCTAAACAAGCATTGCCCGAAGGATTCATACCCCCTACCCAACATCGACAAACTGGTTGATGGTTCGTCCAAATTTCTTTACTTGTTGTTCATGGATGCTTACTCTGAATACAACTATATCCCTCTTTATCCAGGTGATCAAGAGAAAACAGCCTTTATGACGAAGAAGGCCAATTATTGCTATAAGGTGATGTCCTTCGGACTGAAGAACGCCAGGGCCACGTATCAAAGAATGATGAACAAGGTGTTTGAAGCACAGATAGGGCGAAACTTGGAGGTATATGTTGATGACATGATCGTAAAAAGTGCTACCCCTGCAGCACACCTCCAGGATTTACAGGAGAGCTTCGCTTAGTTAGAAAAGTTTAATATGAGACTGAATCCCAATAAATGTGCATTTGGTGTCTCAACTGGCAAATTCCTAGGATATATGCTATCTGAGAGAGGTATCGAGTTGAACCCGAAAAAATGTAGGGTCATACTGGAGATGAAAAGCCCTCAGAGTATGAAGGAGGTCCAGAAGCTAACAAGGCATCTGGCTGCATTGACGAGGTTCATAGCCAGGTTGGCACAGAACACTCTCCCCTTCTTCCGAATTTTAAGGAAAGGCAAACCATTTGAATGGACAGACGAGTGCGAAGCAGCGTTCATAAGATTGAAAGAGATCATATCCGCTCCGCCCCTACTCACTAAGCCTGGGATGGGAAAAGTGTTATATCTGTATTTAGCAGTGGCCGATGAAGCCGTAAGCACCACGCTAGTGCGGGAGACACCGGAGGGACAAAAGCCAGTGTATTTTGTAAGTAGAGACTTGCAAGGAGCTAAACTACGATATTCCAAAGTGGAGAAGGTTGTATTTGCTTTGGTGATCGTCGCTAGAAGGCTGAGACCCTACTTCCAGTCGCATCAGGTCGTAGTAAGGACAGATCAGCCAATCCGTCACATCCTACACAGACCGGAATTAGCAGGAACGATGACGGCGTGGGCCATTGAGCTATCAGAATACAAGATTCAATACGAGCCAAGAACGGCATTGAAAGCCCAAATGCTAGCCGACTTTATAACAGAATTGACACCGATGAAATCCTCCTCCGGAGGATCAACCTGGACCCTCTTTGTGGACGGATCATCTAATGAGAAAGGGAATGGAGTCGGCATACTATTGGAGCCTATGGATGGCGTGGTTTTGGAACAGTTGCTGACTTTTACGTTTCCCACCTCCAACAACCAAGCAGAGTATGAGGCGTGCATAGCCGGATTAGTTATGGCCGCCGACATTGGCATCGTGTTGCTGCGTATATGTAGCGATTCGCAATTGATGATTTTGCAGATTAACAGGGCATATCAAGCCAAAGAACCGGTGTTGCAGAAGTACTTGGCAAAAGTAAAAACTCTCATTGAGAGATTTCATAAGGTGGATTTCGTCTACATTCCCTGCAAGAAGAATGTTAGGGCAGATATCCTATCGAAGTTGGCTAGCACTAAACCTTCCGACAACAATAGGACAGTCATCCAACAGACAATTCATGAGCCCAATCTCGTATTGGCAATCAAATCGGACCAGAGTTGGATGACTCCTATCATCGAGTATCTGAATGAAGGTGTCGTTCCGGAAGATAAGAAAGAAGCAAAAAGGTTGGAGCGATCTGCAGCTTATTTCTGCATACTGAACGACAAGCTATACTGGCACAGCTTCTCCTAACCGTTGCTCAAATGTCTAGAGAAACATGAGTCTGAATACATGATAACCGAGATACACGAAGGAAGTTGCAGTCAACACTTGGGAGGTAGAGCGTTAGCTAAAAAGATACTCAGAGCCGGCTATTATTGGCCGACATTAGAAAATGATGCTATAGAGTTTGCCAAGAAGTGCGATAGATGCCAAAAATGTTCCGACATTCATCTCGCTCCTACGGAAGATTTAAGCATGATCGCTTCTCCCTGGCCTTTCATATGGTGGGGGATCGACATCCTCGGCCCCTTCCCCAAAGCACCCGGCCAGGTCAAATTCTTGGTAGTAGCTATTGATTACTTCACCAAATGGATCGAAGCAGAGGCGTTGGCTACTATTACAACAAGGAACATGGAAAACTTTATATTCCAATAAATCATCTGCAAGTTCGAGATACCGGATGTCCTAGTGTCGAATAACGGCACGCAATTTACAGATAAGGGCTTCCAAAAGTTTTTGGTCGGGTTAAAGATCAATTAGCATTTCACATCAGTTGAACACCCCCAAACAAATTGACAGGCGGAGGCAGCAAATCGAATTATTCTCAAAGGGCTCAGGAGGTGTTTGGACGAAGCAAAAGGGTATTGGGTTGAGCAACTACCACATGTCCTATGGGTATACCACACAACCCCCCACTCTTCCATACGGGAGTCTCCTTTTCGCCTTACTTACGGCGTGGAGGCAATGATCTCTGCTGAAATTGGAAAGCCGACGTGGAGAGTGGCTAACCTAAGGCTGGGGGATAACGATGGATTGCTACGGTTAGAGCTAAACATAGTGGAAGAAAGAAGAGAAGTAGCCACTATAAGAGAAGCTACTCTGAAAAGACAAGTCGCTGCGAGATACAACAAGAGAGTCGTACGTCGCTCCTTCGAGATCGGCGATCTCGTCTTAAGGCGTGCTGACATCGAAGGAAGAAATTCCAAACAGGGGAAACTCACCAAGAAATGGGAAGGCCCTTATAGGGTTACCTCAAAGACAGGAACGGGTGCATTTACATTAGAGACGCTACCTGGGGTTACCATCACACGAACTTGGAACGCAAGCAATCTCAGACAATATTACAGTTGAGGCATGATGGGTAATACTAGTTTTAATTTCCTAGTTAAATCTAGCTATATAACGTAGTTAGATTGAGTCGTATATTATAACTTCTGGCTCTTATAATATTATTTTTGGCCCACGTGATTAATAAAATGAGAAGTTTGCCTCCTTCACAAAGCTTAATACAGGGTTCCA
Organism: Spatholobus suberectus; assembly: GCA_004329165.1. Taxonomy (NCBI): domain Eukaryota; kingdom Viridiplantae; phylum Streptophyta; class Magnoliopsida; order Fabales; family Fabaceae; genus Spatholobus; species Spatholobus suberectus. The sequence goes on along the minus strand of CM014732.1, from coordinate 214,059 downwards.
GCCAGATAAAGCAAGCATTGCGAACTACCTCATGTGCGTGGATTCGCTCTAGTCGAGGTAGGAAGATCGCTAAAATTGAAGATAAAGCAAGCATTGCGAACTATCCCGTGTACGTGGATTCGCTCTAGCCGGGGTAGGAAGATCGCTAAAATTGAAGATAAAGCAAGCATTGCGAACTACCTCGTGTACATGGATTCGCTCCAGCCGAGGTAGGAAGATCGCTAAAAAAGAAGATAAAGCAAAGCATTGCGAACTACCCCACTCCAGCCAAGGTAGGAAGAACGCTAAAATTGAAGATAAAGCAAGCATTGCGAACTATCCCATGTACATGGATTCACTCCAGACGGGGTAGGAAGATCGCTAAAATTGAAGATAAAGCAAGCATTGCGAACTACGCCGTGTACGTGGATTCACTCCAGCCGGGATAGGAAGATCGCTAAAATCAAAGATGAAGATTACAAACTTCTATCTCGTCAAATACGTACAAGGCGCATCAGGTACAAAAAAGGCAAAAAGTATTTTATATATATATATATATCAAAATTTATTTCAGGTATAAAAGCAAAGCAAAGCAAAGCAAAAAGCGACAGCTCAACCGAGAATTGGGAACATAGGCAAAAATTGGAAACACCGGCATCTCCGGAGTCTAGATCATCACCCAAGACCACCACCAAATTCAATATATCGAATCATTGCGCATTTAACGCGCCTTGGTTATCGCAAAGTTACGGCGCGCTTGTCCGAAAAAAATGAAAAGACTCGCGAACCGTTCTAATCCTAAATCGGCAAGACCTTTAAGGGCACAATTATCACCGAATTAGGGGCAAAACTATTCTGGAGATCGCTTGAGCCGACCCAGTCTCGTAAGCCAACAATGCTTCTCCAGGCATCGCCAGCTTGGTAGCAACTGTTCTAGAGGTCACTCATACTTATGGCCCTAAGTCGGCCCCACAGCGCCTATTCCAGTTTCAACATCGCTAGTTTACCCCGGCTCATATTTCCATGCTATCCTAGATCAACTTCACTTCAACCCCAGATTCGTGGATGAGCACTCCCAGTGGCATAGAATGCGTGTAGTTCACTCAAACATAAACCACCACGTGGCACCTAGCTAAAATGCGTATAATTCACTCGAACGTAAACCACCATGCGACACTCAGCTCTCACAAAACTTCCCTCCAACACACTATATAAAGGACTCCACACCCATCAGGTACGGACCTCTAAGGCCCTCTCATATTGATACCAATACTAACTTAAGCATTGGAGTCCTTACAGGTGCCACCACCAAAGACGCCAACTACCACCGCGGGAGCTCACCGGAAATACGTCCTTGTGTTTACCACACAACAGTTATCAACTGGACTCCCTTGGTGGTGATTATCTATCTGGAGTTCTTGTAGAACTTCATTTTTAGGCGTCTTGTGGAGGGGAATACTCTGAGGATGTTAATAGTCTAACGCCTGAGAATAACATTATATGCTTATAGGTAGTTGACTATTAGGAACTTGACTTTTAAAGTCTTGGAGAAAGAGCTTTCCCTAATGATGACACACAGTTCAACATGCCCCAATGGTTGTATCCTTTCTGTAATGAATCCTATTATATCTCTCGAGTGGGGAATGTGGTCGCCCTTTAGGATGTCAATCTTTTTGAATGTCTCATTGAACAAGACATCTGTTGAGCCTCCTTGGTCAATGAGTATTTGATGAACTTCAAAGTTTGCCATAAAAGTAGTGATGATTAGGTGGTTGTCATGCCCCTGTATGGTGGTGCCAAAATCTTTGTTTTAAAATGAGATAGGGCATGAATGTGTTATGCAATGGTTTTTTTTTTTTTTCCTTTGCCAAGGTCCATTTCTCTATAAGCACTCTTTTTGGTGGCATTACTAATTCCTCCAACCACAAAGCCTCTTGCGATGGTATAGACCACATTGCGCTAAAACTGTAATGTGTATTTTAGTGAAGTTGTAGTGGTTTCAGTAGTTTTATATTGTTAGGGGCTTTGTTCTCCTCGAGCCCTCTCTGGGAAGAGTAGGGAGGCTAAGAGATGTCCCTTTTTACATCTTGAGTTCCTAGAGGGGTTGCAACTATGGGATCATTAGTCTATTAGGCTAAGGTGTCAACAAGAACTCCTTCCTCTTTCCTTTCCTTTGGTAAGTCTAGACAACTACCCCTGATGAATTTGGTTTTCAATGGTGTCCTATAGTTGGACATAGCCATCTGTGTCACGTCTTGGGGATAAATGATAATGATAGAATTTGGTTTTGCCAATCCCGAGTTTTGATTTAATTGGTTTGGGTTCTTGATCTTGGCCTCCCTTAATTCCATATTATACACCTCATTGAGGATACAAAAGCACAATGTGTTCATGGGTATATAGTTCTTAAATTTGCTCGAGCATGGTGGGCGTGGCTCGCTAAGTAGCCTAATGTTTCTCAACCCTAAATGATCTTGCTTTCTTATGGTGGGGGGGAAGTGTTATTCATCTAGAATGTCCTGAGTTTTTCCTCTAAGTTGATGTACTTGGAGAATCTCATAATGAATTCCTCCATGATTATGACCTTTTTTCTTAGCCAATGAAGTGTGGAATGAGATTCTAAGGAATAACTCATCTTTGATGAGGTGTAGCTCTAACTTGACATCAGCCTTTAGACTTGTAGGGCTTCTTTGTTGAACCTGTTAATGTACTCTTTTAGCTGCTCATTGAGTTTTTGTCTTATGGCCATTAAGGTGGCTTCAGACTTGGGTTAAGCTTTGCCTATTAAGAAGTATTTGGAAAACTTCTACTTTAGTTCCACCCAAGTGTTTATTAACTTAAATGATAAAGCTTGGAACCACTTCAACATTGCCTTCTTATGGGTCAAAGGGAAGGCTTTACACATGACGAGACCTTTGGCACCTCTACACATTAGCATAGACTCAAAGACGTCCAAGTGTTCTATCGGGTCCCGAGAGCCATCATATTGCTCTATGACCGGCAATTGCTTAAGGTTCTTAGGCATCGGGAACATTAAAATGTGCTTAGAGAGGAGTTGGTTTTTAGCTAAAATTTCCTCGTCAGCATGAATTGCCGTTGAGGGGAGCGAAAAACATGATCTCCTTAGGAATGAGTTTAGAGCAACTGGTAGTGTGGATCTAAAGGGTGGATGGGAGATTGGTGGTAGTGCCAGATATGAGTAGGTCGGGTTACCGAGGGCTTTGATGACTAGCTAATGTGCTTGACTTCAAATTTAAGCATTTTAATGGTGATCTTGGTGTGTTGTTGTTTACACTAAATTTGTTGATTTTCACTTCTAATAAGTTAGGCCTGTTTTTAAATTAACTTGACTAGTTCGTCTTTCTCCAATGTTGCATCATTGGATTGGCCAAGGTTATTTAAAGAAACCCCATTCACCAAAGGAGGGGGTTTTCTTGGTCTAGGTCTACAATCAGGTGATTGACATTGCTCTGGTAGTTAAAAGGACTCACTCCAATAAAACTGGCCATGATTACAAAAAGCTTACACACTTGAAGTGGACTAGTGAAGAATGAAAATGATTCAATAAAAGAATCGATTTCCATAGACAGTGCCAAATGTCCTACACCAACCCTATGATACTTGGGTGTTCATTAGGAGATATTTTCAATTTGTATCCTATATGTTGCATATGTATTGCTTGCCATGTTGCCAAAGCTTGGGGTGACACTCATTTTGGGGTTGGATTGGATTGCCCTTATTAACAATGTTTGGGCCAATGTGTTTACTTTAAGAATTTTGGCTTAAGATGTCGATCTAAAATAGAAGGAAAATAAGTGATAAAGAAGTTGAGAGTAGAAATGCAAAAGACAAAAAAATATGAGAGAATGCTTGAAATGATTAAAGTAACTCTTCAAATCAACATTTTTCTCTTATATTTAATACTATTATATTAAGTTAATTATTATCTGTGATGAAGACCCACATTAGATTAACTTCAAACTTATAAAAACATTTCAATTGTGAAATCTATTAATAAGATTTTTCTAAAGTAAGAATGTCAAATTCTATTAAATGTATAAATATCCATAGGAAAAGTTAGATGATGTTTTTGAATATTTAAGTTGCATAAATTTATTTTATCTTATGTAAAAAAATTAATTTATTTTGTCTTTTTTATTTTATTTCATTTCTTTTCTTATAAGTGATGGATGAGAAATTTATCTAAACTAACTTTAAGTATCTTTTTCAATATTAAGTTTTGAGAAGAGAAAACATGTTCTTGAATTGCAAGCTCCATCAAAAGTTGCTTTGGGTGGACAAACGTGTAATTCTTATATATCTCAATATTGTGGAAAGATGGTATATATATATATATATATATATATATATATATATATATATTTGAGGGATCAAATTATATTGCTATAAGTTACATCAATTATTGGATAATTTTTTTTTCAAAATCTACTATTGAATTGAAAGATTTTATTGTATAAATTGTATATATAAAATCTTATATTCATCTAAAAATTATTTAATACTCTATTAATATTTCAAAATCTACTGTTGATTTGAAAGATGTTATCATATAGATCGTATATATTAAATCCTATATTCATCTAAAATTATTTAATACTATATATATATATCTCACTTATTTTGAGAAAATTAATTACTTATTTTTGCCAACTTTTCACTTTTAAATTTTTCAATAAAGTCCTGTTAGTATTGAAAAAGGCACATTTTCTTCTCTAGTATTCTTCTATACTACCAGACAAAAGGTATATTTTAACAATGTGCTTAAATAATATATATTTATCCTCTTCAATCATTTAGCTTGCATCTATGACACGGATGACAATTGAAATGTGATCCTTGGTAAACAATAGGCTTGTAACCCCTTGCAAGGAGAAGGACATGAAACAATGTTAAGATTTTAAATGAGTAAAGGATAACTTAGTAAATAAAAAATAAGCTTGCATCCATGACACAGATGATAATTGAAAGGTGATCCTTGGTAAATAATGGGCTTGTAACCCCTTGAAAGGAGAAGGACATGAAACAATGTTAAGATATTAAATGAGTAACGGATAACTTAGTAAATAAAATATATTTTATTATATTTCAATTAAAAATATTTTTTTAGATCTTTTAAAGAATATTGTTCATCGTTGTGAAATTAAATGGACCAAACTCCATATTTAAACATAAGAGAAGACGATAATTCTCATGTCTCTCAGTAGAGGTCCTAGAGGATAATATAATTTACTCAAAAATAAGTAATTGTTTTCCTAAATTTAAACGTTACAAAGCATGTATTTATTGATTGAATCAGTAACCAAATACTTTGGCCAAGTTGATTTCCAGTAACAGTTTAATAACATTAATTTGGAATATAATTTACCCTAGTTGTAGTAGTCGCATACAAAAGCTCAAAATGTAGATCATAATTTCGACGTCCAAAGCAAACGAATAAACCGAATTCGTATCAACAAATCTTAATGGAAACGGAAACGATATTATACGGAGAAAGACTTCAGGAATCAAACACCAAAATTTTGATCTCATATTGACAAGCTTCAAACCGATGGATGGAACTCCAATGTTAAGAGAATACCAAAAATTTACAACTGTGGGACAAAGAATAAAGAAAGACCTGAGACAATTAGGTGATTGGTCAAGTTGCATGAGGAAATAATCAAAATTAGGGCCAGGAGATTATCCATCGCTCATCCGCAAAAGCTATATACACAACTGACAACCCTGCAGTGTTCACCACCGTGCCATGACCGCACTATCGAGGGGGGGGGGGGGGGGGGTTTCTAGTGATTGAAAAGAAAAAATAGAGTTCAAACTTGATATCATCAAAAACAATCATAATTACCTTCTGTAGACAGAAATGAAACCCCAAACTAAGAGACGGCCAAAAAATAAAGCCATATAGGGAGAGGACTTGGTAATTATTTCCAATACAAGTATGCTATCTGAACACAAGGCTTCCATTCTGCTGCAGTCTCAAATTTTCCACTAGTGACTGATAGAAAGATTTTAGTGCCTTGAAATCACCACCCTGCAGAAAAATATCGGGAATATTAAGCCCACTAAAACAGATATTCAGTGGGTGATTCACCTAGAAAACAAAACGCACTAAGATTCACTTTACTTAGCAAGACATTCCAGAGCATAAATAAATAAATAATCTTTTCATTGAATTAATAAGACTGGCAGAGACTGGCAGAGAAGTTGCAGGAAACAATATGGGACAAGAAGCATCAATAAATTTTGATTATTTCAGCCGGACTAGAGAAGTATAATAGTATACTATAAATATTTCAGCTCCATAAACTTTGATTACCTGCAATTTTTGACGATATTGCTCTGCCAGATCTGGAGGGCAATGTGCAGAAGAAATCCTTTCGATACAAAATGAACGAGAAAATCATCCCCAAATTTTTCATACATTACCTTCTGTGCCAGCACAATTTCTCCAAACAAAACAAACTGTATAGAAAAATAGAAAATAAAAGGAAGAAGGAAATGAGTTCTAAAAATTGGCATAAACCATCAAAGCACTAAGATAAGAAATTCAGCTCAGTTAACTTGGATAAATGGAGCAAATATTTAAGTTCCTTCCAAAGTAACAAACATCAAAAACCAGATAACTAATCATTAACTGACATTTCCTTCAATCCTAGTATGCTCCAAGTACCCCATGATAGTTGTTCATACCATCATACAATTTTTTCCCTCTTTTTCCTTTGCATATCAGTCAAAGAAAATTCCTTCAAACAACCAAATGCAGAGAGCCAATTAGAAGCCAAAACCAATCTTAGTGTGTGTTTGGATCAACTTATTTTGCAAAATACAATCGCTTATTTTTTCCAACTTCCTTAGAGAGCTTTTGAAAAATAAGTAACTATTTTCTCTAAAACAGTAGTTTCCAAACATGCACTTATTTCCATAGCAAATCTAAGATCAAAGAGACACCCTTGAATATACAAGCATTGTCAATAAGTCTAAGCCCCCTTATTCCAGACAAAACCTTTAACATACATTCAAACTGTTCCAAGGTGTAAAGACACACTTGATAGCATACTAAATCATCAAATACTTAATCTAGCTGCAACCACTGTATGACATGTCTTTGCATTCCACGGTAACTCATGCCACTCACCGTCACTTTTAAGATAATAAATAATATTCCAGAAGGATAAGCAAGTTGGAATGGTAGCTTAACTTCTAGGTAGAAAGGAAAAGCTAACTACACCTCTATAATAACCCTCAAGTACACTTCATAGTATAGTTCTTGCAAAACATTTTTCAGATAATCACAAACTAATAAAAATTTCAGAATCCATATCATACAAATTGAAGGAAAAAGATCATTGTCATAGTTGTCAATTATCATGCCATGAACTTTTCAGCCAAGACTTCTCCAAAAGTCCAAATAAAATGAGAAGAATATTACACAGAAGAAAATAAGTACTTAGTAAGTTGGCATAGAACTAAAAGATGAAAGTTAAGCTGATTTTCTCAGAAACTAATATGAATTACACAGCCATTTAGACCTGTTAGAAATGGTTTCTATGTTGGAAACTAATATTCAGAGTAGATGAATACAGACTTTGCTCATCATTGCTCTTAGGGAGTTACATTTTTCATTTTTATTACTCTTAAATGTAATTTATTTTGAGATGTATATAAATATAGGTGCTGCTGAGTGCTTTTTCACTCGAGATTTTCACCAAAATCCAGTCTTTAACTTGGTATCAGAGCAGGTTTGATCCCGCTCTGCCTGTCATTGCATTCAACTATGGGAGAACAATTATTTTCCAAAAGGATCAGCAAGATAACCCTAGACCTCTATAATAAACCCCAGTTATAATACAAACTCCAGATTCTAAAACCAAGAAGTATATAGTATGTTATACTCTTACTGGAAATATTTATATTCTATAATTACGTTATCCTCTTGTTATTACTTCAAATAAATCATATTTATGAATGTTCACTTTTATTGGCATCATTGTTCCTGCTGTAGAAGTATGTAAAATAATTTTTTAAATTCTGCTCCGCAGCTTTTTCTTGAGCTCTCCTCAAATGACATCCATTTTTATTAAAAACAAACAATAAGCAAATAGTTTTCTTCACAGGCCAAAGAATGAGACGGCAAATTCTGCCTTCTGTTATGAATTATAACCTGTCTAATAACAAGGATCCGAAGTGAGGGAGAAATCTTATCATATACACAGTGGTTCTGGACAGCAGTATCATATCACTTGACAGAGACAAAGAGAGACTAATAGAGTGTATAAACCAATAATACATGTGTCTTACAGTATTTGCATCATGGAACTCAAAAGATCTGTCCAGCACACTGTACAAACAGCAGTTTGTAGCAAATGCTCCAATCACAAAACTTCGAAAACCAGGAACCTGAAAACCATTAACCATTTAGGGGGAAAAAATCTCAAAAAAACAGGAAAAGTAGAAGTGAGTAGAATCTACCTTTTCTTCATAAGGCTGGGCACACCAATCTTTAATTAATCTAATAAAAATCTGTACACATGCCTAAATTGTGAAAATAAAAAGTATGATTCAGATTGTAGGTTTTGTCAAAAGTACTAATCCAGGAGCCATAGTTGAACAAATAGAAAACACTGCACATACCTTTCTTACAAGAATATCCTTATGATTACAAGAAGAGTACAAAAGCAACTGCATCACTGGATCCAGGTATGCTTTACATTTTGGGGAAAGAAATACAGGAGACAGATCATGTGTAGTAATCACATGAAGAAATGTATACAATGTTCGCTGAAGTTCTTGCAATTCACGAATTTCCTAGAAGGGGAAAATAATAATCTTATTATCATTATCATGCATATACATTTGAGAGGGTTTAGAAGCAAAGAATAAGTTAATTAGTAATGCAAAAGATGCATTCTTCAATGGATTTCACATTTGAAACAATATAGCTATGAACTATGAAAAACATTCAGTTTATATGTCACAACACAACTAATAAGTAAGTACCAGAATAAATAATCAATGTTAAAAGCAAATGCAGTGTCATTGTTTCCTTAATCTAAGATCCATCAGATTTGTAATTTTATGGCTCCATAACTTGTAGAAAGTAAAAAAGCATATAGAAAAGTGGACATTTGACAAAAAAACTAACAACAAGCACAAATATTATCACATAGTACAAGCACAAACTGTCCCACCAACTTCTTAAAATTTGATGAACAATAATCAAATCATAAAGAGCAATCATAACTTAAAGCAAGTATATTAAAAGAAGGAAAAATATATCCCAGCTATTTACTAAGAAACTGCATCAACGTTATCATACCTCAGTGATTGCATCAGGACCAGAAGGTAATCCATTTCTAGGAATAACACTGAATATCCGCTCAACAACAGCTGGAAATATTTCCTCCAAAATGTCACGCACCAAAGTATTGAACTTGCAGATAAGTTGATTGAGTAACAAAAGAAAACCAACCATCTGCTTTGGCTGCAATAAAACATAAACAAGACATTACAGAGTTTTATCTTCAACCAACACCAAAGGAAACAATCAAATCAGGTGCAAAACATGTATGGCACTTCATGTTGAAATTATGAGGTTTTAGATATAGAGGGAGGAAGAGAGAATATTTACAATACTCAGATATGAATAGATATTTTGGATATTTCCATATATTCTAACTGTCACCCTCATGCTAAAGCTTACACAGCTTTAAGCTTGATACAAATAAACCCTTTAGAAAAATAAACTAAATATATAATTTGAGACTAAAGAATGGCAGGACTAAAATGATTCTCAGGGATTGCCACAGGGCCAGCTGATACTTCCAGTAAAGCTGCACAATCCAGGATTATTTATTCAGGTAAGTCGCGGGGCCAAGCTTCCCTAGGAAGACCACAAGGCTAAGCTGATTTCTTTGATCACACAGTGCACGATTGGAGCCAAAGAGGGCAGATCTGAGTAAAGGAGATGATGGGTCAATAGGAGGAGAGAGAAAATGAACCAAATAGAGACAAAAAACCTCAATAGAGAGCCGCAGGCCCAAAAACCGATTAACCAAGGGCAGATTCAGGACAACAATGGCGACATGAGTCAGATACTGTTGAAGAAGACAGAAACTGGCTGGCACATGCCACCATGTGTGGAGGAGGATGGCAGCGCATGGAAGAACCATGTCTACACAAGAACAACATGTGAGCATGCATAAAATCGCTGATGAGGATGGCTCTGGTGGGAAACAGCCATCAGAGGGAGGTGAGCCTATCAATGTACTGCGGCCAAAAAAAACCACGGACAACAGCAACAACAGCAGAAAAGCAGCGCTGTAGTGGCTGAAAATATAGGTCTGAACCTGTTAGAAAGATGTACAACAGATATCAGAACCCGGAGGAAAACTCCAAGCCTAAATTGTCTAAAACATGCTGGTAAAATGCATGGCAGAGGAGATCGGAACTCAGAGAAACTCAGAGCCAGAATATGTTTCAAACATGACAGTAAAATGCATGTTGAAGATGTCACGGTGGTGGACAAAACCAGTTAAGAAAATGGTTGGAATGAAGAACAAAGGTCGAGGATGGCTCAATGGAGAACATTACAGTGGTGATTCTGAAAAATGATTGCGGCAACAAAGACAACTAATTTGAAGGATGATAAGCACCCAAGCACTTGGGGAACCCTCCCTTAAAAGCTAGCTATTAAGGGGGGAGAACCAAGCCACTTAAATACTCCATCAAGCATCTCATACCACTCAATGTGGGACTTAGGCATCCCATAATACCTAAGTCCCTATCATAACACTGCCCTTGAGAGCTGACATCTCGACGATTGACACTCTACAACGCTTCACTCAACCTTTCTAGTCAACCCCTTTGTAGGTAGCCCATTCTGAGACACCAACAACCAGCTCTGATACTAATTGATAAGCACCCAAGCACTTAGGGAACTCTCCCTTAAAAGTTAGCTATTAAGGGGGGAGAACCAAGCCACTTAAATACTTTACCGAGCATCACATACTACTCAATGTGGGACTTAGGCACCCCATAATCCCCAAGTCCCTATCAAAGGAAGAATCATGAAAACAAAGTAGAGTTCCAGCGTTGACAGAACTCGACAGCAGATTGATAACAGGACAGGTCCGGAGATGGTACTGTTCTAATAATATACTGAAATTATAAGGTTTTTACATATAGGAGGAATTGATTTGATATGATATAATGTATTACAACATAATGATATGTTCATAAAACCTAAAGCACTAAGCTTTATTTATACCAATTATAATCCTAACTAAACAAGGAAACAAATCACAAGATAAGGAAATATGGTAACAAACCAATCCTAAAAGATAATGGGAAAAATGGAATCTAATCTAAAGGATAATTTAAGATACGCTAGATGTGATAAAGTGATATGATATTTTTGGATGATTTCATATATTCTAACACTTCAAATTAGGATCAATGTCAACCAACCACTCAGCCTACTACGACATTAAACATTATCCACAAACACGTTCATATGATACAGAAAATGTCAAGAAAATCATAACAGTCAATCTTTTTTCCATCATATGAAGAGCCTATACCCTTTGTTGCTGACAAATTCACCAAGTACCCAAAAGGTATTTGCCTAGTTCTGACAAAATCATAAAAAAAAGGAGCAGGCTTCTCCCACAAATTTACTGAAAAAATGAAAAAAGAGCAGATACACAGACAAATATGACATGCTTAACATAAAATCCACTAAAGGCAACAACAACTATGACAGGTCAGACACCCTGCAATCAAAGGAAAAGAATATTCTCAAATGCCTGAAAGTATTCAAGATATAAATAAAGCAGCAGAAAGGTTACAGCACTATCCATGCTACATACTAAAAACCCAGACTTTAATTTTATATATATATATATATTCACTGTTTATATAATATAATTATATATAATATAATTTATTATATACATAATTATATTATATAATAAATTATATAATAAAAAAATATATATAAACAGTGAATATATATATTCTGTTTATATTTTTTTTTTATTATATAATATAATTATGTATTAATGTTTTTCTATATTTTTTTAAAATATTCTCAAACATTACAGAGTATTTATAGTTTTATAAAAGTGCAATATATAATTAAATAAAATAAAAAATAAAAAAAAACAGCAAAAGAACACCTTCCCCAATTATAGGACTGTTTTGGGTATAGAAGGGCACAATTTTTGGGTGTAAGCCCAGCACCCTCTCTGACTCTAGAAATGAAAAAACCCTAGCCTCTTTCTCCCATCAGACATTCAGCTGCCGCCTCCCCAAAGAATTCCAACCATCTTCTCTTGTCTCAAAAACAGAAACATGTCCGCTGCTTGTGCTACCCTAGACAAGGCAGAAGTTGCAGAACAGGGGGCCAAACAACTGTAGAACGGCCGCATGCCACTGAAGATGGTCACACACACGCCACTGGAGATGGCCAGAAGAGATGCGATAGAGAGATGGGAGAGATAAGTGAGAGAGAAGCATCAAATGAGGGAGATAGGTGACACGTTTTTGGAAAAACAGAATAGCAGCGCTATCCCAGCCACTACAGCTGCAACACTGAACTGCACTGCTACGAAGGCCCTCCGTTCTGACTAGGGGCCACTCCACTCCACCACGGTGCTATAGCATGCTATTCTCAACCCTGATCCATCCTAATGGGATCATATATCAATATGGTCCAACAATAAATTAAGAAGATAACATGCAAGAGGAATATTATTCTCAAAGTCATCACATTCCAATGCCACTTGCAACCCCAAAACATAAGCATTTGCAAAATCAATCTTTAATATACCAATAGTAATGCAAAGAAATGCATTTAGATCTAGAAATTTAAAAAGTTTAAGTTAAAAAAATTAGAGATAATGTGTACTTCAATTTCTTCAAGCAACTGCTCCAATGCCTTTGGAAGGAAAGGAAAGACAGATGCTCCTAGTGTATCCACCATGCGATGTATAAAAGATGTGACCTACAAACCATACATGCATATTACATAAGAATTACATATCTTTTTTAAACAAACAAATTTTCAATCACTAAATCTAATTCATACCTTGTTTCGCAGAGGTTCTACTTTTGGAAATATAACAAGAACTTGAAGAAGTACATCCAATGTCTACATAGAAGACAGAATGACAAGATTTAGCAAAATAAAAGATTAAGAAACAATAACACAAGTTTAACAAAAATAGATATAGGCTTACCATAAAATATTATCAATCACACAAACCATGTTGCAAAGATGAATTCTACACATTATATAGCAAAACTCCATAATTTTCATCTATAAGACTGTAACAAGATTATATTCTAAAGCTTTTTAACACAAAAAAGACAGAAAATATACATCTGATAAATCATATACACCTCCAAGGAACATGAACCAAAAAATTTTGAAAATACCAACCTGCTTAAACATGAGACCAATTGCAGGGCGACTAGCAGTTACAAGACGCTCGCTAAAGCCCTAGATCATGTAAAAAATAGTCAGAATGGAGGAAAAAACAAAACTGTTGACGTATTTTCCCACAATACTACCCTTTAAACTTTAAATTATGATACAATCAAACAAAATATAAATCTTTTTACACTAAAGGGTTGTGAGTTTTGAGGCTTTTATAAAAGAATATATCAGAGATGGGGAAAAGCATAAGTCTAAATTAGAAAAGAAAAGCACCTTACTGAGAGAATTAATAGCCATGATAATTTGCTGGATTACAGCAATTTTGGATTTAGTCTCCTCACAATTCAATAACTTGGCATTTATGAGCAATGCCTTGACCTGTATTAAACGAGGATAGGAAATTATATGCAGCAAATACCAAGTGTAATAATCTGAAGAAGAAATGTTTCTCGAAACAAGGAAAGGGGACAAAGAATTTTTATGAAGTATCTTGCAGTTTTTTGTTTATTATTTTTTGGATAAGAAAGTATCTTGCAATTTTAAGTCAAAAATAACCTGCTGACAAAGAGGACTGAGCAAAGAAGATAGATAATCAGATTGCTTTTCAGGCAGGACATCTTCTGTTCCAATCAATAAACCAATTGCCTGTCAAGTGTGTCAATAAACACGTGAGAAGAAAAACAACAACAAAAAATTTCACAGACATATCCTTAATCCTGAAACTTGGGGAAATGTGAATACCTCAAAAATGTGGCTACCATCTTCTGACCCCGATAGCACTTCTGCCGTATAATTCATTATAGTGAATTGAGCAACTGTATCTTGCAGGCTCTGAATTTGACAGAACATTTTAAAGAATAGAGAAGAGAGAAGATGGAAGTAACCAATCACCCAATTCATCCATGCACATGAAGGCCAAACCAAAAATGCAAGTCAGGAATAGTTTCTATATATATATATAAAATATATTGTTTTGAGTACATTTAAATTACAGAAAAACATGTAAGAGGGATGGATTATATAATTGCTACCTGCAAAATTGTCTCTATAAAAGGCACCAACTTCATCTTCAGCAATTTTACAACCCTCATAAACAAATAACTGGCTCTACGACTTACATTGATGTTTGAATGATGTATGCCTCTTTCATCAAGAAAGGCAGCCAGAACCATAGGAATATATTGAGTATTATCCTGAATAAACTTAACATATCTTGTCACTGTCTCCAAATAAACAAGGGCAACAAGCCTATTAGAGTGACAAGGGAACTTTGTCGATAGAAGGATAACCGCCAGCTCACTTAATAACCCACTCCAAGTTCTTGTGGCTTCCTCACTTATGGATTCTCCAAGTGCATGTAAAAGAGAAAGTGCACCTTCCACCTCCTCCACATTGCTATCTGAAGATCTTGAAACAGCACTTGCTAATGACTTTCTGATAAACAACTGAGTTACATCAGGTGCTACACGACCCACGGTGCGAAGCAGAACAAATAAATCCTTTCTGAACTCAACCATCCTATCTTCCTCCTCTTTACCAATTTTGTCCATCACATCAAGATTAGTGCGGTATGCTGGGTCGTAACGGATTAGCACAAGGATAACTTCCAATATCTGTCCCAAGTGAAGTAGCTGTTTCTCCCGCAAAGGAGCAAAGCTCTTCAAAATGGCAACATAACCTGAAAGAAACTGAATGATATTGAATGTAGCATCTACCTCAAAATTCTTCATTACATAGAAAATGGAGGGTAAAACTTCACTCAAAAGCTCCATAGAGATTCCTTTAGCATCCTCAGAATTCATGCGTTTAAAGCAATCCAAGGCCTCCAGAGCATACCCAGCAAGCAATGCAGCAGTATCAGAGACCAGCTCGGCATCGCCATCCTCAGTCACTAACCTAAGTACACGACTAATTTGAAGGCTTTGCAACAATGACAGTTTCGACTGGGGCTCCATTCGCTTCGAAACAACTGCTAACAAGCATCTGACTGCAGCACCACGAAGCTGATCAGACAGAGGACCAACCAAAATCAAATCAAACAACAAAGGGATGAAAGCATCATTGACTATCAACCCAATGTCTATCCAAGAAATATATCTCCTCATGGAATCTAACACACTAGTGCATAGCTCCTGATCAGAATTCCGGTACATAGAAACAATGTCATACCAAGCTCTAACTATCTGAGACACACACTGCTGTCTCATTGCATCTTTAACCCGGCCAGCAACTGTCAACTCCTCGGGGGTTCTAGGGTAGTCCAAACTAATCAATTCATCATCTAGGGCATTCAAAACTCTACAGAACATGTCTATGACCACGTTTCCTTTGCTCAAATGTGGAAAAAAATCAACAAAGACGGACGACCAAACCAAAGGGTATTCGAAGTAAATCAAAGTTATCAAAACCTGTGCAAGCTTGTTCTTTATAAATGCAGGGCCTTCCAAAACCCTTGTCAGGTTCTTGTCTTCGAGGCACACAATTGAAAACACGGAGCCCCTGATCATGTGCCTCTCATCTGGGGTCATTGTCAAGTATCGTGTTCGAATGACTTCATGTAAGGTCTGTAGGCACCAAAACTGGACTTGAACAAGATTTGAAAAGCATAATTTTTCAATGCACAATCTACAAATTGATGGCTTCTCCTTAATATCGTTACAAAAAACTTTAGCCTGTTTCTTCAAGTCATCGTCAATGGCTCCCGATTCATCAAACATAATAAGAATCGCTTTGTCCAGATCATCCATAATATTCTAAAGAATAGAGTTGTGCGGGTATGATGGGATTCGTAAGGAAAGGTTTTTAGGCTAGGCGAGGGCTTACCTTCTCGGATCAATGGAGGAAGAACCTAATACAAAAATATGGGTAGGGTTTTTGTTCGCTTCTCTCACTTTCTCGCTGTGTCTGCTGTCTGCCTGTTGCAGGTTTTTCTTTAGTTACCTAAGGGAGGGGATTTGGATTGCTGTTTAAGGTTTGATTTTTTTATGCAAAATAATAGGTTTTCTTATTAGAGGGAATTTTGTATTTTTGTCTGTGTTTTTTTAAGAAAAATCATTTTTTTAAATTATATTTAAATGGTTTATGATAAATACATAATTTCTTAAAACAATAAAAGTTTTATAAAAAAGATATTTTTAGAAAAATTTAAAATAATCATAAAAACTTGTTTTATGTAAGGATTTGAAATTTGATTAATGGTCTGAAATAAATTATTATTTTAATCTTTAACTTTATAAGTTTCTTTCATTTTAATTCTTAATTTTTTGGTATATAACACATGTATTTTTTATATGAGATAATTCTGTTTGAATTGGATAGACTATTATGGATGGTAAATTCTTTTAAGTATTTAATGCAGTTATATACTTAAAAGTCAAATTTGAGACTACTAGTCAAATCAAAACAACTTCATGTTAGTTGATTTATATGTTCAGTGATACTTTAATTCTTAACTTAATAAAACCTAAAATTTAATCTCACACTTATTAGCATGTTATTTACATTAGTTCTTATTGTTAGTAAACACTAGTGCTAATATTTAACAAAATTGTTTACATAGTTATTTTTTAAAATGAATTATGATTTTATTGATATTTTTTTAAAATTACTTAATATATGTTTTTTCTTAATATATTGTAAGGGAATAAAACTTTACACAAATATATTATATAGACAAATATTTATATTAAAGTATATTAATATGTAAGTGACTATATTTAGTAAATATTTTATATTTCAATGATATAAAAATTATACAAGAAAATGTATCAAAACATAGATCACAAAGAGTTAAATATCTTTTATATAGAGATTAAAAAATTTATATAAAACATATTAAGATATATAGATAAATACTTACATCATACAAAAATAAAATTTTTACATGAAACACATTAATTTTTAAGTTATAAAAGTAAATCAATTATATTAATATAAAAGAAAATTTTGGCACTTATCATTATAAATAAATTTGAGAATCCATTCATAGGTTTGGATTATACGTGGCAAATCAAGAGTAACTTTCAAAGTTTGAATGACACTTGTCATTTACAGAGAGGTTCGGATGACACATGTCGTTACATGATACTTCGTAAATATTTGGTTCAGTTACAAATCATAATTATTATGATTATAATTATTACATTAATGCGTATTATATAGCTAAATTTGAATTTGAAAATTCTATTAAATATCTACCTTTTAAATAACTACCTTAATTATAATTAAAAATTCTATTAGTCATTTGACTTAATTATTTGTTAATAACTAACAAGAATAATATAGTTTCCTTAATTATTTTCGAAATCAAGGATAAACTAACAAGTATTTTTTATTTTAAAAATATATATATACTTAATCAATAATTTTTTACTTACATTCACCCTAATTTTGTCCTAAATAGAAATTAATAAATAATTTTTACTTAATAATTTTTTTACTTACATTCTATTATTTATGACAATAATTTAATATAAGTTTCAAGGACCAAAATAATTATTATTATATATTTTAAGTATAATTTGGAAAGATATTTGTGTATAATTATTATTATATATTTTAAGAGTATGAATGGAGAGGATATTTTAAACTAGGCTTTAAAGCAAATGTGATCCTTTTTGTATAATTTTATTCAATAAACTAAAATTTACGTCATCAATTGGGGGTCTTTGATTCAGTGTTAATGTATTATTAAATATCTATAATCTATAATTTATAATTTATAATCTATACAAACAAAAATAATTTAAAAAAGAAAAGTTTCATGTGTTAACCTTTGAAGCAATTTCACACGAATCTCATTTCATTTGGCAATACTAGAGTGTTTCCTTCTTTTTTTTGCATACGTGTCGACCTCATATTCATTTACATACAAATCAATTTATGGATAATTATGATACACAATATATGAACAACTAAGACACAAAAAATTAGAGAATCAGAATAAATGTTATATATGGTAAAAATAGTAACTGCACAACCATGCATTAAACATAAATCATTTTTTTTAAGAAAACAATTCAAAATAAACTTGATATCTAACTACCCTTAAATTTACATATTAATAAAGGATACATTTATGTTACAGATATTTTATATTATATATCAATCAGAATAATAATCAAACACTAATTCTCTGTGCATCGCACTGGTCTACATTCTAATTTAATACAAGAGATGTCATTTGGTTATAATATAAAAATGTTTGTATTTCAAAGTTAAATATTATATTTATAATGTAAAAGTAGATGGAATTAACTAAATTCAAGGAATAATATTTTTAAAAACAAAAATATAAATAAAAGTGAGATATCATTATAAATACATTTGTGAATCCAAAAATATGTTCAGATAACACGTGTCAAATTCACACTAGCTTACAAAGTTTGGAGTACACGTGTCAATTAAATAGAGGTTTGGATAACATGTGTCGTTATATGATGCTTCGTAAATACTTGGTTCGATTATAGACCATAATTATTGTCTACACGATTTCATCATTAATAATATAATAAATGAAATAAGCAATCAGCATCCACATAAGGAAATAAGCAATTAGCATTAACCATAAATTGAGTAAAATTTAGACTATAATTATTGATTGCCATCAGTCCAACATTTAAGTGATGATTATTTATCCACATTTAATTAACTAACCATAATTTACGAATGTGGACAAATAATCTAAACTTGATGATCAAATTTATTATTCTAAATTAATCTAAAATTCATTATTCTAAATTAATCTAAAATTTATTATTCATTCATAAAGACAAAAAAGGAGTAAGAACAAACAAGCTAATTTATAAAATGGAAAATAGACAAAAGTTTACAATAAAATAAATAAATTCCAATGTAGATCGTATATAAATATTAAAACAAATAACTTAATCATTATTCTTACAATCAACAAACTGAATTCACTCGATCATCAATTAATAAAATGAAATTCACATGATATATAAATATGATTTTATAGAGTAAATAATTAAAATTGTTATATCATAATTGTCTCTCACAAGTTACGTAATGTGCACAATATCCCTTTTTTATGAAATTTCAATTTAAAATCATAATAATTATTATTATAAAGATAATTTTAAAACAGTAGTTGTTGCCTTAATTTCTCTTTTTATGAAATTTAATTTCAAATCGTAATAATTATTATTATATTATTATAAAGGAAATTTTGAATGAGAAAATAAAAGCACCAAAAACATATGTTTCCAAAGTGTCAATTAGTGCAAATTGTCAATTCCAATCAGTTAACTACTTAATGCACCATTTCATAGCCGCTCAACATACTTTTTTTTCATTACCTACACTTTCATTAACATATGCAACACTGTGGGTTTTTTTTTTCTTCTAACCTTCATTCTACACTCTCTCTTTCAAACAAGGAGAAACATCGTGAAAAATCAAAAGGTAGAGCGTGTTTTAGAATCGCTCTCCTATAAGTAAGCAAAGGTACTACTTAATAAACATTGTTTATTAACCATTTTTTGTCATTTTTTCCCTGAAAGTCAATACTTTTTTTTTGTTTCTTTCTTTACACTACTTTGTTTTTCTTTCTTTCACTAAAAATTGGTACAAATTTGCTTATTGTCTTCTTTTTTTTTTTTTTTTTGCAGTCATGATTTGAGTATCAAGAGCATGTTGTTTGAGAAGGAAAGTCAACATTTGTTCTACATTTTATTGATATTTATGTTCTATATTTATATGGTTCTTAATTTTTAATTTTCTCCAATTTTGTAGACATTGTTTATCATAATAATAAATTAAGGAAGGTTGGTATTTGATTATTAAAGAACAAGGACTTCATGATGAGAAAAACAATGAGTCTATTCTTTTGATTTTCTACTAATTTACTTTCCATTATGTACATATATCATATGTTATTGTATTATAGTTGACGAAATTGTTTTTTATCACCTATTATTACAAATTTCAAGTAAGTCACCCATTGAATGAACATTACTTATGAATCCTATATGAGCAAAGCAATCATTGTTGAGAAAGTTATAGCTCAAAATATCATAAAGCTACGAGATAAAGTTAAAGTCTCAACCAAGATCTTCATGAAATGGAAGCAAATAAATGAATTTTATGGATGCACCTATGATGAAAAAATCGAGGATATATATACCTTTCTCTAATTTAAAAAACAGGGGATAGCATATAAAAAAGATCTATTATAAAAATTATAATTTTTTCACCTTTCTCTAATTTATTATTGTATTAATTTCAATATAAATATATTTTTTTCTGTATAATGTCTTCTTGCCAAAATTCATTAAAGATTTTTTCAATCTAAGCAAATTTATTTATTTTTACCTAATTAATTTAGATTCATTATATGATAACATGCTAAATTTAATTCATGTGTTTGTTTCTATCTTTTCTATGTAAATTAAATTTGGGCTCCAAATTATTTTAATGTTTTCAATCATTTTTTAATTCATTGTTATAATTATTAAATATAAATTTTTATATTTACATTTTCAATTTAAATCTATTAATAATTTGATTTAGATATTAGTAGTTGTATTGTAATTATTATTTTTTTAAAATAGATAGTTTTATTCGTGTAGTACTTGAAAAAATAAAAGTCAATTAAAGATAACTGATAATAAACGTACAAGAGGTACTATTACATATTATTAAATTAATGTAAGATATCTTGAAGAATTAATAGAATGAAATATAAATTATCTATTAAAGGTTAATATATTATGTTTAATACTTTTAACATCAAATAGTTATAATTATTCATTTATTCATATTGCATGAGTTATAAAATTATATTTGAATGGTTATGATTAAAAAAAGTTAATTTTATGTGGGCATTTTTTTGTTCAAGTTTAGATTTAATGGTTAAAGTTCGCACATCTAACTTGCATATAAAAAAGGTTTACTCATTAATGTTGAATTTTAAATAGTTAAGTGTTAATTCTACCATTAAGCATTTCTATCAAGAACAAGCAATTAGATGCTAATCAATAACATTTTTTTTTTGAAATTTAATGTGTAATTGATCACAATATTTTCTTTAGTAAACACACCAAATTAAAAATCAAAATAGAATTTGGCATTAGGGGACGAGACAATATTCTTTGTAGGCCTACTAACCGTGTTTCATGCAAATTTAATATTTAAAATCTTAATAAGTTTTAAATAAATCATTACTTATTTTTTATTTATTATTTTCTCATCTAAATAGTTTATTAAAGACTTTATGGTAAAAAATTCCCATGCATTGCAGAGTAGTATCATTACTATTGCTATTTTTATTATTAATATTTTTATGAAAAAAATAAAATAGATGAATAATTGATGGGGTTGATGAGAATTTATGGCAATTGATGGGTGTGATTCTAAATTATTTTTTTATGTACATGTATTTTATAAAAATAAAGTAGGTAATTATTTGATGATTTATT
This sequence comes from Spatholobus suberectus, assembly GCA_004329165.1. Taxonomy (NCBI): domain Eukaryota; kingdom Viridiplantae; phylum Streptophyta; class Magnoliopsida; order Fabales; family Fabaceae; genus Spatholobus; species Spatholobus suberectus. Next base: position 192,183 of record CM014732.1, on the reverse strand, counting down.
TATATTATTTAATATATGAAAAGAAGTTAGTTTTTAAATAAATTTTAATTTAATTATAATAAAAAACTTAATTTGTTATTTTTTAATTTTTTTGCATATAAATTGTTTTTCAAAATAATAGAAAATATTTCTCACACGCATAATGTATTCATGCATCACATCATATCAAATTTAACACAAATAAATGTCATATATGATATAAACTGTACTGACATCTAATCATTTAAATGTATATTATTAAATTTATATTGTTTCATTCATTCACTTAATTTTGTTTCTAATATTTTTACATGATAATAAACTAATGAATTCCATAAAAATGATTTTTATCGAATAATATGTGAGTTCATTCATGTAATTATTATATATATTTAAATTAAAAAAATTGAGTATTAGTTAAAACAATTTAAAAATAAAATATTAAGGTAATAACATATGATTATTATATATAATTTTTTATTAACTGTAATTGTAATTGTTGCTAAAAATTTCTATTTTTATTGATACAAATACATTATTATATTAATTATGGTTATTACAACTAATATATATTGTGATTTGAATTAATTAAGATAATTATGAATAAAGATGTCAATGGAGCGGGGCGGGATGGGTAGTAGTCCTCTCGCACCTACACGTATTTAAATGAATATCCATTAAGCAAGTATCCACAAATTATATATATGTGTTGGTATCCACGGGTATCTATAGATATTTGGTAAAATATAAAATTTTAAACAAAAAGTAAAACTAAAAATAAATATTTTTGAAATATATATTTATACTAAAAAATAATTTTATAACATATATTTATACTTAAAAATAAATAAATTTGATATATATATTTATATTAAAAATAAATTAGAGCAATTTACTTTATATATAATTAAGAGTATTTAAATAATTCCAAAGTGTAAGTACCTATGAATATGGGTACCTTACTACCCGCCCTTGCCTCATTGATAAACAAGTATCTATTTAATATCCATAGCGAGTTTTATTTGCGGGTATGAATTTTTTTGTCATCCCTATTTTGAACAATATCTATTTGAATAAATGTAACAAAAATTCTTTTAAACAAAAGTAATCATATTTTTTAAAATTGTATAATTAAAGTAATTAATATAATTACTAATTATATACAATTAAGATAAATTACCTATAATTATTATATATATTTAAATTACATAATTAAAGTAATTAATATAATTATCAATTATATATAACTGTGGTAAATATTTTAATTATATATAATTTATTTTTCTCAACGTGATTTTTTAATTTTTATTGATAAAAATTACATAATTATATTAATTAAGGTATTTATGATCATGACCAGTACATATTCTTAATTAAATTAACTAAAGAATATGATTAGTATATATACGTTTTAATTAAGGTATTGAAGATTATTTTAACTTATGATCTTACAATTTATATTATATCTTAATATATAGTAATTTTAACAATATTTTTGACAATCAATTAGGTAAATTTAATCAATCAATTAAATCACTTTATTTGATTGATTTAAATTTTTGTTTTGAATATTTATGAAAATTATTAACAAATTAACCTTTTTACAATTTTTAAGTAATAAATAGTAATATATATATATATATACACACACACATTAATATTAAAAATTTTAATTATTTAAATGTCTTTTTTATTCATTCAAACTATATATATTATATCGGATCTTATATTTTCTCCTATCTTATATATAAATGTCTTTCTTATGTTTTATTTATACTATTATATATATTATTACAAACTAATCTGTTAATTTAAATAATTAAAACATTTTAAAATTAATGTTATTATATATATTTTAACAACTCATATAGTTAAACATATACATAAATTTCAATATTAAATAAAAAAATATACTAATACATTTTTTCAATAAATGATATCCATCATATACTACATATATAAGTTCAAAAATAATACATATATTGTTTGAATGAATTAAAAAGACTTTTAAATAGTTGAAATATTTTAAATTTAATGTTATCAAATATTTTTTACTGCAAAAATTGTAAAAATAAAATAATTTATTAATAATTTTCATAAATAATTAAAATAAAAAGTTAAATCAACCAAAAATTCAATTAAATCAAATCAAATTTAAAGTAGAATGTTAAATCAATCAAACAATTAATTAAATCAAATCAAGTGATTTAATTGATTGATTAAATTTAGCTAATTGATTGTCACGAATATTGTTTAAGTTACTATACATATTAAGATATTACAAACTGTATGATCATTCTATATTAACGGTTTTCGAGTTACATTGATGTCATTTGATCCCTCCAATATATGTATATATATAATAATTATTATATATAATTTAATTTGATAGAAATTATTTCTTTGATAATTGTAATTAAAATAATATATTATATATATTGCATGTGTCAAATGTTATATATTTCAATATGTCAGTGAAAAATATAAAACTTAAGTTAACAACATCATATTCATTTTTTTCTCAAATCACAACATCACATTCATTCATTTTTTTCAATGAAATGTTGTTGTTTTTTTAATTGATAATTATTTTAGCTAAGATAATTACGACCTATATATATATATTAATTTGAATTAATATAGGTAATTAATATAATTATCATCTATATATGGTTAAGGTAAGCATATGTAATTATTATATATATTTAAATTAAATTAATTAAGGTAATTATGGCAAATATATTTTATTAAGATATTAAAGATTATTCTAAATTAGGGTGTGTGTGTGTGTGCATGTATGTATGAGTGTATATATATATATATATATATATATATATATATAGTAATTATTATATATAATTTAATTTGGTAGCAACAAATGTATCATACATGTTGCATGTGTAAGATGTTATCTTTTAAAATGTCAATGAGAAATATAAAGCTTAAGTCAACATCACATTTGATACTTTTTTTTATCACGTCACAATGTTACATTCATTTTTTTTCCGCTAAAATGTAGCTGATTTTTTTTCATCTTTTTAATTCATAAAAATCCATAATTATATTAAAGTAATTATGATCAATCTATCTTCTAATTTAAACTAATTAGGGTAATTAATGCAATTATCATTATTAATTATATATAATTAAGGCAATCATCTGTAACTGTTATATATATTTAAATTGCATTACTATATTAATTAAGGTAATTACCATAAGTTGGTCCAAAACTATTGTTTAGATTTAGTAGATAATTTCTATCAACCCTATGTTTTGAAATGACAACTAATAAAAACTATTGACAATCACTTTTTCATGTGGGACTCAACTTTATCTTTCAAAGCCTGTTTTTACCCACGATCTATTCTGCATTGCATTATTTAGAGTTAAATCAAGAAAGAGTATCAAAATTTCAATATTTGATGAATAGAGAGTATGTAGCTCCACAAAAACGTTGTGTATCGACAAATATTTGATAATGTTTAAGATGATCAAAAGCATCAATATGACTTTTATTCCAATTTACCTTATATTTTCCAATTGGAGTATTGTGGTTATTTTCTAACATCTTGGATTTTTTTCATCTGTTTTTACAATTGTCACTTACCTTTCACACAAAAACTTAATAGCCATAATTATAGTCACAAGTGTTCAATCAATTTCATTTAGTTGTCAAATCTTTCATACTGAAACAACATACTTTTTTCTTTCTCAACGAAAGCGGTGGAATGCCCTCTTACTTTCAAACAAGAATATAATAAAATTGTGAAATCCTTTGTGAACCCTCAACTTTTATTTTGCTTGATCGATCTTTTAATTTTGGTCGTAAGTATAGTGATTAGGGATGACAAAAAAATTCGTACCTGTGAGTAAAATTTGCTACAAATTGAAAATGGATAGTGGGTAAAATAAATATTTTTTTTTCTCTACTTGCTTATTAACAAGGCATGCATAAGTAGTAAGGTACTTGAACTTGTGGGTACCTGTAAGTTGGAATTACTTAAATAACTTTAATTATATATAAATTAAGTTACTTTAATTTATTTTTAGTATAAATATAAATATATATTTCAAAATTATTTATTTTTAGTATAAATATATGTTTCAAAATTATTTGTTTGTAGTATAATAATATTTTTCAAAATAATGTATTTCTTATTTTATTTTATTTATGTTTTTTGTTTTGAATTTTATATTTAACAAATATCTACGGATACCCGTGTATACTTGTGAATATTTATAAAATTAATTGATACTCGCTTAAAGGATATTTGTGCAAGTACAAGGCAGACACTAGGTATATTTTCATCCAATGAGACGGTGATGAGAGGCTACTACCAAGCCCACCTCTCTACTTTGTCTATTAAAGATAATTGAGTCTACACAATATCAAATCATATTAATAAAAATCATTAATATTTTATACAATATTCACATTTAAGAATTGTCATCTGAACTATCTATTTATATATACAAATATATTAAAAATAAAAATATCACAATAACATTAAAACTTATAGTCCTTTTTTTATAATAAGTATTAAAATAAATATATTTAAAAATTTATACATTAATAAAAGATATATTTACCTTTCAAATTTTTAATATTACATATTAATTAAAAAATAATCAAATGCTAATTTCCCGTGCATTGCACGGGTCCGCATACTAGTTCTTAAAAATACATAATTATAGTAATTAAGGTGATTATAACAAGTATATATCCTTATCTAAATTAATTAAGGTAATTATAACCAGTATATATATACATTTTAAAAAATTTTAATTTACTTTGCACATTTATAAATTTTAATTATATTTTAAATTTAGTTAACATTAGACATTTATAATTTACTTTTATATATCATGAATAGTGATTTGTCTCTAAAGAAAAATATAATCCTTTTTTTAAAACAAAATTAAATTATTATCAAGTTTAATTGCACTTTTTATCCCAAAGTTTCATAATCATGCAAATTTTGCCCTCAAAGATTTTTTTTGCAAATTTTGTCCCTCAATTTGCAAAATATCACAAATTTTGCCTCCATGTAGAAAAGTGTGATGGTTCAAAGGAAAAACCAGCACAAAATTGTCTTAATTGTGACAATTTTTTTATGTGAGAAAAAAATTCTCGATATTTTGTAAATTAGAGGCAAAATCTGTGAAACAAATTTTCTAAGGGCAAAATTCATGAGATTGTGAAACTTTGGGAGTAGAAAGTGCAATTAAACCAATTACAAATAATCAACACGATGAATTCAAACCATGCTGAAGAAGCAAGAAGAAGATTACTCTTGCCCCAAGGAAAATTAATATAGTTTTGGTGATTTAGCCTCTTGATGCGTGCAAAGTTGTAATGTGTGTTTATGTATGTGTGTGTGTTTGTGGTCTTGCATGATTTATCTTTATCCTTGATGGTTTGATGGTAATGAGCTCAAGATTTAAGACTTAAAAGGTTAACAAAGTGGAAATATATTTTCTATAAGTCTAAAATTGAATTTGAAGAGAAACAATTTGATAAAACTTGTTTTTAAATTGATAGGAAGTAAGAACTACACACTAAAGCTTTAGAACTACTCAATCTTATATTAAAGAACCACTTAATCGGTTAAGTTAGCTTTGTAATCGATTAAGATCGTTTAATTTCATGTAAACAGTGAAAATATACATTGTTTTAACTAGTTAAATCAATATGTAATCAGTTACATGTTTTCTGTTTTAACTAGTTACAATATTATGTAATCAGTTATTTCAGCAGTAACCAATTACATAATTCTATAACTAGTTACATACTATAAAGCTGTTTTGTCCTATATGAAAATAACTAGTTACAAAGTTATGTAACCAGTTATTCTAGTAAAGGCAAATTCGAATGGCCTATGTTTTAACTAGTTATAAATAGAAATAACTAGTTAAACCCATTCAAAGTTCATTTTCCAGATTTCAAATAACAAAATAACTGATTACAAGTTTAAATAACTAGTTATTCCAGTGAACTCTCTATATAAAGGGAACCTTAGTGAGTCTTTCAAGATAACTTCATAACACTTCTACAACTTCACTTTTCTAAATTTGAGAGAGAGCTTTTCTAGAGAGAATTCATATTATTCTTCTACTCCACTACAAGTTTTAGATCAAAGATCAAAGAGCTCATCATGGATCAATCTTGGAGATAAAGAAAAGTCTTTACTTGGGTAAAGTTGATTGGTTCTTCATTGTTTCCCATCTATCACAAAACAAGGTGATATCTAACCTTCTTCTAAATTGATTTTCGTTCTTGAGAGGGTGTCTCTCTTATCTTCCTTATGGTAGGGTTCCACAAGAAAGGTTTCAAGTTTTTCTTGATAGGGTTCAAGAAACTTGATTGTGTGGTTTGTTTGGTAGTAATTCTTGTGTTGTGCATAGTGTTTGTAAACATTTGAATTACTTAGTGATAACATCAATCGGTTTGATTGGAAACTGGATGTAGATCATAGTGGTAGTGATCGAACCAATATAAATCTTGTTTCCTCTCTCTCTTTCCTTTACTCTCTTGCTAGCATATTGTATCTTGATCACTTGCATTTAAAATCATAAAGATCTTTGCATAGAAAAGTTCAAGATAAATTGATCCAATTCTATTTCATTTGTATAACCAAATCAATAAGATTCAAAGTTTTTGAAAAATCTAGTTATTCATAATTGAAAAGAAATTGGGGATTCTTGAAAATTTTGAAAGATCCAATTCACCCCCTTCTCGGATCCAGCCCTTTTGTTTAACACATGCAATTTTAGTCCTTGCAATAACCTTTTCTTGTACTATGCCATGTCTTCTAATTTCGAATCAATTATAAGCATCAATGTTCAAAACAATTGTAAGATCTAGAAATTGCGAATTAGGGTTATTTGTCTTTAGAGACTTCAAAACTTCAAACAATTAGATCAGAACAAATTTATTAAAGAGGTCATCATGGATAAAAAAAAATTTCCTTAACCTAAATGTATTTGTGCTATTAGTGTATTAGCAATAAATTTGTTTTTCTTTTATCCAACTTGACAAAATTAAATACACTATATGTAATAATTAGATTGATAAATTTGACTCACTACAAATGGAGGGAAGATGTTACTAATTACGGAATTTATTGATGGCACTAAACAATTACAAATACAAGCCAACCAATCATTAATAAAGGATATATTTTAAGTCAATGATAATAGTAAAGTTGGTTGATGATTCCACTATTCCTCCCCCCTCCTTCACATTGTATATGGATATTTTTTAAGCAACTAAAGAATGTGGAAATATTAGCATATAAGTGCTAATTTCTTTCTTTCTATTCTTTCTTTTATAAACCCTATTGACACTTTAAAGGCTATTAATTGATTTGTTACCGTTAACATATTTGACGTTACAAAATTGAAATCAAAATTATCATCCTTTAATTAATAATTGTTTATATAAGAATTAGAGTTTGAGTTTTGAAATATGAAAAGCAATTTTTCAATTTCTAGCACTTCCCTTTATCTTTTTCCTCCTACTTTGTGTTCTTTTAGGCATTGTCCATGTTCATGGGTTGGATTTGTTCGAGTTTAGCATAAAATTAAATCAACCATATTTTATTGGATTGATTTAGTTCGGGCTTTGAAATTTTTTTCGACAAACCTAAATCAAACCAATATGATTATATACTAAACAATTATATATTTAAAAATTTTAATCTGGTTATATTTTTTTTATTATATATTGAATTGGTTTGATTTGAGTTATATACTAAACAAGATATCTTTGAAAACTATATTAACTACATGCAATATAAGATACCTTATAAGATATTAGATAAGACACCTTATGAGATATGAAAAGGTCATCCTCCAAACCTATCTTACTTTAAAATGTGGAGCTGTTTGGCTAAAGCTGGACTATCGGATTTCAAAAGAATAAACATAGGTCCTAAAAATAATTAATGTTGTATTTATTGGTTATGCTCAAGATAGTGCTGCATATAAATTCATGAGCTTAAATAATAATTCTATTTTAAAATCTTGAGATGTTGAATTTTTTTAGCATGTTTATCCTATGAAGAAATTGAATTCTATGAATGATGCTGCTACTTCTACTTCTATTTTAGTTGTTTTCAAACATGTGCAAAATGTTAAAATTTGTGAACCAAGAATAAGTAAAACGATTATAATAGAAACGAACTTTGGTCTATATTTTATAACATCATTTTAAGTAGAAATAGAAGATGTTGATAAAATAAATGAAGAAATAATTTATGCTTATATATTAGAAGAGGATCCCAAGACCTATGAGGAAGCAATAAAATCAATAAACTCTATCTTTTGAAAAAAGACAATTAAAAGTGAACTAGATTCCATAATAACTAATCATACTTGGGAACTAGTGGGTTTTCCTAAAGGTAGTAAACTCATAGATATTAAGTGAGTTTTCAAAAGAAAATAGAGGCCTAATGGATCAATTGAAAGATTCAAGGCTAGATTGGTTATCAAGGGCTTTACTAAAAAAATGGTAAAGACTTTTTTGATACTTATTCACCAATAACCAAAATTGCTACTATGTGTGCTTTAATAGCTTTGGCAACAATCCATTATACCAAATGGATGTAAATATCGCTTTTCTAAATGGAGATTTAAAAGAAGAAATCTACATGAAGCAATCAGAAGGCTTCATTGTGTCGAGATAAGAACACAAGGTATGTAAGCTTAGAAAATCTTTGTATGGCTTAAAACAATCACCTAAGCAATGGAATGAAAAGTTTAACAACACATTGGTGAACTATGGTTTTGCATTAAGCTCTTTCGATTCTTGTGTGGATGTAAAAATGATAGATTCTAATTGTTTTATTATATGTTTATATGTGGATGATATGTTGACATTTGGAACCTCTTTGAAAGTAGTAATTGATATTAAAGAAGTTTTAAGTTCTAAGTTTAAGATGAAAAACTTAGGAAAAGCTAATGTGATTTTGGGTATTAAAAACGAAAAATTAAAAAATGTTTCTCTCTACACCAAGCTCATTTTATTGAAAAATTATTAAAAAAAACCCAATAGTTTTGATGTTGTACACTTGCTAGCGCACCACATGATCCTAGTATTCATTTTAAGAAAAATAATGGAACCTATGTCTCTCAATTTGAGTTTGCAAAGATAATTGGTAGTGTATTTTATGAATTATACTAGACCCAACATTGCATGTATTGTAAGTAGATTGAGTAGATACACTCATAATCCTAATAGTGATCATTGGAATGTCCTTTTGCACCTTCTAAAGTATCAACACAATCTTTGGGTGCATGTTCTCCGTAGTAATTAAGTATGGTTGTGGTGACCACATTATTCCTTTGGTGCGGGGTGCTAATGGGGTTTTTGAAGTTTGGCAGGGTATTGTTACTATGTGGGAGATTGTGTTGATAGGGGGAAGATGGATAGTAGGAGATGGAAGAACTATCCGCTTCTAGACAGATTGTTGACTCCCTTCCCAGTTTATCCTTAAGGATGTTGTGGTGGGAGAAATTCCTGTTAATGATGTTGATCTTTATGTTCAGGATTATGTTTTAGAAAACAGTAGTTGGACTGTTGAGAGGTTTTGTGCTTTTTTACCTCCTCATTTTATTTCTGAAATTCGTGGGATTGTTGCACCTGTGGGCGCTCATTTCGAGTGGTTTGTTCTCCACCAAGAATGCATATAGTTTATTGAAAACGGAGGTTGGCATGAGGGGTCATGGGTCTTCGAAGAAACTTTGGGGTCCTGACTTTCATCTGCGGGAAAGTTGTTTCATTTGGAGAATTATTCAGGATGGTATAATGACTGATGCCTTTCAAGAGAGTAGACGTCTTTATGATGAGGCCACTTGTTCTATTTGTCACCAGGAGGATGAAACATTTTTGCACTTGCTTAGGGATTGTCCACATGCCAAAATGGTTTGGCAACACCTCATTCCTAATATACTCGCCTCTTTCTTCACAGCTACCTTACGTGAGTGGTTATTCCATAACCTCTTTGAGACCACGAGGGTTTTTGATGGAGTGTAATGATGTGCGTTGTTTGCAGTTATAGCTAACGTCTTATGGCAAACAAGAAACAGTATTTTGTTTGCAGATGACTTGTTTTGCTGCCAGATCGTGTGCAGGACCATACGGTAGCGTGCCTCTCAGATTTCATGTGCAAATATGGATAGGCTTCGTACAGTAAGAGGCAACACAATTCATTAGACCAAACTGTTGGTTGGATAAAGGCCAACACTGATGTTTTAGTTAAAGATGGCGGTAGACATGCGACCTATGCAGGAGTTTTTGGAACTTCTCATAGAAACTGGCGATTGGGATTTTTGAGGAATTTGAGCTCCTTAAATGTTCTAATGGTTGAGCTTTGGGGTGTTTTGTCAACTCTGGAAGTAGCTTGGAGTGTGGGCTTGCAGAAAGTTTGGGTGGAATGTGATTCTATGCTTGTTGTGCAGTTCATCACTAACAGGGGTGGGTTGGTGCCATCCTTACCATGCTATAGTGGATGGTATCCGTGACTAAATGAGTAAGGATTGGAAAGTTAAAGTTACTCGTGTGTTTAGGGAAGCAAATGTAATTGCTGATTTCTGGGCTTCTATAGCCCATGACCAGGATATTGGCTTGCATCTTTTGAATACTCCTCCTATGGGTAATTTTATGTTTCTAGGTAAGGATGTTTTGGGGTTGTCAGTATCCTAAAGAATTCGTTTTGTAGTTTGTGTTTTGGACTGTGCCCTCTTTAGTACTAAAAAAAAATAAAAATAGACACTCAGTTTAATTTTGTATAAGTATTCCTAGATTGGACTTATATTTTAGACGAATTCTAGGTAGGAGAGTTAGACATATCCCCAACCATATGAAAGTTAATTTCAACCATTAGATCTAAGTTTTAAAACGAATGGATGAGATTTTTTTTTCTTTTTCTCATCTTCTTTCTCTTTCCTGGTTTATCCCCAATTGCCCTCTCTCTTCTCCTTCTGCTTCTGGCCAGTGATTGTTCCCTCTATTGCGCCAGCATTACCGCTGCCGCGAGCTCTCTTGCTCCGCCCAAGATGTCAACGCCCTTCCCCTACGCCGCTCTACACAATAGCTTCTCCCTTCGCGCAACCACATCAACAACCTCAAATTTGGAAAAGCAAGTTCAGATCTGGGAACCTCGACGCAAAGGACTTCGTTGCTGCCACGCTCAAAGTGCGAAGGGAACCTCTCTACCTCGTTCGCACTCGAAGAGTACCTCACCGCTTCAAACTTTGTCGATGATTCTGACTCACCCTTTCCGATGAAGAACTGGGGTATGAGGTTCGCGTTGTGGTAGTGACAGACATGCTGACGGCAAGCCTCCAATCGTAGTGACACCACTGTTGCCGCTGTGGTCCTTGACGGGAACGTGTGCTATGTTTCTCTGACTGGGATTTTTGTGTATTGTGTTGTTTGCAGATTTGGTGAACAAGTTGGGTACGATTTTTGCACGCGCCTTCTCCGGCAGAAACAACCACCATGAGCGACGTCGTGGATCTGACAAAACCCAAATATGTTCTTTTGTGTTATTTTGCATGGCGTTTGCTGCTGTTTGTTGATTTTATTTTATTTTTGTTGAAGAAACTGTGTTTGTGGGTGGAGAAGGAAGAAGAAGAAATTGTGTTATCTTGTACGACATTTGGTGATGGTGTTGACTCTTTTTTTGAAGACATAGTGTCTATCGATGAAGAAGGAAGAAGAAGGAGGGGGTAATTGGGAAAGTGAAAATAAAATAAAATAAAAAAATGAAAAAACAAAAAAACAAAAAAATCTTAACCATTAATTTAAAAATGAATAGATCTAACGATTGAAATTAACTTTCCCATGGTGCGGAATATGTCTAACTCCCCCACCTTAGAATTCGTCTATATTTCATGTGTGTATGTCAAGATCAAGTTTTAAAACAAAAAAGTAAATGCTTAACTAGGCTTAAAGAAAATGAAATAAGAATCCACTACACAAATTCCATTCTAATTGTTATTGTTGTTGTTGTTATGAATTTAATTTTTATGCATTGTCAATGTTGATATAACTTTTAAAGTAATTTTTATAAAAATTAATAAATTTATCATATATAATAATTTGTAATTAAATAATAGTGTAAAAATTCTTTACATTGTCAATGTATACGTTATTTACTCTATTATTATTCTCTTTGGAAGCAAGGAATGTTTTATCAAGTTCCATGATTTGTGAGTGACATTAATTCCAAGCCCAATTTTCCGTTTAATAAATTGTCCGATTTTCAATTATTCTATCTCTAATTTAATAAATATTAAATAAGTCCAGCTTATTTAATATTTACCAAAAAAGCGGAAAATACAAAATTTCAACATAACCTGGCCATGTGAAATTAAAAACCTTCAGTCACCCAAATAAATTCATAGATGGCATGTTTCTTTACGTAACCCAGCTTGCATTACTTTAATGACAATTCCGTTCACTTTAGTTATTTTTTGTCTTAAAAGTTACTTTAAAGTTAAAGCTCAAAATAAAAGCTTAAAAAATAAAGTAAAAACTGTTTGGTAATTTTTATTTTTTTTAGTTTTAAAGTTCCTTTTAAGCTAAAAGTTGGTTGGTAAAAAAAAATCTTAAAATTTAAATTTACTTAAAACTAATTACCTCACTCAATAAAACAATATATATAATGATAAAAAAAAAATATTATGTAAAGTTAATTTTTAGTTACAATTACATAAAATTAATTTAATCAACATAAATTTATTTTGATGATAACAAAAATAATAAAATATTAAAATATATAAACATAAAATTTTTAAACTTGAAAATGTCAAAAACCGTTTTAATTAATAGAATTTACTTTTAAATCTGATTTCTAAATATTTTATTATATATAACACTAATTACAAAAGTATTATTTTAAAAAAATTTATATTATTGTTCAATAATGTTTTTAAAAAATCATTTATTTAAACAGAATTTAATAATGTAAATATATATTAAATAGTATTTAACAAATAATTGAAAAATATTTAATAAATATATTGTTGTAATTAAAATGAAAAAACTTAACTACAAATAAAAAATTAAAAAAAATCTAAAATCTAAATTAAATTTAAAAATAAACATTATAAATACTTTTAAATATAATAGTTTTATTTAACTATATTATTTACTCATTTAGTAACTTTTTTTTATTTCATGAATAAATATATTTAAAAATTTTAATTTTAAAAATTAATTTAATTAAAAGAAATTAATTTTAAAAATAATTTACACATATTTTATTATAGATAATATTAATTACTTAAGTATTAATTACAAAATTTAAAATATTTAAAAGCTTTTATATTATTGTTAAATAATATTTTTAGAAGATAAAAAAATAATTTATTTACACAAATTCAATAATATCAATATATATTAAAAAATATTTAATAACAAAAAATATTGAATAAATATAGTGTTGGAATTAAAAATTTAAAAACTTCACTATGAATTAAAAATTAAAAAAAATGGCATCTAAGTTAAAATTTAAAAAATAAAAATCATGAATACCTTAAAATATAAAAAATTTATTTAACTATATTATTTACTCATTTCATCAATGTTCTTTTATTTTATGCAAAGAATATTTAAAAAGTTAAAAAATAAATAATATTTTTTTAATTTTCCAAAATAAATAATTTAAAAACAAAATTAAAACCTTACAATAAATAAACTAATATATGTATATTATTTAATGGAAAAGCCAGTGAAGTACTTAAATTGAAAAAATAATGAAAAATTAAAAAAGACTGTATGTTTGGTCGCATTGGAATTCGAAGAGAAGACTGCAAGATAAGCTCCGTATAAGCTAGGAAAAAGCTCCCTCTACCAATTTACTTATAAACTACTTTTTTTTCAAATTTTGTTCTATGAAAATAAGTAGCTTATTTTTTTTAAGAGCTTTTCATGAGATGTATTCGACCTAACTTCTTTTTTTAAGAAAAAAATAAGCTGGACCAAACACACTCTTAGTCTTTGATTTTCCAAAAAAGTAATTCATTTTAATTTTTTTTCACTTCATTCTACTCTACAGTTTTACACCAAAAAGGACCAAAGTGAACAATGTCTTACAAAGTCAGAAATTAAAGTGAAGATTTTGTAAAGTCAGCAGCAAATCAACCAAAGCGTACAATTTTAAGGATTAGATTAGACTTCATAACTCCAAAATCACCAGCATGGATATCCTTTGCCTTGTCCACAAAAGCCTCACTCCTTTTCAGTAATCACCACAAAAACATCCTTTAATGACCACTTCCGTCTGTCAGTTTTCGCTGGGGGGTTAATGACTGCCCTCTCAGCATTCGCTAAACGGTAGCCTATCACAATCTCTCTTCTCTGCCGAGCTCGTAACATTATTTCATAAAAACTCAATTCCTCACCTTCACAAAGGTATAGATCTGCTTGCCTTATATGCATCTCATTTCCCTAATAAAATTCCAGTAAAGAAAATTCATTAAATTATGAAGCATGAAAAGAAAATAAATATTTTAGTTAAAGTAGATTCTTTATTGCTCCCACAGGATACTCAAGCTAACCGCAAGGGATCTGAATTTATCAGTTTGCTTTAACATAGGAACTACATAACGTAGCAAAAAGCAAACATGGCAGGCTTTTCAGTATGTTAGAAGTGATGTATGCAAAACATGTGATGTAATCTGTCCCTTAATTTTATCGAAAAGAGCATACCTCCTCCGCAAAGAGCTCCTCCAATACATCATTTATCTGCCGATCTTCTGCAACCATGGCCAAAGCCATGCTGACAAGTTCATTTGATAAAACATAATCACTAATCTTTGACATAGATAAAAGATTTTTTGTCCTAGGATCCAAAATTTCACTAATTATAACTGTTTTATCAGAAGCCTGCTTCATTTCCCCAATCCATGAGCCTTTAGAGAAGCTTCCTCCATGAGCTTGACTGGCCATAGCTACATAAGGAAGACGCCTAGCCTGAAATCAAAACATCAAAGCTTCAGAAACAATATAACGAGAAAAGGCAAGATTATTGAATATCCCAGAAAAGAAATCAAATACATAACTCAGGAAGCTTCAATGGGAACTGGATCAATTAATAAGGCTTACAATAAAGAAAAAATTAATTTAAAGTCCATCCAGTAATTGCTCGTAATATTCATGGGTGGAAGTCATACAAGATAATCCAATTGTGAGTGTACAAAAATTTATGAAATAGGGCAATGTGAAAATGTGAATTAGCTGCGGCACCATGAGAGTTCATTATCTAATGTTGCAGCCAGCATTAGCATACAAAAAGTTACGGAATTGACAAAAGCCAACCAATACCAATAAATCAATATAGGATTTCAGCCAAAATATCCTCATCATATAATTTTCTATTGATAACAGATGCTTACATGTTATTTCTTAACCACAACAGTTACGCATTACATGATCTACACATAGAGGACGATAATATTTGTTTGGTAGAAGAAGAATGAATGGGCTGGTATATAGATAGACTCTTGTCAAGATATATCAAATCAGAGCTTAAATTCTGTTAGACTAGAAACTCACTTGTATGTCGCGAATTAAAAGTAGTGTGGCAAGAGATCTAGAGTCAGCTTGAATTGCTGAATCCTCTACTGATTCATCAGCCAAAATCAATATCTGCAAAGACCAGAATTTCCACCATAATTAAATTGGATACATTATAATTGTTATAGGCACAATTTCAAATGATTCCCCTATTATACAGTTTAACTTTAACCCAACTTGCTTCCAACTACTCTATAATCGTGCGGCTGTACAAGCATCAATATTGCAGAGCCCATAGGTGGTCTGATCCCATACATTATGCATCAAGAATGGAGATAATGCAACAAAACACTTAGAGAGGACAAACTAATAAATGTCACTTAACTGAATCAAATGATTCCAATGGAAGGCTTTCCAAGTGACGACGTATAACAGCATTCCCCTCACGATTAACCAGAGATATATTTTCCAATCGATTTATGTCAAGGCCACCATCAGTTAGCTTCTTCTCTCTCTCTTTTTCTGGAACATCATTGAACATCCAGAGTTCTGACCCATGTGCTAAAGATGCATCCAAAACCTAAAGGAACAGAGAGCATTTGGACAGGCCCCAAAAAGTATTAATGCCCACCACAAATAAACAGTTGCAGGGGGCAGAAGGATGCCATGACTCCCCCAAACTTTAAAAAAATAAAATAAAAAAAATGCTTAATATATCATATCATGTGTAACTTTTTATCTCCATAGAGGATTTCCTCATAAGACTATAACTAAAGCTACACCCCAAGGTTGAACATTGGGCCCTTATCTTTTCACATTGCTTTTGGACATTATTACTCAATCAACATATTCAAGAACCAGTGCCTTAATGCATGATTTTTGTTGATGATGTAAATAATGAGTAATGAGAGAATCGAGAGAAGGAGTAAATGGTCGAGTTATAGAAGGAAGCTTTGAAATCACATGGTTTCAATTTATGTAAAAGTAAAACAGAGTATATAAATTGCAAGTTCATCAAGATGCGCACTAGCACTGACTTGGAGGTGAAACCTAGAGATCATACTATACCACAATTCAGATAGTTTAGGTATCTTGGGTCTATCATACAAAGTGGTGGAGAAAGACAGATATGTACATCATCAGATTCAAGCTTAGCAGATGAAATGGAAGAAATCTTTTAAGTGTTAAGCTAAAAGCCAAATATTATCATACAATCATGAGACCAGTAATGCTTTATGGTACTGAATGCGGAGCAATAAAATGCCAACAAAAGCAGAAGTGTTGCAAACATGAGAATGTTATGTTGGACGAGTGATCATATGATCAGGAATGAATGTATTGGAGAGAAAGTAGGAAAGACACTTATGGATGAAAAGATAGTGTTGACACTCGTATGTGCCTTTATTTTAAATTTAAATTTCAAATAAGGATTCTAGAAGATTTGAGTAGTTAAGATCAAGATCAGATAATTTAAATTTGATTTGACTTTATTCTCCTTTATTCTACAAGATTTAGGTAATTAAGAACAAGATCAAATAATTCATATCTGATTTGATTTTATTGTCCTTTATTTTCTCCTTATCTTATCCTTATATTTATTTTCTAATCAGGGTGGTTAGGATCTCTCCTAGACATCTCTGCCAATATAAATCTCATGTAATTCTGATCAATCAATAATAAGAGAGATCATTTTCTTCTCCTAAAATTACATGGTATCCAAACTTCGACTTTGATCCTGTGCTCGCCCACTATGTCTTTCATGAATTATAGAGGTGTCGAAGCTGCAAATAGAGAAGGTCAGGCATTTCAAGCCTCAAATGGAGAAAACATGGAGTAGAAGGGTAACTCTAAGTCACGCCCTTTCACTACGGAACAATTCAAGCACTTGTATAAGTACTTTTCAACTAAAATATTAGTTAATCCATCCTCTTTTCTAGCCCAAAAAAGTACTTCTATTTTCTGTTGCTCTTCTTAGTACCAAGCAAAATTCTAAAGCCCCATGGATCATTGATTCTGGAGCTATTGACCATATGACAACTTGTTCAAAATTGTTCTCCACATATAGTCCTTGTGCAGGTCATAAAAGGATTAGAATTGCATATGGTACCTTTTCTACTATAGCTAGTGTTAGTTCCATTCCTATATCTAAATCACTAACTCTTCACAATGTCCTTTATGCCCCAAGTTTGTCATGTAACCTTTTGTCCATTAGTAAATTGACATATGATTAAATTGTTTGCCTTTTTTTTTTACTCCTTGCAAATTTCAGGAGTTGAGTTTGGGGAGAATGATCACCAGTGCTAAGGAGGTTGATGGACTCTATCGCTTTGAAGATAAAGCTATTTTTAAGAAAAAAACTCAAAGTAACTGTTTCAATTCAGTTTCTATTCATGAAGATGAAAAAATAACGCTATAGCATTGTAGGCTAGGTCACCCAAGTTTTTTTTTTTCTCATAGAAATTTTTTTAAAAATAGAAGTCTCCATCTATTTTGTTGTAAAGTTTGTCAACTTGCAAAGCATCATCATTCCTCTTATTCTCCTCAATCTTATAAAAAATCTAGCTCATTTACTATAATTCATAATGATGATTGGGGACCTAGTCAAACCCTACACTAGGCTTGGCAACGGGGTGGGACGGGGGTGGGTTTTACCATCCCCGCCCTGCCCCCAACTTTGTAAATTGCCCCCACCTCCAATCCTCGCCAGGGCTACAAGTTGGGTACCCATCCTTGCCCCCATTGGGGGTTAGGTTTCTCTGCCCCGCCCCCACCCCCGTCTCCACATTACGAAAAAAATCATAATAATTAAATTTAAAAAAAAAAGCTAATTAAAAAGCAAGTTAATAAATTCAGCCCATAAAAAATTATGCTTTAAATGTCCTCCAATTAATTAGGAATTTAGGATTAGAAATTATATATATATATATATATATATGATTATTTTAGTAATTTTATTATTAGCAGGGGTGGGGGGGGATGGGTAGTAACATCCTCACCCCTGCCCTCGACTTTGGCAATCAGGGAAAACCCAAACCCAGTCACAGCAGGTTTTCCCCGTCAAAGTCGAGGTGGATTCAGACAAGTACCCACGGGTGTGGGTTTTTTTGCCATGCCTACCCTACACCAATGGAAAAAGATAGTTTGTCACCTTTATAGACGATCATACAAGATTAACATAGGTTTACTTGATGGAAACAAAATTTGAAGTTTAGAACATATTCATTTTTTTTTCCATATGATACAAACTTAATTTCGAGAGAAAATCAAAGTATTTCGAAGTGATAATGAAAGGGATTATTTTAACAAAAACCTAAATAAATTTTTCCTTGAAAAAGGCATCATTCATCAAAGCTATTGTGTTGACACTCGACAGCAAAATGTAATGGCTAAAAGGAAAAATAAGCATATACTTGGAAGTTGCTCGGGCTTGTTGTTTCTAAGTATGACACCAAAATATCTTTAGGGTGAAGCAATCTTAACAGGAATATTTTTTTATCAATAGGATACCTAGTAAAGTTTTGAAAGCTCCTTTTGATGTTTTCACAACTTATTTTTTCCAAATAATAGACTCTCACACACTTTACTTCTAAGAATATTTAGGTGTACTCTTTTTGTGCACACTCATGAACCAAATCAAAGTAAGCTTGACCCTAAAGCAAAAAAGTGTGTGTTTGTTGGCTATGTTCCCAACCAAAAAGGATACAAATGTTTTGATCTCATTTCCAAGAAAACCTTTGTTTATATGGATGTTTTTTTTTTTTGAATACTCCTTTTTTTCAAAATCATCCTCAATGGGGAAGAAAAGAGGGAAATATTGTCCAATATTTTCAAACTTTAGATTTTTCAATCTTACAAACTTTAGAGCTTCAAATTTATTGTTTTTAGATTCCATGCATGAAGAAGGAAGTTCAGAGGCTCAAAACGAGGATGAATCAAGTCAGCAAAACCAAGACAACATTCCAGAAACTGTTTTAATTTCTAAACCTGTTTTGGAAATTGAAATTTCAGATTTACAAAGTGTGCTAAGTTCTGAAATTATTGAAACTGAACAAAATGAGACAATTACAACGGATAATAAGGGTGTAAAACCCATTGATCTTGTCTATTCCAAAAAGAAAAAAACCTCAAAAAATAGAGCCAAATGATCCTCAAGGAAGCCATGAATCCAAAGACCCATTAGGTAACAATCAAACATGTTTAAACTATTGTTGAATCTATCCCTGATGATTCTAACCTTCCGATTGCTATTAAAAATGGTATAAGATCATGTAAGGAGCATCTTATCTCAATTTTTTTGTCATATGAAAGGTTATCCCTTTCCTTTCATGCTTGTACTTCAAAACTGACAAAAATAGAAATTCCAAAAGATATATAGGCTGCTCTAAGGGTTTCTGTGTGGAAGGAAGTTGTCTTGGAGGAGATAAGAGCCCGTGAGAAGAATCAAATTTGGAAAAAAGTGGACTTGCCTAGAAGAAAGGCAATTATGAGGTGTAAATGGGAATTTACCATCAAGTATAAGGTAGATAAATCTATTGAGGTACAAAGCCTAGTTAGTTGCTAAAGGCTTCACTCAAATTTATGGTATTGATTACTTACAAACCTTTGCCTCTGTTGCAAAGTTAAACACCATTAGAGTTTTGTTGTCATTAGTTGCAAATTTAGATTGGCTATTACAACTAGATGTGAATAATGCCTTTATAAATGGGAATTTGGAGAAAGAAATCTACATGGATGCACCCCCAAGTTTTGAATCACAATTTAAATTTTTAATCAAAAAGTATGCATGCTTCAGAAATCTCTCTATGGATTGAAACAATCACCTAGAGCTTGGTTTGAAAGATTTGTCCAATTTGTTAAGAAAAAAAGGGTATTTTCAATGTCAAAGTGACAATACAATGTTTGTATACATTCTTCTAAAGGAAAAACAATTGTTCTAATTGTGATTACTAGAGATGATTTCAGAGAAATAAATAAGTTGAAAGCTTCCCTTAAAATATTTTTTGGGGATGGATGTTGCAAGATCGAAAAAAGAAATTGTTGTCACAGAGAAAGTATATTCTAGATCTTCTCAAAGAAACTAGGGTGATGGGTTGCAGGCTATCTGAAACTCCTATATATCCTAATAAAAAACTTTCAAGTGAAGACAAAGGAGATCAAGCAAATACAACTTGGGACCAAAGATTAGTGCGAAGATTGATTTATTTATCTCATACCAACTAAACATAGCCTTTGTAATAAGTTTAGTGAGCCAATTCATGCACTTGCCACATGAAGAAAAGCTTAAGGCCGGTTACAAGATTTTGAGGTATTTAAAAAGTGCTCCGAGTAGAGGACTGATTTTTAAGAAAACTCGACAACAAGGCATCGAAGTGTTCATAGATGCAGACTAGGCTGGATCCATTACTGACCGAAAGTCGGCATCTAACTATTGTACATTTGTTTGGTGAAATTTGGTTACTTGGAGAAGCAAAGAAAAAATGTTGTGTCTAGTAATGCAGAGGTTGAATGATTCGTTGCATTTCATGGTGAGTTTGCATAGTTTCCATTATTATTTTGCATGCATTCTCATCCATACCAAGATAACTAGAAATTACAACCAATAATAACCCTAATGAACCTAAAAAAATGATAAAGGCTCAAAAGAAATCTTCGTTTTGGAACTTTGTTACGCTTTTCTTTTGTTTTTGGTTGGAAAAGAAATGTCTTGCAAGTGTTTTAGCCTTTAGGCAATGTTATCAATGGCGAATAGTGTGGCGAAAGGCCAAAATTTCGCCATATAAACACGCCATTGTGGCCTATGACACTGCCATAGCAGACATCCCTTCACAAATTGCCTATATCGGTTGGCAAAAAATCCGCCACGCCATTTTGCCATGGCGCCGCTATTTAACAACACTACCTTTGGGTGTGTAACTTAGAGATTGGAGAGCATTTGGAGGAACTTGAAGGCCCTTGGAAGCACTTAAATTCACATGGAAGAAAAGGGGAACCGTCTTATCATTGAAAAAAATGAAGATCTTGATGAAAATATGAAGACGGCAACC
The DNA here is from genome assembly GCA_004329165.1 of Spatholobus suberectus. NCBI lineage: Eukaryota > Viridiplantae > Streptophyta > Magnoliopsida > Fabales > Fabaceae > Spatholobus > Spatholobus suberectus. The sequence goes on along the minus strand of CM014732.1, from coordinate 170,634 downwards.
ACAGCAAGGTGGCACTTCCCCACGCCGGTGTGGGTGGATCTTGGTGTTGATTTGTGACTTCCAACAACTCTCACACCAATGTGACTGTTATCACACCGTCGTAGGCAGATCCTGGTGTTGATTTGTGACTTCCAGCAACTTTTAAACCAGTGTGATCGTCATCATAGCGTTGTGAGCAGATCTTGATGCTGATTTATGACTTCCTGAATGCATCACATCACCGTGGGCGCATTAGATTTGTGTTTTACGAATTTTTAAGTTTTATTTTTAGTTGGGCTTGAGCCCATTGTACTCCTAGGCTTTAAATAGACCTTCTTAGGAATTTTTAGGAGTTCTGAACTAGTTTTGCATAATCACGTTTAGGATTGAAGCTTGTGACTCCTCATCCTTTGATTCTTTCTTGGTTTGTTTTCTTCTCTTTCTTTATTTTTCCTTTGGAGTTCTACCATGTTGATGTGTGAGTAGAACCCCTAATTTTCTAGGATTAGAGCCTAGCCCTTGATGACTATCTGAATTAATTGCAATACCTTTATGTCCTTTTGAATTCTCTTAATCTTTTACCTATTATTTTATCTATGTGGAATGATTGATCACCGTTTTGCATGATTTTAGGCATTTTGAGAAAGAACTGACAGGTGAACCCAGACGTTGGATCCATAGAAAAAAGACTTAGGGTTTAAACCATGAGAGTAGGTTTGATCCTTCGAGGACTAAATGAATTAATAAAGAGCTTAAGGGGTTTAAATGAACATAGCCACCACGATAGTAGGGGATCAATTCAATTAGACACACCTCTATATCTTGAAAAAGAATGGAAGATACTTTAGGTTAATTCATCTTTAATGAGAATCAAATAAGGCATTAGGGAAGGTAATTAATCAAATAGAAACTCATTGTGCGAACTCCAATCCTGGAAATTTCTTAATCTTGATTTTGTCAATTTCAATTATTTGCCTTTATCTTCATTCAATTCCCAGTCTTTAAATCTAAAATTTTCCAACCATTATTCTTCATTCAATTTTGATTAAATTTTGATAATTGCAATTCCAAACACACAATCCCTATGGAAGAACAATATTTTATTACTCGACGACCCTGTACACTTACAAGATCGCATCACTAAATATAGGGCAATGGCACAAGGAGTTTGTGAAATTCTATCGCTTAAAAGAATTCGAGAAGAGTTACAACTTCCTATGACTCCCCCGATGAAGTCGTACTGTGATAACAAGGCTGCAATTAGCATTTACCAAAACCAAGTTCAACATGACCAGATCAAGCATGTAGAGATTGAAAGACATTTTATAAAAGAAAAGGTGGATGTGGGGCCATTCGTTCTTACTTCACAGCAAGTAGCAAACATTCTTACAAAAGGATTGTTTTGAATTATTTATAAGCAAGTTGGGCATCTATGCACCAACTTGAAGGGGTGTTGACAGTTTTATGTGCCTTTATTTCACATTTAAATTTCAAATAAAGATTCTAGAAGATTTAGGTAGTTAAGATCAAGATCAAATAATTCAGATTTGATTTGATTTTATTCTCTTTTATTTTGAAAGATTTAGGTAGTTAAGATCAAGATCAAATAATTCATATCTAATTTGATTTTATTGTCCTTTATTTTCTCTCTACCATATCCTTATATTTATTTTGTAATCAAGGTAGTTAGGATCTTTCCTACCCATCTTTACCTATATAAATCTCTCATGTAATTCTAATCAATCAATAATAAGAGAGATCATTTTCTTCTCCTAAAATTACAGATAGTAGACTTGAAACGAAGAGAGTTTCAATGTATGACAAGAAAACTAATAGAAGCCCCCATAAAGAAAAGTTGGTCAAATGAAGGATAGTCTAACAATTAGAAGTAGAGGAAGACCAAGAAGAGCAATAAGTGAAAGTTGAAATTATTAAATGTATTTAAATTTAAATGGCCTCCTTGAACAATTTTGACAAGACACAATAACATTTGATTCGTGTAAATGACCCTACCTAGTGAGAGAAGACTTTGGTTACTATTGCATGGGATAGATATAATTCTAATTGTTATACATTATTAATTGAAGACTGAAATAATAAATCCAATTAATACAAACCTTCTAATATTGAGCATAATTACCTATGTTTTGAAAACCAAATTGGCCGATCGGATCGAGAAACAAGTAAACCAGTCACCTGATTAGTTCAAATAAACCATAAAACTGGCTTGGAGAAAACCAGTCAAAGAACCAGAAAACTGGTCAAAAATCGGCAAAAAACCAGTTCACAATGAGTTAATGAAAAATGCTTAATACTTAATACAACATTATTTTGATATTTTTTTCTTAAAAAAAATAAAAATCAACCAAAAGTATTTGTCATTTTATTTTTTTATTCTAAATATAAACTTGTTTTTATTAATAAATGTTGATGTTTATTGTTAAAATTTAGACTAGAGTGTTATGAAATATTTTATTTGAACTTTTATTGGTACTGTATATGTTAAGAACCTATAAAATTGTTTTATTTTTAATTTTTAATATTATAAAGTTATGATATTATGTTTCTTTAATATTATTTTATGTATGATTTAATTATTATTTTATTAATACTGATTCAATTATTGAATCTTGAACTAATGCCTTAACCGGTTCAATAACTAGTTCGATTTTAAAAACATTGATAATTACAGATTCAAAACATTTCTATAAGTCCTTTAGTATTGATGATATATTTACCATTGCTTAGAAAACTCATCTTATAGATTTTCTAAGTAAGAAAAAACTCAATCGATGAATGATTTGGTGCATCATGAGCTTGATGTACCAAAAATATCCAGAAATGAACTTACTAGCTTATGTAAAAGATTGATGAAAATAGACTCATGAAACAATTAGAACCTACTAATCTTTGGCCTCTACAAAGAAAAATTTCTGGTTCCATCCCTAAACTATCTAGATGCTTATATTAGACACAAACTCGTAGCACCTGTTAATCTAGGTCAAGTACAGCTATAGTAAAAGTAGGATAGGCCCAACCCAATAAGACTACCAACATTACAAGACTCATAACATAATAAGAATCTTGATATTCTAACAAATAAAGACAAGACACAAAAGATGAGAAGCAATTGAAGGCAAAACCACAATCTACCTTTTTACTATCACACCCTTGAAAGTTGGGATCTTGTCAAATAGTGTTAGTTTCAAAGGCATCAAGGAGTACCCAGTTGCACAAAAGCATATTCATGTTCTATTTGCATTACTGATCTAGGTCAAGAACTAGGATAGTAGATGCAACTAGTACAAATCAATCCCAACAAGATTACTAACACAATAAGAGTGCTAATATAATAAAAATCATGATAATCAAACATGAACATATGAAAATGGTAGGTCCCATGCTTTAATTTGATTCAACGATTTTATAACAGTTATGGCATTAGAAATGTCTACATTCCAAAATCAGAGCTCTATCCAATCCTCATAAGGTGGTAACCTTCATAGATTATTACATAATATGGTCCAATGCAGCCATCTTTTATATCCATCCTCCTTTGATGGACTCAAAATGTGAACTTAACAAATTCACTAATAATGAAACAAGAAGAATAAACCGATATACACAAAAAATATACAACAATACTAGGAGTAGGGAAAAGAAAAAGGATAACAAATTAGCCTCTAAAAAGCGCACTTGGATTGATTTCCATATGTTCCCCATCAATTTTGCGATAAAAAGCTCAATGATGGGGAACAAATGGGAAACAATCCAAGAGTACTCCTCTTGGCAAGGTACTCCCCTACTAAACCCAGAGTGTGTTTGTTTCACGGATTAAAAACTCATTCTCAGGAATGTGAACTTGGGAATGTAATATTCCCATGTTTGTTATGAGTTTTATAGAAATATTCTTGGGTATTGTTCATTTCCAAGAAAGCACCATGATTTACTTCATTTTTATTCCCATGGTGAGGGGTGGGAAAGTTATATTCCCATGGAAATGTGGGAAGTTATTTGCTAATTCAATTATAATTTCTATTTCAACTCTTATTTTTTATTTTAATTATTTTATATTTTAAAAAATATTCCTAGAGATGTTAAAATCTAACCAAACGTATTTTTAAAGATTCCCAAGAATAACATTCTTGGTTATAATATTCCTAGGAATGTGATCGCTAGAAATGCAATATCATACCTTGAAACAAACATCCCCTAGAGTTCTCTCTAGGATAAAGTGCTTCTTTGACTCAAGTCTCATACTCACTAAATAAGGAAATTCAAATATCATTCAATAATCAAAACTGCTCAAGGTTTACAAGGGTCTATACATAGACAACAAGGCCCAAACAAAATACCGCCCAAATACAGTACAGCTCCAACATAATAAATTAATCAATTTCAAAAGATAAAGCAACGAACTTCCTCTAAATTAAGATAAAATCACTACATACAAAATAATTCCAAATCAAAAGTCCTAAATATGAAATCAGAAACCCTAAATAATAACTATAGCTAGTAATCCAATCTACATAAGCCATTTGGTCATAGAGGCTTTGATATCATATCAAAGGCTAACTATCCCAAATTAAGCTATTAGGCAAAGATACATGAATGTTTTTATAAATTTATATCACATCTCTAACAAAGGTAATAAAAAAATTAAATTTTAAATGTTAGAAACTGAGTGTAGATGTAAGTCAAGCCAGTAACTTTCAAATCCAAAGAATCAAGAATGATGCAGATAGTTGGAGAATTAATAGCAGACATGCAGTCAAATTTAATGCTACAAAAATAACATGAAATTTTTTCTAACATGTCTTCTGCCATTTCATACACTATGGTAACTGAAGTAAAGAAAAATAGGGACCATAGCAGCAGATTTCTTAAATCATTACCATGATCATATCCTCCATATCACGCCTCCAACCACAAAAAAGTATTCTCTCTGGAGATTTTGGATAAACAAAGTCCTTGGGTAAGCTTCCCCTCCAAACCTGAAATCAACAAGGAAAAGGGGCAAGGAACCATATCATTCAATCTCCCTCATTCATCCACAAAATAAAATGTTCTTGACTTCCTTGGCTTTACTACTCTCAATGTGTTAAAATGATCACTGTTAGCCCTTCATAAATAAATTTATTCTAATTCAATTATCAGTTGTGCCATGCTTAAAGCCCAAAACAGACAATGTTATCCAATGAAAAGAAGTTAGTAGAGATTTGTCGAGCTATAAATGTAGATATTGTAAATTAAATGTAAATTATTTTAGAGTATCAACTATCAAGTTTGAAATCCTTGGAACTTAGGGATTCTATTTAGGAGTTTGTCTAGGAAGTTATTTCTAACTATTAGGAGATTATTTCTGATTATTAGGGGTGATTTGCTTCCTTCTATGTAGTCTTGTACCATTCTATAAATACATGTGTAAGTCTCATTTTCAAATTATCAATGAGAATCATTCTATTCTCTCTTTAAATTGTGATTTTCCACATCGTATCGGAGCTCTAGCATCTACTGCCTCATGTCAGTGGGTGTCATTGTTGTAACTTCTCCAACAAGCCTTCATTGTTGTTTCCTATTTCCTTGGACGACCTTCACTACTGCTACAACTCTTACCTCTTTAGTGATTCAATTTTCATCACTGTCACTCTTTATTCTGTTACTGTTCAAAACCTACATCATATTAGGATCTGAATCTGAGACCATTATATCAAACAATTCAAATCCAACCGATGATTCTAGCTCTGTGCAGAAGACCGGGGAGCTTCAAAAGCATTCGAGCCTTTTACAGGCTCAATGGAAGAAACTATCTTAAACAGTCCCAAATTGTGCGCACCCACCTCAAGGGCAAAGGATGCTTTAGTCATCTCCTTGAGAAGGGACCAGATCCAAAGGACCTGAAGTACAACGCATAGGGCGAGGAGGATTCCACGATCATGTCCTGGTTATGGGACTTCATGGACACAACAATTAGTGACACTTGCATGTTTCTCAATATAGCTAAGGATATTTGGGACTTCATTAGCCCATGCATATTCTAAAGCTCATGATGTTGCTCAAGTTTATGAGATTAAAGTCAAGACTGCTACCACTAAGCAAGGGACCAAGAATGTGACAGAATATGAGACTATGCTACAATACTTATGGCAAGAACTTGATCATTATTGAGTCTTTTAAATGAAGTGTAATATAGATGCAGCTCTTTTAAAAAACTGCATTGAAAAGGGCAGTGTATGACTTCCTAGCTGGATTGAACCCTAAATTTGATCATGTTAGAGATCAGATTCTTGGAAAAAAGGGCCCACCTTTCTTAGAAGAGACTATATCCATACTCTGAGTAGAGGAGAGAAAGAAGGATGTTATGCTTTACAACCATTAGATGTTTATGCTCTAGTTGCTAAACTAGATCAATCACAGAAAGGAAAGGGCCAAAATGCCGAGAACTAGTGGAAGAAAAATAAGGACAATTTGCAAAAGACCAAGGCACGCAAAGGAAAAATGGTGGAAACTGCATGGAAGGCCTCCAAGCAAGGATTGGAGAATTGTGGAGGGAAGCAATGGTCTCCAACTCATATGGTAGAACAATCAGAAGTTGAAGAACACTCCTTAGTTGGAGGATTCAACAATGAATGTTGGAACCAAAGACGTATGAAGCGTCTAATCTCTCAAAATTTTGAAGATAACAAACTTATTAAAGTTTAAGTTTCTGTTTAAGGTTAATGAACTTACAGCGTCCAAAACCGTAGCGTCCAACGCGCTAGTCTTAAAAAGCGTCCAATATACTCATATATGACAATCGTCCAACGAGAAAGTTTTTTTTGGACTAAGTATCTTAAAGCTTAGACACTTGTACTAAACGCGTTCATACGTAAGTTCTTAAACAACTAAGTTTTAAAAAAAAAAAAACTCGTCCAATCTATACAACTTTCATATATATCTCGAGACTAATGCTTTACCTTTTCAAGAGATCTAATGTTCAAATTATTCAAAACATTAAATGAAAGACAGATACATCTCAGTGCAAAAAAAACTCGTTCAATCTATACAACTTTCATATATATCTCGAGATTAATGTTTTACCTTTTAAGAGATTTAATGTTCAAATTATTCAAAACATTAAATGAAAGATAGATACATCTTAGTGCATAAGTGTAGCATTTCAAAAAAAGGAAGTCAACTTATCAAGTTGCCCAGCCAAATGAAGAATGTTCAGAAAAGTATATCGCCAATGCAGTCCTGCACTTTCTGTTTTGGTGCAAGTTCAAAAGTTACCTTTTTTGACTTGTCTGAGAGCTCAATACATGCGCTTCTTTCTCGAAGACTGAAGCTGAAGCATCTTCAACGGCTCTTTTATTATGAAGACTATATATATCAAGGAAGCAAAATGAAGAATATACACACACATAGACGCTGATTGTGAGATATACTGAAAAAGAACAAACTACTCTCTTACGTCCACTAGACGATCCCTGAATATTTTTCGAGAAAATTTTGTATTGTAGTAAAACTTTCATATTCTCACATTGTGAGTTGAATTCGTTATAAACCATTGTTGTTGTTGTGAAAACCTAGAGAGGCTTAGTGAGAAAGAATATTTGAGTGGTTAAGCAATCTGAGTTAATTGTGTTGTAAGGCTTGAAGAGGCAGTGAAAGAATACTTGTGTAACCTAAGGTTGGTTAGTGAATACCTTCTGGGTGAAGGGACTGGATGTAGCTCAAGTTTGAGTGAACTAGTATAAATCCTTGTGTTATTGTTCTCTTATCATTTTGCTCAAATTGTTTTGAACTTGTTTTTTGTTTAAATTTAAAAGTTTTAAATAGCACAATTCAACCTCCTTTTCTTGTACTATTTTCGCTCTTTCAATGAAGAGTTCAGGAAACTAAGAGACTTGCTAGGAACTATAGAAAAACCCTCTAGATCTTGCTCTCTTGCTCTTTCAAGTATACCTTCTTGCATGAGTGCCTCATACTCTATCAACTCTTGGATAATAGACTCCAGAGCCACAAATTATATGAATCCCACATCATAACTCCTTCATACTTGTAATCCATCCACAAGCAATAGAAAAATTATTGTTGCCAATGGTTCTTTAGCAACTATTGCATGCTTCGGAGATATACATACCTTACATATTCTCATCCTAAGAAATGTTCTTTATGTACCAAAGTTATCAACCAGTCTTGTTTCAATACAAAAACTAACCCATGACCTCAATTGCTCTGCCATCTTCTCTCCCTCTTAATAGTGTTTTCCAAGAACAGGGCTTGTGAAAGAGGATTGGACTTGCTCAGGAAAGGAACGGAATCTAATACCTTGACTCATTCCAAGAATCCTAGAAGAATCAGCCCCCTTGACTCTTAAGGATACTATTTTGCTGTATCATCTTCACTTAGGACATCCCTAATTTAATGATCTGAAAAATATGTTTTCCCACTTGTTTTAAGCAGTAGATATCTCTTAGAATTTAGGCTTAAGGCCTAACTCGATCCCACAAAACTGGCTTGTAAGGTGAGGATTGCCCAAACCTTATAAGGACTGCATTGGACATATCTCTACTTGATGTGGGATCATAACCCACTAAGAGCGATGTCCTGGTGGCTCCACATTACGACACTTCACAAAACTTTTTTGATCAGCCCCTCCGTAGGTACTACTCTGATACCATCTTACAATTTGGGTTTGGGCCTAACTCAACCCCAAAAGCTAGTTCATAGGGTGAGGGTTGCCTCCCACTTATATACTCTATCTTGGTACTATCTCTAGCCGATGTGAGACTTGGATTTTTCCCAATACACCCCCTCACACCCAGCACTATTGGACTTGGTTCGTGAATAATATGGTAGGTGTCCCATTAATGAATCTAAGATAGGCTCTGATACCATCTTAGAATATAGGTTTGGCCCTAACTCAACTCCACAAAACCGGCTTGTAAGGTAATGATACCAGACTACAAGAGGAGACTAAGAAGGAAGACATGGAAAGACTTGAGGATATTCTACAAGGATTGGAAGGACATATAACAAGGGCTAGGAGCAAGAGGATACAAGAAGAAATAGCCAACGAGCTCAACAAAGCGATATTTTCAAGGTCCTTAATGCAAGAGGAACCAAGTCTCCTTAATTGGAGCAAAATTGAGGAAGAAACTAAGCTGGCAGAAATGTTCATGCTCGTGAACCATTGTTCACACCCGTGAATGATTCGGCAACAAAATTATTTGTAGGCAAAATTGTTCACACCCGTGAACAAGAGTTCACCCTAGTGAATTGCGTCAGACTTTGTTTTCGACGTTTATTTCGTATTTCGCCTGTTTTTGAGCTTTTTGAACCTTTGGGCCCTTAGTTTATGAGTTAATCTTTGTTTAATGTGTTAGGCTTGGACCTATGAGGTACAAATACCTTAAAAACACCTTTGTAATCAATTTATAATAATATTTGAGATTAAGCATTGCTTAATTAGTGAGTTGAGAGCTTCTCCTCCTAGGTTCTTGTGATGAACCAAATGATTCTCATCAAAGGTGCTCCAATCCCTTTGTCGCGAGTTTTTGATCCGAAATTATCACTCTTCGATTAAGTGTGGCGTAGTCTTCAGTCCGAACTTATCACTCTTCAATTAAGTGTGGCATTCTTCTTCCGATCCATTCCTCTTCTCTTCCATTTTTGCATTTTCTCATCTTTGAAGTTCATGTGTTCAACAATGGTTATTCTTTGATTCGATTCTGGAATGGTCCGTTGTTTGCATTCCAATCTAGGATGCTATCAGGTGAGGACTGCCCAAGCTTTATAAGCCTCTATTTAAGCCATATCTCTAATCGATGTAGGAATAAACCACCACTTGAGGTTAATATTAAGGCAGCCCCCAAAGATGCTGTAACTATGGTGGGCTAAGGGTGACCGCAATTAAGGCGGCTTTCCAACAATATCTCTGAATTTCATTGCGATATTTGCAAGGTAACCAAACATAATTGTGTGACTTTTCCTATCAGCAATAAAAGAAGCTTGCAGCTGTTTCAATTAATTCAGTGACATACAGGGTCCCTCTATTGTACCAAATGCTTCTAAGGCTCATTGGTTTGTATCCTTAATTGACGACTACACAAGTCACTTGGCTTTATCTTCTCAAGCAAAAATCTGAAGTGAGTACTGTTATACCATTTTTCACTCAATGATTAAAAATCAATTTGGGGTCACAATAAAAAGGTTCAGATCTGACAAAGCAAGGGATTATTTCAATCAAAGTTTGTCTCCTTACTTTCAATCACAAGGAATTATCTATGATTCATCATGTGTTTACATACCCAACAAAAGGGGGTGGTCGTGAGGAAAAATAGGCACTTACTCAATATTACCTCAACTTTTCTCCTTCAAGGAAAGGTTCCTAATCTTATTGGGGAGAGACTGTTCTCACTACCTCATACATGATAATTAGACTGCCCTCAAGTGTGTTGGACAACAAAAGCCCCATAGAGGTCTTAAACAGCTTCTATCCTTACTTCAAGACTTCAAATGGACTCATTCCTTGAGTATTTGGGTGCATAGCCTTTGTTCATGTTCATAACCAACATAGAAATAAACTTGATCCTTGGGTTGTCATGTGTGTTTTCCTTGGTTATTCTACCACTCAAAAAGGTTACAAGTGCTATGACCCCTTATATGAAAAATGGTACTTATCTGTTGATTCTCCAAGACTTCTTCTCAAGAGGAGATTTCAATGATAGATGATGACTAATGTGAGCTTCTTGAACTACCAAAAAGGCCAGCAAGTATTGCCAAGCCATTGCGTACACCTGCTTCAATAAACTCTACTCCTAACTCGAAGATTGAGCCTAATATAGTCTCCTAAATCAGCTAGTGAAACATGGCATGAGGTACTCAACCCTGCCATTGAATCTGCCTCACAAAGTATTACTCCCTATTTCCCAAAATTCTCTAAAGTGTACTCAAGAAAAAGAACCGTTCCTAAAAAGAGATAAGTTCTAGAATCCAACCCAAGTCCTAAAATAGAGACAGTGCACAGAACTGAACAAATAAACAAAGTCCCTTCCATCCCTATAGACCTAGATCTTCCCAATTAGAAAAGGTACTAGAAACTGTATTGAAAATCCCTTTATCCTTTATCTAATTATGTATCACCTGAGTGCTAATCAGCCAACCATAAAAGGTTCATTGTGAGTCTGAATTTTGTTGTCCCTAAAACTGTTTCTGAGGCCTTGTTGGAAAGGGAATGAAGGGATGCTATGAAAGAGATGAATGCCTTGGAAAAGAACAATACATGGGAAATTGTTGACAAACCCAAAGAGAATATTGTTCACTACAAATGGATTTTCACATTGACGTACAAGACAGATGGATCCCTTGAAAGATACAAAGCAAGGTTGGTCGCCAAAGAGTACATCCAAGGTCATGGGATTGATTATTAAGAAACATTCACCCCTGCTAACAAAATGAATACTGTAAGAATTTTGTTATCCTTGGCTGCACACTTTATTTGGCAACTTCTTCAATATGATGTTAAGAATGCATTTCTCCATGGTGACTGTTATAGAAACTGTGTGTGTTTAACCCACACACTAGTAGGTTTATTGATAATCACAGAATTACAAAAAAATAAGGAAACGGGTTCAAGATTCCTAAGAATCAGCTATGGGATAATTACCCTATTTACAGTGAATAAAATCAGACCTATATAGTTTCCTAGTTACTTTATTTACAATGAATCAGATCTTTAACACTCCCCCTCAAACTGGAGCATATATGTCATATGTGCCAAGCTTGTTACAAATATAATCAACACGAGTCCCCTTGAGAGATTTAGTAAAAATGTCTGCTAGTTGGTCACTGGAGTTGACAAAATCAATGGTAATTTCTCCTGAGAGTACTTTCTCTCTCACAAAGTGACAATCTATCTCGACGTGTTTAGTCTGTTCATGGAAGACCGGATTAGATGCAATGTGGAGAGTGGCTTAATTGTCGCAGATAAGCTTAAGTGTCCTGAGTATCTCCAAACTATAACTGTTGGAGAAGTTGCCTAAGCCATGTAATTTCGCATGCAGCTGCTGCCATGGCTCGTTATTCAGCTTCGGCACTGGATCTAGCAACAGTATTTTGCTTCTTGCTTCTCCATGAAATTAAATTTCCTCCAATGAAAACACAATAGCCAGAGGTGGACCTCCTATCTGATGGAGATCCTGCCCAATCAGCATCAGAGTAACAGACAATTTTGGTGCTGCCTTTATCTTCATATAAGAGTTCGCGGCCTAGTGCATTCTTGATATATCTAAGGATGCGCATGACAGCATCCAAATGACCATCACAAGGGGCGTTAAGGAACTGACTTACCACACTCACTGCAAATGTGATGTCTGGCCTAGTGACAATGAGGTAGTTGAGTCTACCAACAAGTCTGCGATATCCTCCCGGGTCTTCAAGTGGCTCCCCCTGACCCGGAAGAAGCTTGGCGTTGGGGTCCATAGGAGTGTCACTAGGACGACAGTCAAGCATACCCGTCTCGGTGAGAATATCTAGAGCATATTTTCGCTGGGAAATGGCAATGCCGGAAGTGGATTGAGCAACCTCGATGCCCAAAAAATATTTGAGCAGACCCAGATCCTTAGTCTAAAATTGAAGCTGAAGGTGAGATTTGAGCCGACGGATACCGTCAGAGTCATCACCCGTGATGACAATGTCATCAACATAGACCACCAAATAAATGCACAAGCCAAACAGCGAGTGAAGGGTAAAAACAGAGTGGTCTGCCTCGCAACGAGTCATGCCAAACTCAAGTAAGGCAGAGCTAAATCAGCCAAACCAAGCACAGGGAGACTGTTTCAGGCCATAGAGAGAACGGCGAAGGCGACAAACAAGGCGAGCTCCACCAGAAACAATAAAACTAGGGGGTTGGTCCATGTAAACCTCTTCTTGCAACTCACCATGCAAGAAGGCATTTTTAATATCCAACTGGTTAAGCAGCTAATGGCGGATGGCAGCCATAGCAATGAACAGTCAAACAGAAGTAATCTTGGCCACAGGGGAAAAGGTGTCCCCATAGTCGAGGCCAAAAATTTGAGTGTAGCCCTTAGCTACCAAGCAAACTTTGAATCGATCAATAGTGCCATCCAGTCCAACCTTCACTGTATAAACCCAACGACAACCAACAGTAGTCTTGTCAGGAGGCAAGGGAACAAGCTCCCATGTTCTACTTACTTCCAAAGCAGCCATTTTGTCCAACATCGCCTGCTGCCAACGGGGATTAGTCATGGCTTCTCCTGTAGACTTAGGAATAGACACAGAATCCAAAGAGGAGATAAAAGAGAAATAGGAAAAAGATAAATGGTTATAATAAAGAGTACAAGCATATAATGGATGAGGATTGCAAGAGGACCGAATACTTTTACGCAAGGCAATGGGAAGCTCATGTGCAGGAGACATTGGTGGAGGGGCGGTTGGAGCAGGAGATGATGCTGGCGGATCAGTAGGTGGGGCCGCTGAGGGAAGTCGTGGGCAACGCTGATAGGTAATTAGTGGTGGTGGAGTAGAGATAACGGCTATCGTTGGAATAGGTAGAGTATCTAGAGGAGCAACGCTGGTGGTAGGTATCGAGAAGAATGGAGTAGACTCAAAGAAAGTGACATCAGCAGAAACAAGATACCATTGAAGTTGAGGGCAGAAGCAACGATATCCTCTCTGAAGGCGAGAGTAACCCAGAAAAACACATTTAAGGGACTTAGCAGAGAGTTTATGTTTAACTAGAGTGAGATCATGGACAAAACAAGTGCAACTGAAGACACGAGGAGGAACAGGGTAGAGGTCCTGTTTAGGGTACAAAATGGAGAACGAAGTTTGATTGTTGAGTACAAATGAAGGCATGCGGTTAATCAAATAACAGGCGGTAAGAAGTGCATCACCCCCAAAGCGGAGAGGAACATGATAGTGAAGGAGGAGGGTACGAGCGGTGTCAACGAGGTGACGATTTTTCCGTTCAGCAACACTATTTTGTTGTGGTGTATGAGCACAGGACGTTTGATGAATAATTCCCTGTGAGGTTAGAAAGGATTGAAACTGGGAAGACAAGTATTCTCTGGCATTATCAGTGCGTAAAATTTTAATGGAAGTCCCAAATTGATTTTGAATTTCATGCGAGAATCCTTGAAATACAAGGAAAACATCAGAACGATTTTTAATTAAGAAAACCCAAGTACAACGGGAAAAATCATCAATAAACGTAACAAGGTAATAATATCCTAAAGTTGAACAAACGCGACTAGGACCCCAAATATCAGAGTGAACCAAAGTAAAAGGTGACGCAGCACTTTTATTGACATGAGAACTATAGGAATGACGAACATGTTTTCCTAACTGACATGACTCACATTCTAAGGACTTAAGAGAAGAGAGGGTAGGAACCAAAAGGCATAATTTGTCCAAATTAGGGTGACCGAGGCGCTGATGAGTAAGTTTTGGTGAGGGCATGGAGACACAAGCAACTGGTGGTGAGAGCTGATACAATCCCCCAGACTCATGTCCTGCTCCAATCGTCCGTCCGGTACGTCAATCCTGAACAAAGACAGAATTATTAACAAACAGGACAGAGAAATCAAGTGTGCGGGTGAGCTTGCTAATTGAAATTAAATTGAAGGGACAACCAGGAACAAACAAAACAGAATTTAAAGAAAGATTAGGAAGGGGGTGGGTTTGACCAATACCACGAACTGAAATGTGAGAGCCATCTGCAAGAGTTATAGACGGCAAAGTGTCGGAAAAAGACAGCTGAGAGAAAAGAGATTAGTTACCAGTCATGTGATCGGAGGCACCGGAGTCAAGGATCCATGGGCCAAGGGAGGAGGATTGGGAGACAAAGGCAACAGGATTACCAGACTAAGCCACAGCAGTAACAGGCGAGGCAGGTTGCTGGGCTGCTCAGAACTGGAGGAAATCATGATACTCAGCAGCGAAAATAGTAACATCTGTTGGTGGAGCAGGTTCGGCAACTAGAGCCACATTTGTTGATTTCGATTGTTCTTGAACTTTGGTGCGACAGTCTGCTTCAATGTGGCCAAAGCGGTGACAATAAGTGCAACGAGGACGACTTTTGC
Organism: Spatholobus suberectus; assembly: GCA_004329165.1. Lineage (NCBI taxonomy): Eukaryota > Viridiplantae > Streptophyta > Magnoliopsida > Fabales > Fabaceae > Spatholobus > Spatholobus suberectus. The sequence continues at coordinate 155,566 of CM014732.1, read as the reverse complement.
CATCACGTCCCCCGCCACGACCACCACGGTGAGGAGTGGGAGACAAGGGCAGAGGAATCAGCAAAGGGGGCAGATGGATGTCCAAAAGCATGCGGAGTTGAGAGACGTAACAGCTGTTCACTAATCATGTCATAGGTAGGAATAGTAGGGCCAGAGCGGATTTGGTTACGCATTGAGTCAAGGTCAGGTGGGAGACTAGCGAAGGCAAGAACCATGAACAGATTACGCTATCGTAAAAAGGTCTCTGCATCACTAGTGAACGACATTAGATTATTAAAATCAGCAATCAAACGATCGAGCTTACCAAGATACGTCTGCATGTCCATATTCTCAAGTTTGGTGGATATCATGGCGGTCACCACACTGTAGAGACGATGGACATCATTGGAGTAGACTTTCTTGATTTTGGTCCAAACCTCATAACATGTGGGGAATGCCTGGTATTAAGGTTGAAGGTTGGGAGCAATAGAGAACCATAGGACACTGCATAAAGAGGCATCAATCTGTTGCCAACGAACACGTTCCTTGTCGGGAATATCCGTGGCATTAGTGGTCAAGTGGTCGGCACGACCTTGACCATGGAACCACAGCTGGACAGCAGCAGCCCAAGTGCTGTAATTAGCTGTTCCAGTTAATTTTTCGCAAGGAATTAACGGAACAGTGGTAAAAGTCACTGCAGAGGCGGAAATGGAAGAGGAACCAGGAGAGGCCATGGAGAAGAGAGCCAAACAGGATCGAAAAAGGGCGCCGGGGGCAGGTGGTGGGGGGGGCGCCGGCCAGTGGGTCTCGCCAGAAAAAGCGTCACACATTGATCTGGGCAGATCATGTGAGATGCACACGGCGGCGCGTGGGGGCACATGAGGCAGCGAGCGGGGGCACGTCTGGGCGCGCGGAGGTCGCCGGAGGGTGGCGACTCCGGTGGAGGGGTGTCGCCGGAGAAAGGCAGGTGCAACGGTGGCCAACGGAGCTTCGCAGCTGTGCGTGGTACTGTTCACGCGTACCAAACAGTGGGGGGACACTGCAACGAAGAGAGGAATCGAACTAGGACTCCTGATACCATGTTACAGAAACTGTGTGTGTTTAACCCACACACTAGTAGGTTTATTTATAATCACAGAATTACAGAAAAATAAGGAAACGGGTTCAAGATCCCTAAGAATCAGCTATGGGATAATTACCCTATTTACAATGAATAAAATCAGACCTATATAGTTTCCTAGTTACTCTATTTACAATGAATCAGATCTTTAACAGTGACCTAGATGAAAAAATCTATGAGTATTCCACAAGGTTTTGAAGGAGACAAATAAATAACAAAGTTTGCAGGCTTCAAAAGCTCTTTATGGATTAAACCAATCCCCTAGAGTTTGATTTGGGATATTTGCAAAGGTAGTTTAGGTACAAACAAAGCCAAGGAGATTGCACCCTCTTTGTCAAACATTAAGTGATAGGGAGTAACTATCCTCCTTGTGTATGTTGGTGACATCATAATAACTAGGAATGATGAGGAAGAGAAGGGAGAATTGAAGTAGAGACTGGTCTGGGAATTCGAGATAAAAGAACTGGGAAAATTGAAGTATTTTCTCGTAATTGAAGTGGCATACTCTAACCCAGGGGTCTTCATATCTTAGCAAAAATATGTGACTGATTTATTTGTAGAAAAAGGAAAAACTGGATGTAAACCAGCACCTACTCCAGTGGATCCCAATCATAAGCTAGGAGAAGCCAAAGAAAAACCAGCAATAGACAAAAAATGTAACAAAAATTGGTTGGAAGACTTGTATATCTTGCTCACACTCAGCCATATATTGCATATTCTATGAGTGTCATCAGTCAATTCATGCATGACCCAAGAGAACCACAACTTCAAGCTGCATACAAAATTCTACACTAATTGAAGGGCAGCACTGGGACAGGAGTCCTATTCAGGAAAAGTGAAAAACTGAGTCTTTAAGCTTACACTGATGCAGACTGTGCAGATTCACTAGTGGATAGAATTTTGGCTTCCTGGTATTGTACTTTCTTGGGAGGAAATTTAGTTACATGGAAAGGCAAAAAACAAAATGTGGTAGCTAGATCATTTGTGGAATCAGAATTCAGATCTATTGCTCAAGGAGTGCATGAATTGCTATGGATAAAAATTATCCTAGATAACTTGGAAGTCAAGTTGGAAGGTCCCATGAAGCTGTATTCTATTGAGTCAACAAGTTAGTAATTAATGTTGCCCACAGTCCAATACAGAATTATAGGATGAAACATAATGAAATAGATAGACACTTCATCAAGGAAAAGCTAGAAGAAGGCCTAATGTGTATGTCCTATATTCCATCTGGACAGCAGGTGATGTGCTCACCAAGGGGCTGAACAGTTCTAATTTCCATGATCTAATTACCAATTTAGGAATGGAAGACATGTATTCTTTAGCTTGAGGGGGGTGTCGAGCTGTAAATGCAGATATTGTAAATTAAATGTAAATTATTTTAGTGTATCAGGTTTGAAATTCCTATAAATAGAATTTAAGGATTCTGTTTGGGAGTCTGTCTAGGAAGATATTTCTAATAATTAGAAGATTTTTTCTGATTATTAAAGGTGATTTGTTTCCTTCTATGTAGCCTTGTACCATTCTATAAATAACTGTGTAATATCATTACACTCTGAAATTATCAATGAAAATCATTCTATTCTCTCTTCAGATTGCGACTTTCCACAAGATTCATTAGCTCTTATCGCATACCAAATTAGCTCAAATAAACTTCATTTTTTATTAACATTTGACCATGTATTTGCCATGAACTAACCATGGAACAGACGTTAATAGAGAAAAGAACAGAAAAACAGCAATTTATGTGAGACAAAGCACCATAGGCAAGGATGCTGGGGCATAGGTATCATCATCCTCTGCAATAACCAGAACCTCATCACCTTCTTGCAGAACATAAGAGTCATCTGGATTCAAAATAATTTTACCACCATATTGTGCAACTTTGATTCCACAAGGAATTGCAGCAGGAAAGCTGATTAATACATCCTCAAATTGCATGCCTTCCAACTGCGGCCATCTTTTGATGTAGAATTCACAATTTTCAAATCCAAGTATATCTTCCCAAATCTGCCAAAGAAAGCTCATCAATTTTTTTAAAAAATCTTAATAAAATGAAAAAATTTATTAGAGAGAAGATGCAGAGATCAATATCTCATCCTAAACTGTAGCGCAAAAAGAAAATAAAGTGGCACAAGGCCAACCCAATAAAGCTCCCCAGTCACTCTACAAATCTGAAAGAAACTAAGAGAGCATGGACAGAACACCAAAACGAGGCCATAAAGGCAATCCTATCTCACAAAAAATGGAAAGATAGGGAACAAAGCCCCCCAAAAAATATAAGTAATACACTATACATGCAAAGTGTCAATCATGTAGTTATTCTTGTTAGGAATTAATTAACTTGAAAACAATAATTGAGAATTTTTGCACTGGATTAACATTATGAATTATGCAACTTAAAAACACCAGGAAATGGTAGTAGATTTTGACCTGTGCAAGTCCAGGCTGCCTAGCACATTGAATCATCAAGCGACCAATGACATCATGAGCTACAACAGTTTCAACAAGATCACCACCCACAAGTTTAACAAGGACCTCATTGTCTAGATCACTCAATTCAACTACTATGTGCCCTCGTAATCCTTCTTTTACTCCAGTCAGACTTAAGACTGTTCTCAAAGCACGGGCATCACTCTGTACCAACAAAAAGCAAGTTAACGGTTATCCACCTTATTAAACATGAGCAGATCATCACTCAATCAGACCTGATCAGCATTCCCATCTTCAGCAAGGACAATTATTGCACGTGCTTTTGAAACAGAAACCTGTATATCACATGGTTTTAGCAAAAAAATATACAAATTAAAACTGGGCAAAATCTTCCGCAAGAAGTGAACATTTATGCCATAATATACTGTAACAACTGAAGAAAAATAATACAACATTAAAAAAAATGCTTGTAGCAGTAATTGGGTAAAGCTTCAAACTTGAACAAAGCAATATCCACAGTTTTCAAAATGGCATTTTGTGTGAGAAGAATTTGTGAACAGGTTGTGCAGCATGGTAATTAAACTATTCAGTCAGTATTCTTCTGATAGATACTGGTTCAGAATGTAGAGATTAATGGAAAGAAAGGGAGGGAATTTCATTAAATATGGTCCTCCTACTCTGGTCTCTCCCACGCAAACTAATTGATTTACTTACATTTGATTCCTCTATTTATACCCTACCTCTGCTACTGTAGTTAGGGAGTTAACTAACTATAACAACTTCCCTAACAATTTTAACTAACAAGGCCTAACTGAGACTGGCCCACTTGGCCCTTTGGGTTATTCTTATTTCTTCTAACATATACTTTCCTAATAGAGGCATGCTGCTAAGAGCTAACATCTTCCAAAATTGCAATCTGTGTGAGTTCTTACAGCAGCAGAAAGAGATATGGCTAAACTGACTGATAGCAAGTTTAATTTGGTTCAGTTCTGGCAACTGTAATTGAACCAATTACTTGAAAATAAAGGGACCAACTTAATCAGTTCAGTTGGTCTGGTCCCTAAAAGCCAACCAACCAAACTGACAAACACATCAATGATGTTACAATTTTCATACCCCTTTGTTTTCTATTCATTCATGGCTAGGGCTCTACTGAACTTTTACGAAAACAATAAAACAAGTCTAATTATTTAAAACATATTAGAATAAGCCAAACAGCCTCTCTTAAACAAAGGCAAACATCCTCCTCCTTGCAATTCCTTGCAGACCTCTACAGAAATGGGGGAAATACAGATCAATATGCACAGTTATTGCTCTTAAAAATCCTTTAAAATATAGGTTAACATTAGAATTCATTATTATACCAGACATACAGCAAATCACAATTCCAAAGGGTTAAGGTAGATCCTACACCTTTTTCAGATCAGCCAGAATCAGAGGGCTGCCACTTCTGCATATGACAGATGTTCCTTTGAAATCGAACTCCATTTTTGCAATGTCAAGCTCCATTTCTTCCTTGTCTCGCTCAGCCATCACTGCAACAGTTCCTCCACCCAGACTCTCATTGGCTATGACAAGCTGATTTAGTAATGAACCCTGCACATCCAATCATGTTATTTGGGGTCGAGATACGTGAGTATTTCAAAAAGCCAATCAATTAGGTAGATCACTTGGGCATAGAAACAGCAATAAATTGATATATATTTGAATTGTTTACAATGAATTATTCATTAGTTCCTCAAAAAATTTATAAGGATGGTCACAAGACATCCAACAGATGGTAACACCAGAATCTTACCAATTTATCACTCCAACCAAGAATTAAAGTATGATTTTGCTCAACCACCTCGCTTTTTCCTTTCCTCAGTGAGTCAAATTTCTCAGATATTGCATCGGACACAAGTCCAAGCATCATTGCAAATATAAGCATCCCACCAAAGCTAATGGAAACCGCAACTAACCTTGGACCAATACCTTGGGAGCTGGCATGATTGCCAGAATCAGCAACGTATGTCCAAGATAACCAGAGGCAATGTGCTAAATCCTCGGTAGTTACCCCAAAAAGGGCCAGTCCTCCAAGAAAAATTAGCAACAGCGTTGCAACTAACAACACGAGGGGTTTAGCATAAGGGTAAACTGATAAAAAGACATCAACCCGATATGCTATTTGCTTGTTTAGAGAAACTTGTTCTGATATATTATCAGAAAATCTTGATTTTGATACATAGTCTATGTACTTGAAAATGATGAGAGGGATAAAAAGAAGTGTGAACGAGAAAAAAACAGCTAGATTTCTTTTCAAGTTTTCACGTGCCCAAGGATCCGCGTCCTGAGATGTGGAACTTGTTACGTTCAGGGTGTCCAACTTGTGGCACGCATGTAATCTGAGATTAAGGCCGAGAATCTCACCCTACAAAGAAAAGTTATAGTTTGCTTCAGTTGTTAAGGATGAAGGTTGAATTAAAGGTGGTGGTGGAGATATTGAAGAGCAGAATAGAACTAAACAGAGTCTGGATTTAAGATGAAAGAGAAAGCGTATATTATAGGAGCTGCCTTGCCTGCAATTTAGTGACTTGGCTTTCTAGATGCGTATTTCGGAGCAGCAGCATCAGCAGCAACAAAAAAGCAATAGTCAACGTCTACACTCACACCGACATAAAACAAGAAATAGTGAGTGAGAGAGAGACGGAGAGAGAAAGAGAGAAGAGCAACCTAGTACCTACCACAAGGGCAAAATGGAAACGAAATTGCGAAAGGCAGCTAAGGTTATTCTTCGCAGGCGACTTAACATTTTTGGTGTCGGAAACCTGAGGTTTGTCGTTAGTGGGAGTGGGAGTCCGGGGGAATTTAACTCTGCGGCGATGGCGAATGCGAGTGGAGCTCGGAGGAGAGTAAGGTTTTGAGTTTGAATAAAATCGACGGCCATATTGCGAAGAAGAGGAGCGCAAGAACGATGGCGACGGAAAGAACCAATCTCTGCCGGAAGCCGTGGTCACCGAATCCAGGGACATATTCGGAAGCATCGCCTTTCCATAAGTTGTTAACAAAAATTAAATCTAAGATATATTCTAATGGTAGGTTTGTTTAGAAGGAAATACGAATAATAATGTATTTTTTTAGAAAAATATTAATAATTCCCTCTCAAACATTCTTTTTTGAATATTGTCTTTATTATTCACTAAAATTTATTAAAAATAATAAATTTTGATGGGTGAAGAGAGACTTATTAAATAAGAAGTGAAACCGACTAAAATTTGTAATTTTTAATAAATTTTAACTAATAATAAAAAAAGTGTTAGAAAGAGAGTGTTGCTAGCATTGTCATTTTTTTTATTTAATTGAAGAGAAAAAAAGCGAAAAAGGGTTGAGTTTTAAAAAACTATTATTATTTTTCTTTTACTTTTGAATTTTCAAAATTTTATCTTTAGGCTTAATTACATTTTTAGTCTCCCTAAGTATTATAATTGTGCGATTTTAGTCTCCCAAGTTCTAATTGAATGAATTTGGTCTTCTAAGTATCGCAATTGTGTGATTTTGGTCCATTTATCAATTTTTTTTATTAAAAATTTAATAGATTTTGCTAACGTGGCATTGACAGGTGACATGGTAAATGATGTGACGTTAATGGATGACATGGGTGGTCCAACACATATGCTTATGTGCCATAGACATGCTAACATAGAAAGTGACGTGACATGCTGACAAGAAATGCAAAAAATTGAGGAAAAAAATAATTACAAAATGTTAGTGGCGGGATTTGAACCCATCCCTTTACCTTAACAACATTACTATTACTACTAAGTCAAAGTATTTGTTCAAAATATAAATCAAAATTATATTATATATAACTTAAATTTGACACCAAAATTGTAATACATTTATTATTACTAAATAAATTATTTATACTATATATAACTTAATTTATATTTATTAATATACACTAATAATATTAATAAATTAATAAATTTAAATTAAATCTTATTAAATATTAGTAAATTAATAAATATATAATAATATTATTAAAATTAATATTAATAATTTAATATTAAAAATATAAATTAATAAAAGTAAAGTATCAATATAAATTAATTTATATTTATTGATATTATTAGCATCTACTTTTGAATTTATATTGATTAATATATAATATAATTGTATTAAATTAATAAAAGTAGGTTTAATTACTTTTTGTCCCTATAGTCGCGCAAACTTTATCTTTTGGTTCCTATAGTTAAAAATAATCTATTTTAGTTCATATACATACACTTTTGATATCGATTTGGTCCCTGCCATCAAGTGTATCTTAACTCTGTAAAAGAAAACCGCTACAAAATGAAAATCGGTAGTGTAAAACCACCACAAATTGGCATTTTTAGTGTTTTTTATTCAATTTGTGGCGTTTTAAAACCGCAGGGAGCAAACCAATATCGAAAGTGCATGTATAGAGACTAAAACAAATTATTTTTAACTATAGGGACCAAAAGGTAAAGTTTTGACAACTATAAGGACCAAAAGGTAATTAAACCATAAAAGTATATGTTGTTAAAGTATCAATAAATATTATTAATATAAATTATTAAAGCATCAATATAAATTAATTTATAACTATTAGTTTATATTTATTAATATTAAATAATTGGTATTAATTTTAATATTATTATTATATATTATTAATTTATATTCATTAATATTTAATATTATGATATATTTATTAATGTATTAGTATTTAATAAATTTTAATTTTTAATTTACTAATATTTAATACTTAATTTATTAATATTGCATATTATTAATACATAATAATATATTAATATTATTAAATATAAATTAAGTTATATATAGTATAAATAATTTATTTAGTGATAATAAATATATTGTAATTTTGGTCTCGCATTTAAGTTATATATAATAAATAAAAATAAAAAAGATAGATTAAAAGATATGAGAGGTTAAGAAAATTTCTTAAAAACACTATCGTTGAAGAAAAATAGCTTATTAATTTCTAATTTATATATATATAGGATATAAATTATCGTTTACTTGAGTCCAATCTCACCAAAAACTATGTGCATGTTTAACACACATTTCACATACTTAAAGGACCCAAGCATATTGTTACTCAAACCAATCACTTGTTGGTATATTTAAAGATAGGCTTAATTGCACTTTTTGCCCTACCAAGTTTTACAATTTCACAAATTTTGCCACCAGAATTTTTTTCATGAATTTTGTCCCCATGTAGAAAAATTACCACAATTAAGACATTCTGTGGCAATTTTTCTTTTAAACCACTACAATTAAGATAATTTTGTGGCAGTTTTTTCTTTAATTGTAGTGATTTTTCTACTTGGAGACAAAATTTGCAAAATTGTAAAACTTGAAGGGCAAAAAGTGCAATTAAGCCTTTAAGATATAGCATAAGATTAATAGTAGAATATACAATATGAATATATATATATATATATGTATGTATATATATATATATAAGGGGCATATCTAATAAGAGGGTCATTTTTATATGAGAGTGAAAAGAGTTAATCTTGGCCATACAACCATACATAGAGGGTCAAGATTTAATATCATGTTACCATTTAAAAAGTCATGTGATTTTTAAAAACTCACTTGACTTTGTATGTTTTTGACCATTCATAACAAAATCTAATGGGTAATATCTATTCCTCTCACTCTCACATAAAAAAGGCCATCTCACTTGATACGCTCCCTATATATATATATATATATATATATATATATATATATATATATATATATATATATATATATATATATATATATATATATATATATAAGTGTATGTTAATTTTATTTTATTTTAAATTTAATTGATCATATTTTAATATATAGCATACGATTAATAGTAGAATACACAATATAAAAATATAATAATTGAAACTAAACAATGTAATTAAAATAATTGATCTATAAATAAAAATTATAAGAGTTTGAAATTAATTAAAAAGATAAATTATAAATATCTCAAAAAATATTTTTATCAATAAAATAAAATTAAAATTCATATAAAAATATCATATAAACGTGTTCATTGTTGTCATTTTACATTCACCAGTTGCTTAAACAAATAATTTTACCAAACATTTATAATTCTATAGGCTAGCTTAACAACTTTCAACTACCAGCTAGTTTTTCAGTTTCCAACTAATATTTTTTAACTTTTAACTAACTTTTCAGTTACTTTTACCAAACATAGCCTATACCTATCTTACGAAGTGCACACTAGTTGTGTATTGTAAATTAATTAGTAGGCAACACATCCTTAATCATATTTAATATATTTTTTTTGGTGGGCTCGATATAAAAATTTATGCCATTATTCAACATAAAATAACAAATGTAGAGTATTAAAAATAATTTATTCTTAAAATAAAAAATTGATCTTATTTGAATTTTTTTAGATAAAATTTTGGTTTAACCTAACTTTACTTTTCTAATATTTTGACTAATTCACTCATTTACTTGATCAAAATTTTATCTTATAAAGTAGTAAATATATCAAATTACTTTTATTTTATTAATCTAAATTGTTTATGTGTTTCTTCTTCTTCATTTTCTCTCCTTATTTTTCTTCTTCATCCTTTGAGACTAAGATTATATTTTAATAGATCGAAGAGATATAATGAAATATGATGAATTAAAATGAGACAAAGTGAATTAGAAGATATTAAAATAAAGCTTAAATATGTTTATAATCCTTATAATATACCTATTTTATGCTTTTGGTCCCTTTAAAAAAAGTTTATGGTTTTGGTCCCTCTAATATTTTATTTTACTATTTTGGTCCCCTTTACTATAATAAATCGTTAAGCGTAACAGATTTTCCATGTCAATAACCCACTTAGCATGCCACGTTAGTACACATGCCACATCAACAGCATAATATAATTAGAGGGACTAAAATAGAAACTAAGTATATTAGAGGGACCAAAACAAAACTAAGTGTATTTATAGGGACTAAAGCATAAATTGAGTATATTTAGAGGACTAAAATATAAATCAAGAAGATCCTCCATGAATAACAAACCAAAGCTCCAACCCTTTACGAACTTACATTCATCCTTAGAAGTTCCAATATAAGAACCGCATCATCTTCAACAGGAGTCAAAAGCGATCAACCACACTAAGATCAAAAGCCATAGAGGGTTGGAGCTTTAGATTGTTATTCATGTGGGTGTGGGTTTTGGTCACATAGTGTTGGGTTAAATCATATGGCAGATGATGCCCTGTTATGGTAGAACACTAAAGTTAGATTAACTTCTTAACATCCATTTATAGGTAGTAGGTTTTGCTCACATAATGTTGGGTTGACTCATGTGGAAGATGGTGCATTGTTATGATGGAACGTTGAGGTTGGATGTGAGTTCATAAAGAGTTAGAGCTTTGGATTGTTATTCATGTGAGTTTTGGTCATGTGGAAGATTACTCCAATGTATGTTTTAGTCCCTCTAACTATACTTAATTTATGTTTTAGTTCCTATAAATACACCTAGATTTTGTTTTGGTCCTTCTAATATACTCAGTTTCTATTTTAGTCCCTCTAATTATATTTTGTTATTGATGTGACATATATGCTGACGTGGCATAATTGCTAATGTGGTAGTTTCGTTACACTTAACGGTTTATTGTAACGATAGGGATCAAAACAGTAAAATAAAATATTAGAGGACCAAAACCATAAAAAAATTTAAAGGGACCAAAAGCATAAAATGGGTATATTATAAGGACTATAAATATATTTAAGTCTTACAATAAAACATTTATTCCACTGTTTGGATATATTATGGTGGAGTGGAACAAAATTTTCATTTCGTCTCATTTTTCTCAATTTGGAAAAAAAATAAATAAAGATAAGACTTAAATATGTTTTTGGTCTCTCAAATTTGGGTCAAGTTTTTATTTTGGTCCCTCAAATTTAAAAAAGATCATTTTAGTCCCCCAAATTAAAAAAGTCCTTCGAGTTTGACGCCATTAACAAATTGCTGACGTAGAAAATGGTGTATTTTTTAACAGTTTAGAAATGCGATTTGTGGCAGTTTTAAACCCACAAAATAAAGTAAAGTAAAATCAAAATCATAAGAATGTTTAGATCTTCCATCCCTACAATTCTCAAACCATAAAATCAATCTCAAAAGCAATTTATCAAATCAAAAATTGAAATCCCTCAACCCCAAAATCAATATGAGAAATCCCTTTACTCCTTGTGCAAGATTTGTGCTCCTTTCTCCTCTATCACTGCTACCCACAACTTCCCTCACCCTAGACAAGCACTTTCACAAGATGACAAACACCAAGGTGGCAGCACCACAAATTATTAGTGATGAAACCCATTTGTGAATCATAGCATCAATATCACGTCACCAACTGAGCCATTACCAAGACACCACGTGAACCAAAACCACTTGACTCAGCCTTTCGAAACCATGTACAGCCACAGGCCACTACAAATCAACCCACACATATGAGGTCGTCGACCAATGGATGCCAAATTGACATTATTGAATCGCCATTGCATATGCCCAGAGTCATCACTAGGAAATCGTCGCCAAAAACCCAAATTGCTCGTAGAGATGGCACCGACAAACCCCAACCTCATCTTTAGCACCACTTAACTCTGCTTTTTGCCACCATGCAAGGCCACCACAAGTCAACCTCTAGAAATGGCTATGCTTTGTTTATGTATTTTGGGTGATGCCTTAGGCCTACCAGTGGTTGCCAACAATATGGAAGGCTTCCAGTACCCATTCCTCTTTTCACTCTTTCAGAACCCTCCCCAACTTCCCAACATCGTGAGAATGCTTAAGGAGAAACCATTTCGCAAGCCCGACATCTCCGTCACCATTTATGAGGTTTTGGAGAAGGCAGAGATAGCTTTTTGTGTATGTTGGTGCCAAAGTGGGTATGACCTCCTTTGATAAAGGTGTCTGGCTAAGGTTTGAGAATTGATTTTGGGGTTGGGGGATTTCAATTTATGATTTGTTAAATTTCTTTTGAGATTGATTTTAGGGTTTCAGAATTGTGGGAATGGAAGATCTCTATGTTTTGATTCTGATTTTACTTTGCCTGATTTTAGGGGTTTAAAATTGTCACAAATCGTATTTTAAAATTAAATTATGAATACAAATTTTAGGGGTTTAAAACTACCACAAATCGCATTTTCTAAACTGCCAAAAAAATACTTTGTTTGCCACATCAACAATTTGTTAACGACGTCAATCTCAGAGGACCAAAAGTGGACATTTTTAAATTCAGGGGACTAAAATGATCACTTTTAAATTTGAGGGACCAAAAAACACTCAACCCAAATTTGAGAGACTAAAAACATATTTAAGCCTAAAGATAAATAATTAAAAAAGATGAAGTAGGGTCCATTAGTTTCCATTATATTTCATCCCCATTTAACCAATACAAATAATAGACATAATACCATTATATTTCATTCTCTGTTGTTTTATCCTCATCCACCAATCTCCTACAATTTTGTTACTTGCCTTTTATTGAGAAGAACTTGTTATATTTTAGGATATTTTTGCAATATAAAATTAAAATTTGTGAAATGAACAAATACTTCAAGACAATGTGTCTTAGGGTATCTATTTTTTTTAACTAATTTTTCTAGTGACCACTAATCCCTCTTAGTCGAACTAGTTTAATTTAATGGCTAGCTACTATTAGAGGTTTTGTAATGAAGGGGAAATAGGTTGGTGTAATGAGAATGAAAATATAACAATGATGATTATATAAAACCTCACTCAACAAGTGTATCGGTCAACAAATAATAAAAGTGATGACTATAACCCTTAAAGAGACTTGATTTAGCACCATGTACTAATTTTTGGCATTAATCAAGCAAATCAAATGTCAAGTTGGCACGATTATTGGTTAGTTGCGAAATTAAAACCTAACAAAAATGGATTGTAACTTCACCAAAAACACTCAAAAACATAAAACTCGAACATGAAAAAGTAAATCATGAATCTCTATCCTTAGCACCTAGTCTTACTCTCTTGCAATATCAATCTCACACATCAATTCAACATTCGAATACACTTGAGTTACTAGTCTTAATTCTTGGCAACTAGTCCTATGATTACCAAATAAGAACCATAATTCATTCAGTGCTCTCACTTTGCATTCAGTATTAGGTTCGGGATTCTTAAGAACACACAAAATTATGCACTTCAATTCCTAGAGCCTATACAATTATGTGTCTCAAATCTCAATTTGGATTAAGATCTTTTTTCCAAGTTAACCTCAAGTTAGGTTCAATTAGTTGATTTTCATTGTTCCAATAACATTAAGCAAGGAGAAGTGAGATTAAATCACAAAGTATGAAATCAAAATACATTTAAGCAATTCATAAAGTATAAAACAAAGATTCAATCATTGCAACAAGACTAAAAAAAAAAAAAAGAACTTAGTACAAGATTGAGCAAGAGAAAAATCCATGGAAGCACTCCATGTATGGTTTAATTTATGTTGTTATTTTGTGTTTTACTAACAATTTTGACAATGTAGGTTTCAAATGTTGAAAGTTAAAGATTTCATTTTTATAAAATGATGATGTATTAATGTAATGTAATACGTTGGTTACATTAAAAAAAAGTTTGATGTGTAATTAGTTTTACATTTTTTGTAGGACACATTACATCATCATTGGCATCATACGTCATTATCAATATCATATGTCATTATATTCAAATTAGATGACTTATCATTCTTGTGTTTTTAGAATGTACATGTATTAGAACACATGTAGAATGGTGAGGATAATCATATCTTTTTAGACAGGTGCAAAAAAATGCCTAGTCAAATAATTTCATATTCGCATATACTAAAGCTGTGCAAAAAATGGATATCTCAAAAAATCGATCCAAACTGAACTAAACCACTTTATGAAAAATGATTCGGCTAACCAAACTATTTTTTATAAAGCAGTTCATGTTGGAACCAAAGACGTATGAAGTGTCTAACAAAAGTTATTAAATTTTAAAGTTTGTATATAATTGTTTTTTAAATTAGCGTCCAGATATCGCTTTTCAGTAAAAAAAGTTTTTGAAAATGTCCAATATGTTTTAAGAAAGTCTAGTGTCCAATGCGCCACTTTAAACTAAATGTCCAATTGGTTTACTCAAACATATGCGCTCTTTTAAAAATTGTTAAATATCTTATCTGAGATTTTTTTTAAAATTCTACTAAGCGTTAAAAGCTTAAAACGCTTATCCTTGTACGCCTTGTAAACAAATGCTTTATTCCTTTTATGAAACCTAACGTTCACATATATCTCGCATTAAATGAAAAGCATATATGTTTTTGTATAAGTACAGCTTTGTAGCAAAGCAAGTCACTGATCAAGCTGTTAAACTAGAATAAAGGGGTGAACGTGCTCACTCTTACATCAAAAACAGTTGGGAGAACAACTACGGCAGACATGAAACTGTTGATGATACATTGATAGGTCCTGAGGCTGAAAGACATGTTGAGTACAACAAACTGACCAAGGAAGGGAAGGTTTTCCAACAATTACTCAATAAGGGTATCTTACACAAAGCTCGGTCAAAGGATAGTGTTACATTCCTTCACCGCTTTGCCCTCTTCCACATGATCACTAGACAGCAATTCAACCTTCCATATCTCATCTTGAGCAATATTTTTAGGAACATGAAGGGTAAAGAAGTGATTGAACAAATCACTTACTCTACTTTGCTGAACAGGATATTCTCGATGCAATAAGTCTATCGTGAATTCTTCACTTTGTCAGGCATTGAACATGTTAAGATCAGGCAACTGGGTGGTGGTCAAAGGATAAGTTAGCTACCTTTGGGGCGAAACAACATTGAAGATCAGGCAACTAAGTAGTGGTCAAAGGATAAGTCAGATGAAGGCTAGGTTTGTTCTAAAACCCATTGAAAAGGGATCAAAGGTTAATGATGTGCCCAAGGAGGAACTAGTGGAACTGCCTCCTCAACCAATAGTAGAAAGAGTGAGACAAGGTGTCCAGTCTAATGAACCACAGGAGGATGAAGCATTTTTTGTCCAACCTGTGTTTGTAGCTATTAGAGTTACAACATCCAGGAGGCAACCATCCACAGGCAAGGCGTCTAGACAACCTACGGCGTTTAAAGTAACAAGATCTAAATCCCAACAGGAACTGGCACCAATGGCTGTCCCTCTTCCATCTGCTCTGTCTCCTCGTCCTCAGCCTGCCAAAATAAAGCTTAGGCTGCAAGAAGATTTTGATGATGAAGACATTGAGTCAATTGCTGTCTTGTTAAAGAAATAAAGGATTGAAAAGGTAGCAGTTCCTCAACCTGTTGAAGCTCTTACTGAGCCTGCAGTAACCAGGAAGAGATCATCCAAAGTCAAGATTGTAGCTAAGAAAAGCACAAGAAGTAAGTCATCCGCAATTGACTCTGATGATGTGATGATTGTTGAACCTAATTTTGTTGAATCAATATTCATTGAACTTGCCAAACCACAAACCCAAACACCAACCCAAACACATGCCCAAATGCAAACTCAAACAATAACCCATGAACCTCTCCATTAGTAGACTACTTTCTATGGTATACACCAACCTTTATTGAACTTGAACCAGACATGCTTCTGCCTGGTGATGAAGGTTATGTATGTAACATTCCTACACCTGGCCTAGTTAAACCATACCTATCTTTGAAGCCACCAAAGCAAGAAAAGATTCCTTACCTTGAATGGTGCACTCCAAAGCTCATTCCCGTAACCGTTTCTAGACCCCAAACAGGCATTAATCTGGTTATAACTTCAACATTTGATGGACGAGTAGAGAATTGGGCATGTGCAAGAAGAAATGGAGGTTATTGTATGAAAAGCAAAACAGGCAAAATCTCATGGACACAAAATCCCATCATACTGCGTCCAAAGCTATACCCTAAACCAGAATATGGATTTGATTACTCACCAATTCTTGACAATCCTTTCGTCCATAAGCACCCATCAGCTCTCCAAGGAGTACTTAGCCCTGCCACCAGATGCCATCGTAAGTCTCCCTCTCAAGCACTTCATTAGAAAACCGTATCCTGAGGTCATCCCTACTTGGCGCTTTGATGCACATCATCCAAGGACACTCCAACATAGAGTACCTCCCTTGGATGATCTGGAGATGACCAAAAAGAAGAAGGAAAGAGGCATTGGAAAGAATGTTCATATTCGGTTAGCTGAACTAAAGTTTAGGCCGTTGGACCCAACAAAAGCAGGCTTCTTTCCCACCCCCTTCGAGTAAATGTTTTGTGCAACATTAAAGAGTTATACTGAATTAAAGTTCCAGATGTTTATTCCCCCTTTACAACATATCTCTCCCTACACAACCGTTTGCATCCAGCCAGATCAAATCTGTCCAAGGTTGCCTAGCCTAGACAAGAATAGAAAGAAAGTGAAGATACTGACAAAACTACCCTATCTGCCAACACCTTCCAAGGTCGAATTTCAACAGCATAATCAAGTCACCCTGGAGTGGTACATGTCAAGAAGGTTGGTACAAAAAATGGATGCAGACGATGTCAAAAGATTTTGGCATCAACATATGTAGAGCTACGAATAAGAAGCATTTGGCAGTGGATAGTCTGAACAGGACAAAGCAGCAACTCCAACAATGCATAATAGTAACTACACGCAGTGTTTAGCTCGTGTAATTAACTTCTCTGATACATCTGTTGCTTTCCTACACTCTAGTGATAGTTGTCCATTTATTGGCACTAAAACGGAGATACTTTATGCCATTGAAGACGCTTTGACCAACCCTCACTACATGCAACCACCTTTTTCCTGAGAATCCTTTCTCCCACAATATCAACACCCTCGTCCATACCAAATACACTACCCTACTCACAGATTTCTTAAAGCACCATCTCCTTCATCCGATGAAGCACCTATCACTCCACCTCACCCTCCCTCACCCATACCTCTACCTCCACCAACTCCTGGTTCCTAACCCTCTGTAAGCATTCTTACTGTTGTCATCATTCCTCAACCAGTACCTTACGTAGACCCTACCGTCCAAGCCTATTTCAATGCCTAAATTCAACCTATCATGACATTCCTCCAACAAATCCTTCAAAACCAACAACAAATTCTGAACACCCCTCAACCATCACCACCTCCACACCCCCCCCCCCCCCCCCCCCCGCAATGACAATGATATCTAATTCTCCACTCTTTTTGTTGATGTCAAAAGTGGGAGATTAGAAGGATTTTTTTTTAATTTTTCTGTATCTATCTGTTTTGATCTGATTATAGTAATGTTTAATGCTTAAGAGTTATTTTGTTCATGTACATCATACATGCATATATATCTGATTATATTTGTTTTACTCTAAATCTTTATGCTTTCTTTTTCATTTCTTTGGGTTTCTAATGTGTTTCTGTTTTTGCTCTAATAGAAATATTAGACTCAGGGGAAGTATGTTCGAGATTCCTGTTGGTCGTTTTCTATGATATATCTCTAGTAAAAACTAAAAGTTTAATAAAGTTTATCATTATCAAAAAAAGGGGAGATTGTTGAAACCAAAGACGTATGAAGCGTCTAACCTGTCAAATTTTGAAGATAACAAAAGTTATTAAATTTTAAAGTTTGTATATAATCATTTTTTAAATCAATGTCTAGATATCGCTTTTCAGTAAAAAGTTTTTGAAAGCGTCCAATATGTCTTACGAAAGTCTGGCGTCCAATGCGCCATTTTAAACTAAGCATCCAATTGGTTTACTCAAACATATGCATTCTTTTAAAAAATGTTAAATACCTTATCTGAGATTTTTTTTTTTTAAATTCTACTAAGTGTTAAAAGCTCAAAATGCTTATCCTTGTACAGCTTGAAAACAAATGCTTTATTCCTTTTATGAAACCTAACATTCACATATATCTCGCATTAAATGAAAATCATATATATTTTTGTATAAATACAACTTTATAGGAAAGTAAGTCAGCTTATCAAGCTGTCAAACCAAAATAAGGAATGATCATAAAAAGCATATTTGAAGCGTAGAATCGCACCTCCCTTTTTGGTGCAAATACAAAAAGTCATTTTTGTTCCTTCTGCAAGCTCAATACACGTGCTACCTACACGACATAGTTTTACAACATGTCTCTAAAGCCTAAAGCTTGGCTACTTCAATGGCTATCTTTCAAAGCTATATATATCAAGCCCGAAGTTTCAAAGAATAGAGAACAAAGGAATGATGAACATTTCCAAAATCTCTGGACAAGCTTACATACTCTCTGAGTTTCATACCTTTTGCAAAGCAAAGCTTTTGTAAAATGATCTTAACTTTCATATCCTCACTTAGTGAGTAGACTTCTGTAAAGCTCTCTTTTGGGTTGTGAAAGCCTGGAGAAGCTTTGTGATTAAAGAATACTTAGGTTGTTCAAGTAATCTGGGTTTATCACTGTTGTTGGCCTGAAAAGGTAGTAAGAATACTTATTTATAACCAAAGGTTGGTTAGTGGAAATCCTTCTAAACGAAGGGACTGGACGTAGCTCAAGTTGAGTAAACTTATATAAAAATTCCTTGTGTGTTTTTCTTATCCTTTCTTTGCTTTGTGCTTTTTATTTGTTTTTTTTTAAGATTGCGAAAAAGTTTTCTATAACACACAATTCAACCCTTTTCTTGTGTGTTTACATTTATTTTAGTTCGGTTCGAATTTTTTCAAGAACGGTTCATTTTTTTTTTTTTTGGATTCAGATTAGTTCAATTCGATTTGGTTATCCATTTTATACTCATGTATGGTTCGATTTTTTGAAGAACCAAACCTAACCGATCCACTTTATGCAAAACAACTCGATTAACTGAACCATTTTTTATAAAACAATTTAGTTCGGATTTTTTCAAAAATGGATCATTTTTTAGATTTGGAGCTGTTCAATTTTGGAACCATTCGGATTGGTTTGGATTTTTTGCACACCCTTAACGTATGCAGTGTTTTAAGAGCTACTTAACTACTATTCTTTCAAATTGACCGACACATGATAACTGCCTTAGTAAAGAAGTGAAGGCTCAAGACACATACATTTCTTATGCTCCTTAGATAATCTAGTATGTATCACTTTTCATGATAGTGCAATTCAAATGGGCCTTCAGATAGATGAAAAAGTGTAGTTAATCAAACATCTAGTGATTGGTCGAGCATAGTTGAAAACTTATTGGGTATTCGCTTACCTAAAAGTGTTTTACATGAAAGTCAATTAAAAATGTCATAGTTTTTTTTTTATAAGCAAAAGAAGTTTATTAATAATGAGTACAAGGGGTGCTCAAACCCGTGTGCATAAACTCAAAGTTTAGAGCACATGCTAATACAAAAAATAAAATTCAAACACCAATTTGAGAACGAACAAAAAACCTTCCTAACCTCAGAACTAAACCATTGTCAAGACCTTACTTTAATTAAATCTAAAAGGCAAGCATTTCAAAAACATATCCTTAAACCATAATGTTATTCCTCAATGGCCATAGTGACCAAACTATAAATTAGTATTTAAATGTGTACATTTTATAAGATAAATATTAATATTTATTTTTATATAATTAAAATTCATAATAAATAAATATATTGAAATATATAAATTATATTATGATCAAAACTTATAATAAATCAATACTTTTGAATATGTAAATTATATTTTAGATTTATAAGGAATAATTTAAATTGCAATATAAATTTATTTATAAATTAAAAAGGATAGACGGTTACTAAAATCAAATATATGAATAAAAATAAAAAAAAGATAATTTGAGATGGGTGAGAAAGATAATTTTTTACTAATTATAGAAGTAGTGTGTAACATATACTTCTCAAAGAAAGAAGAAAGAGTGTTAAAAATGTTTAATTGAAATAGTAGAGAGAATGAGAGTCTTATTCTCCAAGTTGAAGATTCTAATTTATAATATAGGAATAGATACTAATAGATATCATCTCAAGTCTTTAACACGACAATCATTTCACTAACATCATGCTAAATTTGACAACATCCTTTCTACTTATGAGTGGATGTGACGAGAATTTCTCCCCATTTTTCTTCCTTTCCCTCTTTTCTCACGGTATCTGTAGTGTTACAAAGATCATAGCTTGTCTTCGTACAATCTGATACTTATAGCGGGAGCTACCTATTATCACTTCAAGAATATGCTGGAGGATACAAGCCATTCCATTCAGATACATCAACTATCCTATCCTACAGTGCGTACATCCTCTTGTATTCACTGTTTAAAATATCTTGGTCTGATGCATGAGACATGGAGAACGATCGACTCTCGGCCCTCAATTTTGTCTCCTCCATCCTATGCAAAATGACACAATAGCACATGGAGCCAATTGTAGAGAGCATTATCAAGCTTCCAATCACTGTAGCATATATAGCAAGCCATCTGGAGTGTGATCCCACCACCACGTATGTAAGAGAAATGAAGGCAATGGAAATGAAAAGGCAAGCCATCCACATGAGCTTGTTAATGACAAAAACAAGCTGCTTCTTCGCTTTTTGCTCAATCACAACCACGGAAGTTTGAACCACCACAACTGCCAGAGAGATGAATAATGCCAGGCTGTCAAACACACAAAATATTAGGAAAGCTGCATTGTTTGCGATATTTGCTTGTCCAAGTGAAAATCCATCTGCTTTCTCTTCAACATATTGACCAGGGACTGTGAAGATAGCTGCAAAAGCAACTGTAGCAATAAGAACGGCAACAACAGTAGCAGAGTTTATCGCATTGTTCAGGCCACTAATGTGGAGTTTTTTCAGCTTCTTTGCAATTTTTTGGACCCTCATGCCAGTCTGACGTGTCTGTTGGAGTTGGGATTGTACATCATGCTTTATGTCACTGACAGTCTGCTTGAGTTGCTTTGATGTATTTGGAGGTTTCCCTTGGTCAGTGGAATTGGCAGCCCCAGCATCCCTCAATATGGAGACAAGTTCTGGACTTCCAAATTTTTCTGCAACATCAAGAGGAGTCTCTCCAGCCTTGTTTGTAGCATTGATGTTGATACCCTCCATTGATAACAAGCAGCGAACATTCTACAATTAATAATGACTAGTTTAGAATAGATATTGAAAGCCAACTTCTCTCCATTTCTGGAAATCAGCTTTGTCTTTCTAATGAAAAAATCACAAAGAGGTCAGACACTTGAAACTTAGTCTTGGAATCATGCCACCTATTCATAAGTCATAACTTTATCTTACATAAGTTTCCATTGAGTTTACATTCATTCCTTAAGCTTCAATTGTGTGCGCGCAAAACTGCCTCCATGAAATTCAATGCTGCTAGATCAGGAAGGCAAAACCAGAAAAACAACAATCTCAATAAAATCATAAAGCTGTCTTGTGGCCAGGGTCAAAGGTGGTCAATTATTCATTGGGTCGTAGTTCAGATTACTATAAATGGGGATTCTTCATGCCAATGTAGCAACGGTACTTTCATGTTAAAGCAACAGCCAATAGTCATATTGTTGAAATATGTGTCCCATCAAAACAAGCAGAAAAAGAATCTGGCTAACAATAAATAATGAATGAATGAATGAATAAATAAATAAAAGAAGAAAACTTCTAGTGATTTTACTGTCTTTCATATATAGAAAGGAGAAATCAAGGCTTGACAGTTGCAGGATAAGTCAAATTTGTAGTTGCCATGCCAAGGGTGGTTATTTATTTGAGTTTGGATAACTTAGCATGGAACTAATTTTTCCAACACAATGTCATAACTCTACTACAAAAAGTTGAAGGAACTATTCAGCATTACTTGGAATGAGAGGCCAGCATGAGACTTGATATACATATGTTAACCAGTAGATGAGTTAGAATATCTTCTAGTCAATGTTATTTTCTTATTTCTTATTTTGATAGCTTGTTAGTTGAGCTTGTGTGTAACTTAGTCATTGATCCTGGGGCAGGTTTAAAGTCCTTCAAGGTATGAATAAAATTGAGTAATGATTGTCATAAACCAATTAGAGTCGCAACTTCCACACTTGTCTAGTTTAGAAGTTTTTACTCGTCTGCATGTCAGTAGGTGCATGTGGAAACAAACTAACGTTGTACACTACACCAATGTAAATATAGGACTTTTGGGTTTGCTTTCAGAATAGCTTATAATTAAAGTGTTCAAGAAATAATTTTTGGCCGAAAAGCTTTTGAATGCAAAATAAGTTAATCCAAATTTCAACCCCAAATTGCAAACTATCGCTATTCAGAAAAATACTCAAACTTGAGTTCTCATTTTTTATACATTTCACAAGTTGTATCATTTAGTATCAGTTCCAAATGGCCACTCAGAAATTGAAGATGTTGGAGACATAGGTTCAGAGGCTTGATGGGAAGTTATCTCAATTTGATCAGCTCAAAGAAAGAACACTGTTGAAAGGGAAAAAATGAAAAAATATATTGAGTGAATTCATGTGTTTGAATTACACCACAGAGCTAGGTTTATATAGGCTTATTACAATAAATGCATATAATTAAAGGAAATTTTGTTCCTCTAAATCAGATATGGGTTTCCTATAAATTAAATATAAGTTGCCTATAAACCACTATATAATAAACACAGAATATATGATTTTGATTTTCAACACTCTCCCTCAAGCTAAAACTTACTAAGCTTTTAGCTTGTTACACGAAAACAATACATTCTCCCTTAAATAAAACATATAAAAACATAAAAACTAATATCCACAAAAACAGTGGTTGGACTGAAAAACAGTTGCCGAAAAAAAAGGGTTCTTGATTAGATCAAACCCCAGGGTCAACAACTACTTCACAGATAGAGATGAGGCTAGTGCATTTGGGACAAAGGGCCAATGCTAGTGCATTTGGGAAAAAGACAGGGCCAGTACATCTAGGACAAAGATAGGGTCAATGCATTTGGGAAAAAGACGAGGCTAGTGCATCTGGGACAAAGATGGAGCCAGTGCATCTCGCAAAACATATCCCAAGAGAGCCAAACAACCATGTTGAGGTGGTGAACGGAGGCATTATGAATGAACAAAAAAATAGAAATCTAACTAAAAGATTTAAACTTGAAAGAGAGGAAACCTTCATAAGTAGCGAGAGTTGCCCGGGTTGATCATCGAGCTAAACAAAGACTAGCACAAGGTGTCGCTGAAAAAGTCAGCGGTGGCTAATTGGGAAAGTCAACAAAAAAGTCATTGTCACTTGCTGGGAAGTCAGGTAGCAGGCGGTGAGCTGCCGGTGGGTGGCAGGCAGTGGGCCTCTCAGGCTCTAGATACCATGTTGAAAGGGAGAAAATAAAAAAATATATTGAGTGAATTCGTGTGTCTGAATTACACCATAGAACTAGGTTTATATAGGCTTATTACAATAAATACATATAATTAAAGGAGATTTTGTTCTTCTAAATTAGATATGGATTTCCTATAAACTAAATATTAGTTGCCTATAAACCGCTATATAATAAATACAGAATATATGATTTTGATTTTCAACAAACACAAATATTGGAGGAAACTGTCCTAGCAACTAGGGAAATGAACCAAAGCATGTCACAAGTAGAAATCAACAAAAAGTCAAAAAGCGAAGTAAAAACTTTCATGGCAGAAGCCAGTAACCTCCCATAAAAGGGGTGGCATTGGTGCATCTTCAAAATTGGACTGATCACGGTGGCATTCATGCTCATACATGAAAGAATTTCCAAAGAAGAGGGGGTTGAACCCATTGAATGGCTCCACACATGAAGCAATTCTTTCAATACAGGGAACCCCAGTAGATCAAGAAGTGCTTCTAACTTTCTTTCACATGGAAGGGGAGACCTATAAAGGGCCATAGAGGATTGCGCTTAATATGGAGCAACATGAGAAGTATTTGAGAGTGATCTAGGTAGATTTGGTCCTGGTGACAAGATTACAACAATTCCATCAAACAAATCTGACAAATGGGGAAACTGCATGATTACTGGGTACCAAGACAATTTCTAAAGGTTGGATAGTAGGGTGGTAGCCTGGTAGGATAGTTAAAAAAAAGCTATAATTAAAGCCTTGTTGAGGATTCATAAGACAAACACCAAGTGAAATTGGATGTTTAAGCATATACCATGCAAAAAAACTATAGAACTAACAAAGATTAGGGTTAGGGTTTTAGGTATGGAGGGACGAAAAGAAGATAAAACAGACTGAATGCATGGAAATTGATATTAAGCTGAATCGATATGCTGCATTATAAACTTACAATATAATGCAAAACATAAAACACTTGATAGAATTGGTGTCATAACAGTGAGAAAGAACTGGTTTTTATTCAATGAAACTACGGACAAGCCCCCTAGGAACCAATACCCTGCTCCAGATATTTTAAGAGCTTTGGATCCACTCCTTACACTGCTTTCTCAATCACCAAAAGTCCCCTAAACTGTTTACGGTTATTCCTATTTATAGGAAGCTATTAGTCTGCTAACATAAATCCACCGTCAATGGGCCTAATCAGTTGCAGGCTCATTCCCCTTCTTTCTAACATAACTAACTAATGAGTATCTATCACTGCTCTCCCCCTAAAGTTTCACCTTGTCCTCAAGGTGAACAACTTGTGGCTGCTGACAAAAAAAGCCCCACTGGTGTTCCAGCTGATTGAAGCATGGTGACCAAGCTTACCAGCCCACTGCAGCCCAAAATTAACTTCCGATCCTCCTGGGTCAAACACAAACAACTGAGTGCCTCCAATCTATTCTAATACTTTGTTTCCAATTGTATTTTTAACCCTGAAACAGAACATCCTTGCCTCTGCAAGTGTACAAAGAGTCTGGTCTATTGGGTCAAGAAATTGATCAAATTTTTGACTCACATAATGCCTTAACCATGCAAAGGCCTTTCCCTCTATGGACATTAAAACCAGTTTAGTTTTCTTGGTCCATCCACCCTCGAGAACATCCTCCAATTCTTCTTTTGTTGCTGCTGCTGATTCTTTTCTTGGTCCATCCACCCATTTTGACCCTTCTCTGCCAACGTGATTCTTTCCTTGGCTCATGATCCCTAGAACTTCATCTGCACTTCTGTTTTCTTCCTCCAACATGAAATATTGCTCCCACTTGGCTCTCCATTGCCGATACCCATTTCCATCAAACGTTGGTAACCAAATCTTGGTAGGTTCTGCCACCCACCTGCTGCCTGAGATTACTTTTTCACCATCTCTTGGATCATTTGATCGTGTTATAGGTTCAAGATCATATGTACTTCTTTTCGCCAGCAGTTCTTTCACCATCTCCTTCAAAGATTCCATTTCTTGCCCTTCAAATGACACCTTGTTCAGGTGTTGCGCCTCATCATGCTGGTGCTGAATCTCTTCAATTCTAACTTCAAGCTCTCGGTTGGATACCAAGATGAACCCTCCATGAGTTCTGACCAAGAAATTTCCAAGAATCCACCGCAAATGCACCCCCAACACCCAAATCAACTGTTCCGATACCAGTTGCTAGAACCGGCATCATAACAGTGAGAAAGAATTGGTTTTTATTGAATGAAACTAGGGATCCTAGAAACCAATACACTGCTTCAGTTATTTCAAGAGATATGGATCTACCCCTTATGCTGCTTTCTCAATCACCAAAAGTCCCTAAGCTGTTTACAGTTATTCCTATTTATAGGCAGCTACTGGTCTGCTAACATAAACCCACCCTCAATAGGCCTAATCAGTTGCAGGCTTGTTCCCCTTCTTTCTAACATAACTAACTAATGGGTGTCTATCACACTAACCCTTATTTATACTAATACTAAATCATAATCATAACTAAGAGATAATATTAAATCATAACCATAAGGAAACAAATCATCAGATAATAAGGAAATATGGAAAACAAATCCTAAAAGATAATAAGGAGGCATGGAAACTAATCCTGGGAGGTAATCTAAGATACTGAAAATTATTCTAAGATTACAATCAAGAAACTATTAGATAATTTTCATACATTCAAATTATAGAACTAGTAAAGATGAGAGATGAAAGATTGAGCAAAAAATAAGGGTGGTGAGAGCGAGATGGTGAAAATCGTGTGTCTAAACTACACAATTGGGTAAAGGTGTCCCTGTTAGATAGCATATTTAACACATGTTAAATATGTAAATAGCTGTTACTAGAAATTAGGGATGCAATTATCACAATTATAGGGATTTGATTTATTCTTATGTATTTATGATTGATTTTGTTGTACCAATATGTGATTATAAATAAGACTTGGTGTGAACATACGATAGTAACAACACACAACATTCAAATATATTTATTCTTCTACATGGTATCAGATCTTTTTCTTTTTTGAGATCCTTCCTGCCACAGCAAGCCCTTTTTTTTGGGGGGGGGGGGGGGGGGTTGTGAAAAGTACCTATTTCTACTGATCACAATGATTTTTTTCCAATTCAAGGCAGTCCAACAACCCACCTCCTCTCTTGGACCTTAGATACTTGACTCCGGTGCTTTTGATCATACGACTTGTAACTAAACTCTTTTCTCTCGCCTGTCTTATTTCAATTCATTACTTTCTGTTACCTTGGTAGATGGCTCTCAAATAAAAGTTCAAGACATTGGTCAAACACATCCCTTTCCTAACCTTTCCTTAGATTTTGCGCTTTAGGCTCCTAATTATCCATTAGCAAGCTTATCTGCACCCCGCTTACTCTGTTCTTGTCCAAGATTGGCATATCGAATGGACAATTGGAGCAGGAAATAAGTCTCAAGGATTATATCAACTTTCACTGCTAGTTGCTTATGTCTCTGCTACTTCTCAAGCTCTTGCACATTAGTGCTTAGGTCACCCTAGTCCTCAATAAATGCATCTTATGGTTCCTAGTTTCTCCAAAATTTCGTCCATTTATTGTGAGTCTTATCAATTAAAAAAAGTACTCATCATACTTATAGTCATCGAGTCAATAAAAGTGTTTCATCGCCTTTAGCTTTGGTTCACTCAAATATTTTGGGTCCTAGGTGTGTTTATTCAACTTTAGGCTACTATTATTTTGTCACTTTCATTAATGATTTTTCCCATTGCACTCTGTTATTCTTAATGGAAATCATTCTGATGTTTTCTATATTTCATTGTTTCTCGATTGAAATTCAAAATCAACTTAATTCTTCTATTAAAATTTATGAACTGATAATGCTCGTGAACATTTGTCTTCCCAATTTCAGTCTTTTTGACTTTACAAGGTATTATTCATCAAACACCTTTTGCTCACACCCCACATCAAAATGGTGTTGCCAAAAGAAAGAATCGACACTTGGTTGAAACTGCTCATACCCTTCTTTTTCACCACAATGGGTGATGCACTTATCATGGCATGTTATCTAATCAATTGCATGCCCTCCTCTGTTCTTCACAATTAGGTTCCCTACTTTTTCTCGTATCCTTAAAAGGATCTCTATCTAGTTCCTCTCCGTGTCTTTAGTTGCACATATTTTGTTCATGACTTCACTCCAAGTAAGGATAAACTCTTTGCCAAATCTCTCAAATGTCTATTTTTGGGTTACTCTCGCCATCAAAAGGGTTATCGTTGTTTTTATCTTTAACTTCAACAATATATTGCCTTTGTTGACGTCACTTTTTTTTGAGACTTGCCCATTCTTCTCCTTTTGCATTGTACTTGATGCCAATTTCATTGTAGACCTTCTAAATACTCCACCTATTGTTCCGGCTCCAATCATTGCTTCTTCTCCACCTCCTTTGCTTACTTATCAATGGTAGATACATGTTGCAGTGGTACTTTTGTCTACTGATCCTCTAGCCTCGTCTCATGCTCCAACTGCCTCTCCACCTATGTCACTTACACCTGAACTTCCCATTATTACACTACAAAAAGGTATTAAATCCTCTTGCAATCTTAATCCTCTTTATTCTTGTACTTTTAATTATGACCATTTATCTTCTTCTTATTTTTCCTCTTGCAATCTTAAGTCTAAAGGTGAAGCCATGGCTGATCCCAACAGGCGCCAGACGATGTTGGATGAAATGGCAACTTCACATTTCAATGGCACTTGGAAATTTGTTCCCTTACCTCCTGACAAGACTACGATTGGTTGTCATTGGCTTTATATGGTGAAGATTGACCTTGATGGTCATATTGTCATAAGCTTGCTTGGGGCTAAAAGTTGTACGCAGATTTTTGGTCTTGATTATAAGGACACATTTTTTCCTTGTGGCCAAAATCACTTCCATTCGTCTCTTTCTTGCCATGGTTGCTATTCATCATTGTCCTCTTCGCCAACTAGATATTTCTTGTATGGTGAATTGCAATAAGAAGTTTTTATGGACTAGCCTCTGAGCTTTACTATTTCTAGTGACTCTCACCTTGTTTGTTGGCTTCATTGTTCTCTCTATGGTTTGAAGCTATCTCCCCGTGCCTGGTTTGGACGTTTTAGCTCTGCCTTAATATAGTTTAGCATGATCAGGTGTAAGGTTGATCTCTCTGTTTTTTCCACTCATTCTCCTTTTGCTGGTGCATTTATCTTGTTGTCTATGTTGACAGCATCATCATCACTGGTGATGACACAAATGGTATCTAGCAGCTCAAAGCCCACCTCTTTAATTAGTTTTAGATGAAACACTTGGAACTTGTCCAATACTTCTTAGGGATTAAAGTTGTCCAATCCTCTTCTAGTATTGCCATTACCCAACGGCAGTATGCTATGGATATTCTTACTGAGATTGGTATGATCCATTGTCATACTCATATGGATCCCAATGTCAAGCTTCTTCTAGCTTAGAGGGAGTCATTGAAAGACCTAGGAAGATATCGACGTCTTGTGGGTAGACTCAACTATCTCACTATCCCTAAACATAACATCACCTTTGTAGTTAGTGTGGCAAGCCAGTTTCTTATTGTCCCTTGTCATACCCATTGGGATGTTGTCATACATATCCTTCGGTACATCAAAAATACACCAAGATGAGGACTATTATATAAAGATAAAGGCAATGCCAAAATCACTTGTTACTCTGATGTTGACTGGGCAAGATCAACATCAGATAGAAGATCCACTTCTGCATATTGTATTCTTATTGGAGGAAATCTAATTTCATGGAGGAGCAAGAAGCAAAACACAGTTTCCAAATCCAATGCGGAAGTTGAATACCGTGCTATGGCAGCAATTGCTTGCAAGCTTACATGAAGACTATTATATGAAGATAAAGGCAATGCCAAAATCGCTTGTTACTCTGATGTTGATTCAGCAATATCACCATCGGATAGAAGATCCACTTCTGGATATTGTATTCTTATTGGAGGAAATCTAATTTTATACAGGAGCAAGAAGCAAAAACATAGTTGCCAAATCCAACGCGAAAGTTGAATAACGTGCTATGGCAATAGCTGCCTGCAAGCTTACATGGCTTAGGCAACTACTCCAACAGCTAAAATTGGGAGACATATAGCATACGTAACTTTTATGTGATAATCAAGTTGCACTTCACATTGCATCAAATCTGGTCTTCCATGAACGAACCAAACACAGATAGATTTTCACTTTGTAAGAGAAAAGATACTTTCAAGATAAAACACAATTGATTTCATCAACTTTAGTGACCAATTAGCTTACATGTTCAATAAGTCCTTCAAAGGCTCTCGTGTTGACTACATTTGTAACAAGCATGACTCATATAACATGTATGCTTCAGTTTGAGGGGGAATGTTAGATAGCAAATGGCACCCTAGATCGATAAAAGCAAGACTAATTGCAAAGGGATACGCGCCATACTTATAGGATCGATTATGATGAGACATTTGCTTCAGCAACAAAGATGAATACATTAAGGATTATCCTTTCCCTGGCAACTCACTTCGATTTGGAACTACAATAGTTTGATGTTAAAAATGCTTTCCTACATAGAGACATGAAAAAGGAAGTGTATATGGAGATCCCACTAGGATTTGATTCCCACGATGGGAAGAATAAGGTATGCAGACTAAAGAAGACATTATGTGACCTTAAACAGTCCCCTTGAGTGTGGTTTGGAAGGTTCACCAAGGCTATGTTATCCTTGGGGTACAAACAAAGTCAAGGTGATCACACCTTTTTATCAATGTTATTAGAATCGGAATGGTCATCCACTTAGTCAGGGTACTAAGTCATTGGGTTCGAACCTGTACCACACACATTTGTGTTTTTACATTTTTATTATGACCTCACTATAGTATACAATCCAATAAGCCACCCCGTGTAGTGTGCATACACTGCCTAATAAGTCTACTATATGAATTACCCAATAAATCCACTCTACAAGATGTCCCATCAATTCCCCTTTTTTTGGTGAGTTTTCTTTTTTTGCAAATTTAAGAACACTTCCACAACATTGAGGAATAGAAAGCTATATTCTTCTTTCTACTACTTTGTTTTCTCCTCCTGTTCAAGCCAAATTTTACAACACTACTTTTTATAAAGCATTCTCAAGATGGCAAATTCACGTTCCTTCTAGTCTATATGGATGATATGATTATTTCAGGTAATGATGAGATTAAATAACAGGCTCTGAGGGAGAAGCTAGCAACTCAGTTTGAGATTAATATTCAATTTTTCCTTTTCTCCAAGTGAAAGCAAACAAGAGACATATGGTGAAATCCATGAATTAACAGGATTGAATTATACATACTAAAGGATAATAAATACATAAATCACAACTACCCTAATTACATGATGTACATATAGCCTATACAATGAACTTAGACACTATTTACATGTTTTCCAACAATTAGTACAACAAGTGAAGTTTGAACAAGCAAGAACCACACAGTTAGGGTCCAACAGAGGCAATGGGGGCACAACCCTGCAAAGCAACAAACTGTCTTGGCACAAGATCTAAAGAAAGAATGAGAAGAAGGATTTAGATATCAATTGTGATCAACAATTCATTATAGGGAACAACTATCAACAACACTTGTTCTTTATTGAGAGGAACATTAGCAGGATAATGTGCTACTAATTTGACCTTGATGACAAGACCCATGTTGAAGACTGAGGCCAAGGTAGAAACATTACAACACTAACTGAAAGGAAAGGAAGTATACGACATTACTTGGAATATGAGTCTAGTATGGTATTGAAAATATTTCATGAACTAAATCTCCCAAAAGCTTAAGCTATTGAGGGAAAGCACATGAATGGTTTTATATTTCTATCATATCCCCTCATGCAATCACTTACATGATTGAAATGTGGGCAATACACAAGTCTACCTACCTTGTGCTAAAATTTAATTTTTGTTTAGATTAATGGAGGTGGCACAAATAAAACTCCAAATCATTTGGTCATATAGGTTTTGATACAATATCAAAACCAATTCTCCTAAAAAATTAAGTTGTTGGGTGACGGTCAATGAATGGTTTTATATTTCTATCAAAATATAAAATGGCAAATGCTAACAACCGCCCAAAAGGACTGGTTAAGGAAAAGAATGTAGAAAGAATTTATTAAAAATGGAAGTGTTTATTATATCAAAAGCATAAACATTATTCATTACTTATTTTTTTAAGTAATTTTAAGCATTTAATAAGACATATTTAATGTTCCTTAACCAATGCCCTTAGGAGATTGGTTAGCAAGAGTGCAAGACCCATACAAAATTTATCCAAGAGGAGTTAGGATATTA
This sequence comes from Spatholobus suberectus, assembly GCA_004329165.1. NCBI lineage: Eukaryota > Viridiplantae > Streptophyta > Magnoliopsida > Fabales > Fabaceae > Spatholobus > Spatholobus suberectus. The sequence continues at coordinate 123,406 of CM014732.1, read as the reverse complement.
TGTAGTGGTAGTTGGAGGAAAATGAATGGTTTTATATTTCTATCAAAATACAAAATTTATCCAATATATGAGTTAGGATATTATATAGTGGTAATTATTTTGTAATTTGATAATTTTCTTACCATGCCCCCTAGTTGTATAAGATATTGCCTGGCAAGCCTCGTGTTTAATAACTTACAACCACAAGAAAAATGTACGTTGAAACTAGGATCATGAATCAAACAGACTCTATGAAGCACTAACACTGCTGTTTCTTGCAGTGTCAAAGTATCAAACACACTTCCAACACTAACACTCATTCAACACCCATAGACATGTGTTGGACATTGCTCAACCGGTGTCCAGTTAAAATAATACATGTTGGCAGCTTGGACATGCACTAAACACAACTTTGACACTCAGCCAACAACATTGTTGTCAAAAAAATTCAAAAAATTGCTTTAAAATAAAGAAACAAAAATGTCACTTTTTTTTTTCAATGACACTGATCAAGGAGTGAAAGACCTTAGATAGACTAGATCCTTTGTCAATTTTTTAGTTGTACATGAACAAATTGAAGGTGAAAGAAATAGTTCATCTTTTTGTTTTGGAACATTTTTGTGAAGAGACAAAAGTGCTTATTATCATAGGAAAAATGTAAAGTAAAGCTTAGCAAGTTTTTTGAAAAAGTGAATATAGAAATCCTTATTCTATTTTCAAACAACATATATAACAGTTAAGATGATCTTCTGCTCCTAGTTATATATTTTCTTGCTTAGGCAGGGATGTTTTGTCCCGGGGCATAAAACTGAGTACAAATGTAGCATCACTAATTACATATGACAGGCAACAAAGCTGTTATTAAAGAGAAACATCAGGCTAATCAAAAGGACAGGTAAAGAAACTACAACCCAATTGGCTTCCCCAACCTGAATTATGTGCACTTTTTTGTATCTCTTCACATAATTAAATAACGATCATGACCCCCAAGCCTTAACACCATCCTTTAGAGTTTTTCATATTTTTGACCTTGAAAGTTTTCCATTAATTTAATGTCTGGTGCCTCAAAAATGTAAAATTAGTCTTTGGAACCCTCAAGTACCTTGAAATTGAGGTCCCCTAATGGATCCTAGTACATCATTGTGCAAACAAGAAGAAAATAAAATAAACAAGTAAGCTACTGATCATTTTGTTTCAAGGTTCTAAAAAACAGTCTGCAACCGCAATTTTGGTTGCAATGTCAAGGTTTTGGGAGTCTCTACAACCACATCACACCCGCAATTGAAGCCGCATCAACCACATTTGTTCCCAATATCAAGGACCACAACGAAACTGCAACCACGACCACAATTTAAACCTTGTTTTGTTTAATGGCCAATATGGCCACTAACAGCTGTGGCAGTAGCCAAAATGTGGCTTACTTGTCTATTTTCTGTTAATTTCTAATCCACCAAAACAAGTATCAGACAAGGATGCGCTTTCATTGCTGAACAGAAATAAAGAGTGTCTACATAATTAGTTTATCATGGATAATAAGCTTTATACAGAATGAAAAGAATCACCTGAGTACGGCCCTTCTTTGTGGCAATATGCAATGCTGTATTTCCTTTATTATCTTCCAGACTTAAAACTGTGGGGTCAGGTTTTACCAATTCCAGCAAAATTTCTTCATTTTGCCCTTTCACAGCCATGTGTAGTGCAGTTTGACCTTTCTTATCAGTCCTAAATCCAGTGCCTGGATCCTTGTTTAGTAAAGCTTTCACAACTTCCAAATGCCCCATTCTAGCCGCAGAGTGAAGGACAGTTTTACCATTATTCCTGGCTATTTTAGCAAGGTTAGAATCTGATTCCAGAAGGAGATTAACCACATCAATATGACCTTGAGTCGCAGCAGTGTGTAAAGCAGTTGAGTTTGACAAATCTGTGGTCATGGCCAAGTTGGGAAAGGAGTGCAGTAGTTCTCTCAGCACCTCTGCAAGATTATCTTTTTCTTAGTCAAAGATATAGTGAGAGAATGGAATAACAGACATACTATTTGTGAAAAATATCTTTGGTTCTCCTTGCCTGGGCTTCTCACCCATGGTAGTATATCTGAAACTTAAACAACACTATCTGAAAGGCAAAACAGAAAAGCCATTGAAGCCAAATATTTGATTGTAAAATATTAAACTATAATCTAGATGTTAGATCTACATATCAATTTACGGAGAAGCCACAATAATACAACTATCTTTCTGCCTTATCTAACTTCATTTTTTTCCTTCATTTTCAATATGCATATTGCATAAAGAGAGACAATTGCACAGGCTGGGGTGAGGGATGGAGGGAAGACTAGAATATTTCCTGGATATTGTTTCTTTAACTAGGAAACACAAATGTCCAACAAATTTCTTAAACAAATCAAAAGTTGACACATCCAAATTGCTGCTTACTCACGCAAATTTATGGAAAAAGACTGAAAGGACAGTGTGGATTTTGGGTTTTGGTTTACATCTTGATCAACTAAGAAGCAATAAATAAGATATCACACCCAGTCACCCACGCACAATCTTTTTAGGGTATTAAGCTCCATTCATTCACATAGTAAAATTGTTCACAAAAACCAAAACAAATAAAAGAAAATAAAATTATAGGGACCTTAGGCCCAAACATAATGCCATGTTGTATCTTACCAAGATGACCCTGCTTTGCAGCAATATGGAATGGATCATAGCCATTTCTGGCAGCAATAGAAGCAGTTTGCAGGTCCAAGTACTTCAGTATCTCACTAACAACCAAAGCATGCCCATTCTCTGAAGCAACATAAAGAGGGGTCTCCCCCTCTAGGTTCTGCTTTGCCAACAAATCTTTTGTCTCGTCATTAGAATAGTTTTGAATTATCTCTTTCACTCTACTCAAGTTCCCTGCCCGAGCTGCTAAATGAATTGGTAAGTCACCACGTTTCCCAGGTGATTCCTTGCTCTTCTTCCTCTCGCTTCCCATGAAGCTGAGCTGCTTCTCCATCACAATGCGAAAGCTTTTCTGTTTTTCCATAAATCCACGAAAACTCTTCTGTTTTTCCATTGTAGATGCCCGAAAACTGCTTTGTTTCTCCATAGTCACTTAAAAAATCTTCCTGTGATACCAATGAAATTTTCTATCTCTCTGTGAGGCAACAGAAAATAAAAAAGACAAGACCATCAATTTTCACCGCTAATCAAACTCACAGAAACGTATAATCTGGTTTGTATATATCAAACACACTTAATTGAATAAATTAAGTCATCAAGAATCCAAAGATACCAAGAAGTAAAGCAAAAGGCAAAAACTATTTTATCTAATCATATTCTCCATCGTCAACTTGGTAATCAGAGATGCCCCATAGACTGGAAGGGCAAACACAATCATGTAATATCATTATTGTTAGAAATTAATTCATAATACCTAGATGCTAAGCTCGATGAAGTTGAACGGATAAACAGATCGAAACACAGCAAATCTGGAAGCCCGGAGACCGATTTCCACAAACTCAACACTTAAAACTGTTCAGAAGCTAAAGGCAAAGGATCACTTAAGACTCGTGCATCTAAAATTTCTTCAAATACGAAACAATTAAAATTTTGGGAACAAAATCAAAGCTGACAGTGACACTGATACTGCCATCAACGAACAGAGAGTAATTTGCTTTATCCTATGTTAAACACGAAATGGATAATAATAATCACAGTTCAACACCAGCCAAGACGATATAATGCAAAAGGATTTTACTTTCAAATATGACAAATTATATAGTGGATGTTTTATATAAAATTAAATTTGTATTTTTTAATTCTTAAGAGTTATATTTTCTTTAAATATATTTTTATTTTTATATTCGGATTAATATCTATATCTATATTCATATTTATATTATATACAATTCTAGGGCACACTTAAGGCAACTTTTTATACATAGTAAGCTCTCAACTATCAACCAATTTTTTAACCTGACAGAAATTATACTATTTAAGGAACAAACCATTTTTAAAATCATAAATTTTAATTTCTGCTATTTAAATTAAAATTTAACAAAATATAATAGAAGTTGGACGTTTGGGTCCATTAGCATACAAGCCCCACTCATTCACAAGTCAAAAAAGGGTGCTATTATTTCCACCCTATTTTTTGTTATTTTCACCCCGAATCTTGTTTGGATTTTCTTTATTCCAAAAATACCCCTTACAACAGAAACGCCTTTTTGTTATTATAGAAGAGGTGCGTAACAGATATTGAAAATACACAATGGAAAAATCTCAAATAACAGAAACAAGTTTTAATTATGTATTTAGAAATTAATTGTTTATATTTATTAAATTCACTTAATTTTTTTTTCGAGGTATAGCTTTTAATGGTTTACTGACTCGTTTGAATCGATGCTATCTAGACTATTGATTTATTGTATGTAATCTCGACCGTTTCTTTTTCTAACACACAGGACATTGCTTTTAATGATTCTCTAATGTGTGAAAAGGGCATGATCCAAACCCTCGATTCAGTTAGTGTAATCTGGATAGTTTCTTTTTCTGAATCATAGGACATTACTTTGAATGATTCTCTGACGCGTGAATAGGACACGCACTTGAATCGGTGCGATCTGTACCTTTGATTTAGTCGATGCAATCTCGACCGTTTCTTTTTCTAATGCATAAGACAAAGCCTTTAATGATTATCTAACGCGTAAACAGTATCTGCATTAGTATAAGAAAGATGTGTGCTCTAAAGCACTTACGATTGTCTTTCTTAACAGTCATCTTCGTTCCATATTGTTTCTTCTCCTTTGAAAATAGACGAATTCCTTGTTGTGGTGTATTACAATGGTCAGATGACAACAACATCTGAAAGGTCTTATTTTAATGTCTTCATGGTCCTACTTTTCTCAGGGTTATTGAGGACATGACAGTTGCTGCTCTGAAGAAAAAAATTTAGGATGCAATCGGAAGTAGCAAAAAAATACTTGATATTCAATATCGTCAACCTATACCTATAGGTGATGGTTGTGTTCATTATGGGTCTATAGACATTAAAGATGATAAGGAAGTTGTCCATCTTTAGCCAATTTTGCAGGCTTACACTAATTAAGTTGTACGCTACGTTAGGCAGATCTCTTGAAGAGATCATTGCCCATCTATGTCGATCACGAACAGCCAAAGAGATCATCGTGTGCTTACGTGAACCTAAGGCATCAACTAGTTCCAACGACTAAGTAGCTGTTAGTTTAAGTGAACCATGATGATGCACGTTCTTTACTGTTATTTGTGTTTGTATCGAATTTATGTAGAAGTACTTTTGAATTTATGGAATATTATTGTTTACATGTCATTTGTTTGTTTTTATTTATATTATGTGCTATAATTGTAACAACGTAATAGTGATACCTACAACGCAAGAAGTGTAACATATATAAAATCCAAAACATCTATAAAATCCAAAAATATATATAGAAAGGTCTATACATAATATATAAAATACTAAAAAAGGATCTAACAGTAAAAAAAAAAAAGGTCAAGCATCAAATGTGGTGGTCATTTTCCTTCGCCTCCATCTCTGATAGGTGCACCCGGAAGCTATACCTGACTAAGCAATGGCCAATGCCTTCCAGATCATCCTAACACCATCTATGCCCTTAGGCACCACCCGGATATGCAACATATGCTTCATAAGGCCGGCAACCGTTTGTCACTATGCCTGCAAAAAAGAAATGCAAACTTTTACTAAAAATCGTGTTATTATCGTTGAAAAAAACCTAATATAAAGATATGGATGCTTACCTCGCATGAATGAGAGTCACTAAACAAAGACTCTGTCACAAGCTACACAGACATAGGAACTCACGGAGTGTCTCCCAATCTTAAAGGGTTGTTTGCCTGTTGGAGCCCATCTCGCTCTACTCAGGCTTCATCCGTTGCGGTACTCAAATGTGTGCACAACTTCCGAAAAGGGTCCTGAGGCAGTTTGACTATATCCAGGGGATCCCTCGCCCTCTGCTTGTTGACTTCCCATTGTTGACCAACCAGTTTGATGACTAGGAAGGCTAGGAGGTGCACATGTTCGAGAAAGGAGCGACTATGCTACTTGAGGCTCCATAAAGCTACGTGAATGGCTACCTTGAGTGGTTCCACCAGGTATCTCATCTGTATTTGATTCCTTCGGGATTGGAAGAACTTTTGCAAATTCCTGTACTTGTACAGCCTGTGACAAAGTCTTCATCCAGCGACCCTCATTCATGCGAGATAAGCATCCATATCTTTATATTTTGTTTTTTCAATGACAATGACACAATTTTTAGTAAAAGTTTGCATTTCTTGTTTTGTAGGCACAATGGTAGACAATTGTCGGCCTTATAGAGTGTATGCTGCATCTCCGGGTGGTGCTTGAGGGCACAAACAGTGATAGGATGATCTAAGAAGCATTGGTCATTACTTAGTCAGGCATGGCTTCCGGGTGCACCTATTAGAGGAGGAGGTGGAGGAAGGCGACTACCACATCTAATGCCTGACCTTTTTTTTTGTTTTTTTTACCATTAGATCCTTTTTTAGTATTTTATACATTATGTGCGGACCTTATTATAAATATTTTTGGATTTTCTAGATATTTTAGATTTTATATATGTTACACTTATTGCATTGTAGGTATCACTATTATGTTGTTACAATTATAGCACGTGAAACAAGTAAAAACAAACAAAAGTCACGTAAACAATAATATTCCATAAATTAAAAAACACTTCTACATAAATTCGATACAAACACAAATAACAGTAAAGAAAGTGCATATCATGGTTCACTCAAAATAATAACTGCTTAGTTGTTGGAGCTGGTTGACGCCTCAAGTTCACGTAAGCATGCGATGATCTCTTCGGCAGTTCATGATCGACGTAGACAGACAAAGACCTCTTTAAGAGATCTTCCTAACATAGCGTACAACTCAATCAATGCAAGCCAAAAAAATTGGCCAAAGAAGGACGACATTCTTGCCACATCCTTGTCATCTTTAATGTCTATAGACCTGTAATGAACACAACCATCCCTTACAGTATAGGTTGACAGTATTGACTATCAAGTATTTTTCTGCTACTTCTTATTGCATCCTAAATTTTTTTCTTCAGAGCAGCAACCATCATGTCCTTAGTAACCCCGAGAAAAGCAAGACCATTAGGACATTGAAACAAGACCCATTCAGATGTTGTTGTCATCTAACCATCGTAATACACCACAGCAAGGAATCTGTCTATCTTCAAAGGAGAAGAAACAATATAGAACGAAGATGGCTATTAAGAAACGCAATCGTAAGTGCTTCAAAGCACACATCTCTCTTATACTAGTATAGATATTGTTCACGCTTTAGATAATCATTAAAGGCTTTGTTTTGTGCATCAGAAAAAGAAACGATCAAGATTGCACCGACTAAATCAAAGGTCCAGATCGCATCGATTCAAGTGTGTGTCTTGTTCACGCGTCAGAGAATCATTCAAAGTGATATCTTATGCATTAGAAAAAGAAATGATCCATATTGCATCGACTGAATTGAGGGTTTGGATCGCACCATTTCAAACGCATGCCCTATTCTTGTGTAAGAGAATCATTAAAAGCGATGTCCTATGCATCAGAAAAACGGTTGAGATTACATACAATAAATCAATGGTCTTAATCGTACCGATTCAAACGCATCAATAAACCATTAAAAGTTGTACCCAAAAACAATAAGTGAATTTAACAAATATAAACAATTAATTTCCAAATACAAGATGGAAACGCATTTTCATTATATATTTGAGATTGATACATCCGTTGTGTATTTTCAATATATACATAATGGAAACGCATTTTTGTTATCTATTTTGGACGCACTCCCCTCTACAATAACGAAAACACGTTTTCGTTGTACAAAATCACAACGAAAATGTGTTTCCGTTAAGGGATATTTTCAAAAAAAATCCAAACAAGATTTGGGGTGAAAATAGCAAAAAATGGGGTAGGAATAGCAATGTCCTACATATTGGCTCTATAGACTGTAACTTGGAGCACAAATCCATCATAAAGCCATCACAATTGAGAAAAACGTGATTTGTATTATGTTGCTTGGGAGTAACTTGCATGAGAAAAGCTAAAAGGAAAGAAAAACTGCAGCAATGCTACTAAGGAATGAAAGTTATTGTAAAGTTAGGGTAAAGAGAGTGTCCGAAAATTAAAGCTTTGACATAGCAGAATAAAGGAATTCTGAAAAGGTAAACTGGAAGGGAAGAGATTACAATGCATAGGGAAGAGGACTTAGGGGAAAGATTAATATATCTGTTCAGGTCAAACTTCTAAGCATATTTATTAAGCTATTGCTAAAGTTGAAAGACTAATACGTGAGTGGAATTTGAAATTTGAAAATTGAAGTTTGGGTTAGGATTTAGGTTGTAGATGAATTTGAATTTTAACATGTTGTATGTTGTATCGCTTTCGTCTATATATACGTGGTCCGTCTACGAAAAATTGATAAGATGTTTAGCTGCTCATTTTTTATTCTATCTCTTTCCTTTCTTTATATATTTGTGATTCTAGGAATAATTCTACTTGTGATGCTCTTAATTAAGATTTTATAATTTCTATCTGATTTTGTATTTTAATGAGTTCTTATACAAATGGTTCTTTGAACATTACTATCATTAGCATTTCATTCTCAATTTGAGATTGGGATTTTATAATTTCCATTTGATTTCGCTATTAATTTGTTTGTAGGCGCTATTAATTTGTTTGTAGGGGTAATGCAAACAACATTTCTTAGAAGAGGAGGTGGAATTACTTCCACTAATAGCAGTGTTAGAGTTGAGCAAAGAGCAAGAAGTTAGTGTACTAGAGCAGTATTTTGATGTGATGCAAAGAACACACAATGGATTAATCAAGTTTCTTCTTGAAGGTCTACCCCTTCATGCAAAAGATTATGCAATAACAAGAGCTGCATCAACTAAAATAATCATGGTGCATACAAAATAGAAAAGTTATTAATATCTTATAATCCAAGGTACTATTTGTATTTTGCATGTATTTGCTATGATATGATAACATGGAATGACATCCATTGAATATTTCTTATAGCCTCTTATAGATATCTATCAATTTAATAGGGCTAGCCCCTCTGAATGTGTAATTCCATTGGCCAAATATAATAAGGCTCAATACAATCAAGTTTCCCTTGGAATGAGATTCAGAATGATGTTTAAGACTAAGGAGTTAGGTGTACACAAATATTTGGGTACAATCACTGGGATCGCTGACTTGGATCCTCTTCCATGGAAGAATTCACAGTGGTGCAATCTTCAAGTATTATCAAACTGTTTGTGTTTCATGAAGAGGCATTATTTGTATACTAGACATGAACTAGACAAATTTGGTTTTTTTTTTTTAAATCTAAAACATGCACTATTGTTTAGTGTCTTATAATCTACATGTGAATGAACATGTGCACAATTACATAATACTATGTGCTTCACTGTAGTCAATATTGAATCTCTATCATAGCTTCTTGAGACAAACAAGTTTTGAATTTTGATAGGTTGGATGGGATGAATCAAGAGCCTGTGAGCACCCGAGTAGAGTTTCAATTTTGGATATTCAACCAATAGTGACTCCTTTCTACATTTGTCCTCCCCCATTTTTTAGGCCCAAGTTCTACATTTGCACTCATTCTAATTTTAAAATAAATTTATTTTCCTCTTGCTTACTATCTTCTCACTTAATTAATTTAATTAAAATTTCTTTTATCTAATCAAATTTTAATTTTCTCTTAGGTAATTAGTTTACATTATGATAGAAACTAATTTTCAATTAAAAAAATTGTTTCAATTTTTTTATATGATATTTAAAATTTAAATTCTTAAAATATTGTAAATAAATCATTATTCTTTTCTTATTTTCCACGTTAAAATTTATAGGTGAATTGATTAGTATAAGAAATATGAATAAAACATAACCTAAGACGATAAACATTTTGCACAAAGTACATTAGCGTATGAATTATTATTAAATTTATATTTTATTATACTTTATACATCAAACTTATTTAATTTATTTCTAAATATAGTAAAATTAGACATTATATATTACATACACAATGTCGAGGTTTTCAATTGTTTTTTGGTACATTACCGAGGTTTCCAATTTGACATTAAATTACTTTTAACAATAATTTTAATTTATTCTCTTATTAATATCTCACACACTTATCAAACAGCACATTTGACACAAAAATATATTATCAACTCACTATTTATAATACTAATCAATAAACTCTTTATGTCCCAATGCGTTGCACGAACACTAAAACTGGTTTATTAATATTTGGGTGTTGCCGTATTATTTATCAACTAAACATGTTTAATGATATTTATTTTTCTACGGTTTAATACATTTGTAGGTCCCTGAACTTTTGGCAATTTTTAATTAAGTCCCTAAACGGAAAAAAAATTGTAATTGGGTCCTTGATCTTTTACAATTTTTGTAATTGGGTCTCTGAAGTTAGTAAAACTGCCATAATAAAACTGCCATAAAGTGTAAATTTTCTGACGATTTTAAACTGTCATAAACTAACTTTAGGACCCAAGTACAAAAATTGTAAAATATCAAGGACCCAATTACAAATTTTTTTAGTTTATGGACTTAATTAAAAATTGCCAAAAAGATCAAGGATCTACGGATCTATTAAACTTTTTTCTAATTCAATCCAAAAACCTATCACCCATTTACTAGGCGGCTTTTAATATTTACACCTCCTTAATTCCTTCTTTTTTATATTTTTTGTCACCAAAATATTCTTTTATATAAAATTAATATAAATTTTATTTTTGCATCTTGTCTTTATCATTCTTTAACCCATATTTTTGTACCTCCATCTTCATTATTTTTTAAATTCTATTTTTGCACTTAATCTTTATCATTCTTTGAACCTTATTTTTGCAGCACCGTCTTCATTATTCTCTAAACCCTTTATTTTCTCTCATCTCTTTTCTTAATAATAGAACTAGTGTAATAAATAGTAACTTGTACAGGTGTTAAGTTTACAATTTATAAATTTTATATATTATTATATTTTTAAATTATTTTTTAATTTTACAAAAATATATGTTAGTAGATATGTATATAAATATTTATATATAAAAATTACAATAATAATAATAATAATAATAGTAATAATATAATGATATATATTTACGTAATTATATATTCACAAATGTCTTATACCATTTTAATTTACAAATACATATCTTAGTATAATATTTTACTATGATCATGGACGTTAATTTGTGACTTTTGGTCCTATATCAAACCTTTCTATTAAATTAAATGGCATTATTACTTAATTCTAAATAAATATATAATAGACAATAGACTTTGTTGGAATCAAAGACGTTGAAGCGTTTAGACCCTCAAATTTTGAAGATAACAAACTTATTAAAGTTTAAGTTTCTGTTTTTAAACTAATAGATTTACAACGTCCAATCTTAAATGAGCGTCCAATAAACTCTTTTGTGATGACCGTCCAAGAGTAAAATTTCATTTATGCACACTATGCTGTTAAACTTTAAACAACCACTAGACATGTCCATATGCAAGAAACTAAACGGCTAAGTTTTCTCTCATTTAATATATGTGTCCTTCTTTCATATATTGAGACTAATGCCTTACCTTTTTAAGATCTAACGTTAAAATATTTCAAGCATTAAATGGTTGACAGAAACTTTCTAGTACAAAAGCGCAGCAAGACAGAAAAAGCAAGTTAACTCCTTGAGTTGTCAAACCAAATGAAGGATGTTCAAAAAAGTAAAACTTCCGCACAAAGCCGCTCTTTCCGTTTTAATACAATTCAAAAAGTTGTTTTTTTTTTTTATGATATGTCTGAAAGCTCGATACGCATACCTTTTTTGAAGAGTTAAGTCAAATCTTCTTCAACGACTCTTTTTCACTAAAGTCTTTATATATATCAAGATAGAAGAAGAACAAAGAGAGAGAGAGTGAACTACGACGAATCAAGCACGAGCATAAAAATGCTTATTGTTTTACACGTCCACTGGACGATAGTTTATGAGTCTCTGATACTTTATGATATTGTGCTTAATCTTCTATATCCTCACTGTGTGAGTTGAATCCTTTTGTAAAACAACTTTTTGTTGTGAAAGCCTGGAAAGGCTTAGTGAACAAAGAATACTTGGGTTGGTAAAGCAATATGGGGTGATTGCATTATAAAGCCTAAAGAGGCCGTGGAGAATACTTGTAACCAAGGTTGGTTAGTGGATACCTTCTAGGTGAAAGAACTGGACGTAGCTCAAGGTTAAGCGAACCAGTATAAAATTCTGTGTGTGCTTATCTTCTCTATCCTTTAGCTCAAAATCGTTTTCGATCTTGGTCTATATTAAAAAGTTTTTGACGCACCATTCAACCCCTCATTCTTGTGCGTCACGTGCTATTTCAGACTTGGCCATGACTTTTGTGGTATTAAGATATATTAAAGAAAACATTCATGGATTTATTTTATAATATTAAGATAAAATTTTATTTATATTACTTTTTATCTTAATTGCATTCTAAGAAATGAAGTTTTCTAAACTTTGATTTTAAATAAAATATTGATTCCTATTTACATATGTGATTCAATTCTTTTAATATTTGAAGAAGTTTTGCACATTGAGTTATAAGATGTTAATCTTAATTGCCCATTTAAAATAAGACAATAAGCATATCCTTATTTATATAAAAAAACTCTATTTATTTATGTTAAATTCTTGTTTAGTTTTTAATAAAGAAGTTTAGTTCGGGTAAATTTTTAAATTACATATTATATATTTTAATTCATATTTCCAATTATGTTTTGTATATTTCAATAACGATAAATTATCTTCAATTTCAAAGTATTTTAAATAATTATTATTCATAAAGAAACCATACATGTTATATTACATTTGATATTTCAAATTCTTATTTGTCATTTTAAATATATTTATTTATTTCAGGAAATTGAAAAATTATGATATTAAATTATGAAATTAAATCATGAATCTAAACAATATATTTAAACCAAAATCATAATATTAATATTGTGTTGTGACAAGTTGTTTGGATCTTTGTATCTTTTTTGTTGCTATGATACTAAATTGCTCATGATAATAAATTCCATTTCTTATAATAAAAATAAATATCTTTCTCTTATATTTGAAGTTAAATAATTTGAAATTTTCAATTTAAATTTAAAGTTAAAATTTGAAATCATTTATGTTTATAATGTGAACTTTAATGAGTAAATTAATTATAATAAAAATAATTGTTTTTTTAATTGAATCTTTTAATTAATAATATTGCTAATTGGAATCACAATCATTCTCAAATAAAAAATTAATATTTATTTTTAAAATGGGTGTGAAGCCATATTTGTGGTTTGTGTATTTCATGCATGTAGTTTTCATATTAAATAACAACGTTGTTATCAAATCAAGAAGCACAATTTGACTACGTTAATTCTATATAACGATGATAATACTTACTTTAATTACCTTAATAATAACAATAGGTACTACCACGTGGCATCTATGTACATGACAAAAAGGGTTCCTATATTATTAAAAGATTCAATTAGGTTTCATACTTTTTAAAAACATTCCAATATTACCCTTTCATCCAAAACAACGTTGTTTTCTGTCCAATTTTACACTAAATGGCATGGAAGGTGGAAATATAATAGAAACCAACGTCATTTTGGATGAAAAGAGTAACATTGGAATGTTTTTAAAAATAATGAGACCTAATTGAACCTTTTAATAATAGAGGGATCCAATTGAAGAAAATAAATAAATTAATGAACCAAGTTAGTAATTTAATCAAATAAAAAGTAAGGATGAGATAACCTTTTATTATTATTTTCAAACTAGGGGAAAAGTGATTTAAAATTGTGTAAAAAACTAACTCACTTCCATTTTATTCGAATGTGTTTTGTTTTCAAAACTTTCTCAATTAAATATTTTCAACGTTCTCTGTCTTTTCTTCTTTAGATGTGCATTTAACATATTATCTCTGCAACTAGTCAAAAAAATTTCTCCTACCCTCCTTTTATCTTTATCTGTATATATGATCTTCTTAACCTCTTATTCCCTTCAATCTATTATGTTTTGGATTTATCTCTAAATTAAATTTCAATTTTTTTTAAAAAGAAATCATCAATAGTTAAAAACAACCTTATATCATAATTTAAAATAATTTAAATTATTCATTGTAAATTCAAAATATAATTTATATATTCAAATATATTTATTTATTATGAATTTTAATTATAATATAATTTATGTATTAAAAATACTTGTTTATTATGATTTTTAATCATATAAAAATAAATGTTTGTCGTGTACAATATACATACTAAAACAATAGTTTATATTTTAAAACTAAAAACTGAAAACTTACGTTCCCCAACTGTGCCTTTGATTTTAGATTCCCCCGCCTCATTTGATTTGGTGCTTTTATTAGGTTTTTTTTTTTCATCAAAGGAATCATTCATTGAAAATGTTTAACGACATTTACAAAAGCACAAAGGAAGAAAATTATAGCAGTGTACAACAAAGAAACAATAGCAAAATAGACACGCACACTCAAAGCTAAACATATTAGCAATCTTAAAACTACAAACACAATAAAACATGGTATTCACATCTCCTAATACAAAACCTTAATAGAGCCCTGGATTTTTCTACACCTTGTTTTCTTTCCTTTGTTATTCCTTCCAAATCAACACTTACCTAGCAACAACTTAAACTAAAATGATCCAAAACAACCCACAATGAATATGAGTAAAGCAGTGTTGTGTAATCGAGCTTGTAAAAAGGTAGCAAATCTGAGTATAACATTGCTACCTAAAGTAAGTCTAGTGGTTTGGATACAATAGCAAAGGATGCCTCTAACAAGTTTAGTTGGAAGGGAAAAATATGATGAAAAAAGCGATGAAATATGGGATAAAGGCAATGACAAGAGGAAGAGAACAAGTAGTAGTGGTAAGGAAGGAAAAAATGAGGTGAAAGGGAAAAAGAAACTTTCACGATAGGAAAACAAAAAAAACACCTAAAGTGGAGAGGGAGCCCTCCCATGGAGGTAAAAAATCCTCCCATGGAAGGAGGAAGCCCTCCCTAAAGGAGGGACGCTACTACATTGCCATAGAAATCTTTGCGTCGCTGTGACACAATACAAAAAAAAAATAAAATCAAACTTACATTTGGTTTGGACTTACATGGCTTTCACACATTTTGATATTCAACCTTGGCTGCAACATGCAAATTAGGGCAAAAAGCCCTAGCTCAATTCTTCAGTATCAATCTATATATAGTAATGTTACTACATCACTGATCCTCAATTGTCGTAGGCTTCACAAACTTACTGAAACATGCCGTTTAAATGTTCACGATGACACCTCTGAAAACAAATATAGGAATTCTTTTATCCATCAAAAAGTACATGGAAGCTCATTCTTCCTTTTTTCTTTTAGAAAAAAGAAACCTATAACCATTTGCTCCAAAAATGATATTTCCTTAACTAAAAGCATCTAAGAAGTAAGTTATAGAAATTTAATATTATATTTTACAAACCAAAAATAATCAATCGTCCCATACAACTCCTATTGATGAAATTAAATAAATAATTATAGATGGACATGAAAAATATGTCTCATTCAAGGTAGAAAAAAGTAACAATCTTTCACAATTTTTAGCTTCTCAGTCAAGAAAAATATGTCTTAGTGTGTTCAACCCCTAAAAACTATTTTCTATCAAAAACAAAAAAAAAAGGATTCAAAATTAGTCACATTTTTCATTGTTGAGACCATCAAACTTCAAACTAGTTCGCTTTTGCTCATTTTATTTTAAAGTGAGCAAAAATTAAAGTAAAATCAAAGATAAGGAAAGAAAGTTTAGAGAGAAAATTGAAAAGAATAATTTGAATGTTTTATGTATTATTACTATTTCTGACACAAAAATGAATAGAGTTTGTATTTTGAGCAATCTTCTATATATATAAGTGTTTAGCACTAATATGTAACGCCCAAATTTTAGGTACTAGAAATAAACCACAAGAAAGCCTTTTAGGACCCTTTTAATGTGTTATTGGATAAAAAAACAGCTTCAGAGTTATTGTTACTATTGTATTTTTGTATTTATTGTTATATCTATTATTATTATTATTATTATTATTTCTGTGTTGTGTTGTTATTAAATTTATTGTTATTGATACCTTAGTGTTAGAAATTAATAGGAATTTTATAACAGAACCCAAAAGAGCATCTAAGACCCAATAGGGGAGTAAAGCCCACTAAGCCATATACTCACTCACGTGTTATAAAAAGAGAATAGAGAAAGAGAGTTGCGTTTAGTCGTCAGAAAATAGAAGAAGAAAGAAGTTAAAGAGAATGAGAAGAAAAGGAACAAGAAGAAGGAGAGAAAGAAGGAATAGAGACCATAGGACCGAAGCCCCAAAACTCAGCTCTACGTGCCCTTAAAGGTGAGTGCTTTTCCTATGTCGTTCCTTACCCTTTGGGTTATGATTTGTATATATGTTTACCTTTTCCTTCCCCTTTGTGCCTAGATTAGGGATTTAATGGATTTTGAGGAGATTATAAGTGAGGAATTCATAGGATAGATTGACTAATAACAAAGGTAATAGAAGAGATCAGGAACTGATTAATCTATTTAGGAGTGTTTGGAAGCCAAGGAAAGTCGTGGGTTGCACTTTCTACGAAGCCTCGTGCTGCAGGAATCGCAGTTGATGTTAAGCACCTGAATTTTGGCATTAAGCATGAGAGAGATAGAGAGTTCCCTAAAGGTTTGGCGCTGAGCGTGAGTATGACAGTAAATTCCCTAGTGTGACACCCTTTACCACTAAGCTAATTATTAATCAAATATTATGGAAAATATAGTGTACTTTTCATTTGCAAAATAAAATGGTAATTTAAACTCTTTTTCTTCACACGGTAAAAGACATCATATGCATAACTCACGTCAATCTAAACTCCATAAAATACCTTACTAATTAATAAAAAGATTGGCCCACAATTGGCCTTACAAGTCTTTGAAAATAAACTAAATTAAGAAGTAAAACTATTAATGCTAATTCAAAAGTTAAGGACATAAAATAGTAATAAACCAAGCCTTCTGATGTCACAATCCTATTAGAGCATACCAATCAACAATAAAATAAACTATAACAAGACCAATGCCTCTACTCTAAGACTCATCCTCATGGTTTTGCTGGACATTACCTGTGTATCACAGACATAGACAAAAAACACCAGAAAATAAGAGAGTGAGATACATCTCACATCATGCACAAAGTATGATGATGGAAACAGGTAGAAAACATAACATATGCAAAATCATAATAATATTAAGGATTAAAAACACACAAATATATGTAATGCAATGTCACTTAACTTCTACTTCTTATGCATGTGTGGTACCAATCTAAGTTCATCTCGAAAGTAGAGTAAGAGTAAGTGTACAGCCATAAAAAGCATCATCAATACTGATGCCTTCGGCTTTTGCACCCTTAACTAGTATGATATTCTCTGATGACTAGTTAGGGTTACCTAACTTTGCCAGTACGCTCGAGCTCCATGGGATCAACATGGGCCATTGAAGTTTCTACACCAGGTACCATCCCCAAGACTAGGGTTAGACAACCCATCCTGGCCTCCACTAGCCGAATTCCTATATATTTTCTTTCTCCACATGACTCAATGTCATGATGCATGGTCACATACAATGCTCCACTTTTCATAGGTTCTTATCATAAAGCATTAACACAATTCATATACACTCAGTTTTTCTCAAGATAAGTAACAAACACAAGATGTAAATTCAATGAGGCATCCAAGCAATGACAATCATATAGGAAATAGGTATAGAAGATCAGCAACATCATTTTTAACGTCACAGGGGGGTTGCACTTAGCACAAAACCCTTGGTGCTTAACGCCACTAGTACAGGAAATTCAATGTCATACTCACGCTCAACGTCAATTTTCTTTTAGAGGACCAAAGGTTGTTCCCTGCCTCCCCTATGCTCAACGCCAATTTCTAGTGCTCAACGCCAAACCTCCAGAGAACTTTTTGTCTCTCTCACACTCAGCGCCAACTGTGATTTCTACAAATCACGAAGGTTCGCAGAACGTGTAACCCACGACTTCCCTTGGTTTCCAAGCAGTCCCAATAGATTAATTAACTCCTAATTTCTCCTATTACCTTTCTTAATAGTCAATCTATCCTATGAATTCCTCACTCATTCATAATCTCCTCAAAACTCATTAAATCCTTAACTTAGGCATAAGAGGAAAAGTAAAAATAATCCATGACAGTCCATATTCCCAATTAAACATAAAATTACAATAAAGCACATCAATGATTTGGGAAAAGTTGCATTCTCTTTTACACATAATCATACAATTTACAAACAATTGGGGTCTAGACCAACCTCTCTACCCACAACCAAAGCCATACCCGTGAGCGAGATAACTCACTCCCCCTTACCTTGAAAGAGGCGATCTCCAACAAGAAGAGCGAGCGATGCAGCAACGTCTTCCTACAGTTCCTCACTTCTTGACTGTAGCGGCTCTGGCGGTATGATGTCTCCACAGAGGCAAAAGAAAGAATGAGGAAAAGGGTTAGGTTTTCAAGAAACCTAAGAGACTCTTAAAACTAACTTTGGGCTTATGAAAACTAAGCCCAACACAAGGGTCTTAATACTTTTAAAAACATTCTAATTATAAAACCTTATTTTAAAGGCCCAATATCTTTTTTTTTTTCCCCAAAATACCATTTTATTAAAAACAAGGCAAAACAAAATAATAATAATAATACATATTAGTTAAAAGGAAAACATTGGGGTGTTACACCTCTATGAGTGGCGCTAAGCATAGACCTACCAGAAAGTTTGTCTGGAAGTAAAGTGAAGTGGCACTAAACGTGGCCCTTTGAGACACTAAAGTTGATGTCCTAGTTAAGAGCAAAGGATTGTAAGTTTATATTGTTGCCTTCTATGCTTATTCTCTGTATGATTGTTGTTACTTGGATGCCTTATTGGATTTACTTCTTATGGTTTTTATTTGCCTTAAGAAAATGCATATGTTGCGGACTTGTGTTTAATGCTTTGATGTGCTTATGTATGATTCCATGCCATGGTATGTGTAAAGTAATAGATATTCTGTAGCAAAGAAGAACCCAACCTATGAGAGGTGGGATCCTCAGTGTGAAATGTTTAAGTAAAGTCATGTGCATTGTTTGTATAATCATACATCATAACATTTGAGCTATGTTATAAAGGGAAGTATGTAGGAATCTGGCTAGTGGAGCCCGTGATGGATTGTCTAACCCTAGACTTAGTAGTGGTATTTGGTTAAGAAACTCCAATGGCTTATACTGATCCCATGGAGCTGAAGCGTATTGGCAAAACTAGGTAATCCTGAATAGTCACGAGGGAATATCATACTAGTTGAGGGTGTGAAAGCCATAGGCATCGGTATCGATGACGCTTCTTATGGCCGTGCACTTACTCCTAGTCTACTTTCCAACAAGTTTAAGTTGGTACCATATGTGCATGAGTAGAGATTTAGGAACATAGCTTGCATATGCATCTTGTTGTAGTGTGATATGTTGAAGTGTGTTACGTTGTAACTATGTGAAGTCTATGTGAACTTGTTCGTGAGTGATTGATGTAATGGGTACACATGTAAAAAATGTAATTGTGTCTTATGATGAAGTGTCAAGGTTATGGATAGTGATCATATTATGCACGCGTGTTATTCCTGTTTGTTAAAAAATGAGGCGTATGTCTAGTTACTAGGCGAAAGATGTGAAATAAATGTATATTTGTAATTAGGATTGTCTTTGCTACCTTAAGGATATGTGAAAGGCTAGATCCTAGGATAGTGTTATGAGAGTTCTAGTTGGATAATAATAGTTGTGAACGAGATAGAGAAAAGGATGACTTCTTACACAGCGTAATAGAAAGGTATAAGATAAGCTGGAGGGAACAAATTAAGAGTATTAAGGTAAGTGTCAAGCGATTGTTAAGAGTATTCTAGAGTATCTATAGCCTTAGACTTGACCCCTAGAGGACAACTTTAAATATCAAAAGGAAGAAGGGCAAAATATAAACATGAAGGGTTTAAATACAAGAGAGGGTTGTGGTAAGAAAGTATGAGAAATGAGGATGAGTTCTTAGGTTGAGAATGAGGTAGTAAGCTAGTATAACAATTGTGAGAATGAGAGAGAATTTAACAGGAAGTATTGATGATTGAAAGGTGTAGACCTAACCTTAGGTATGGAGAATTATGAGAGACCTAGTGAGGCTAAAGCCATGAAAGATAAATGATGAATGTTGTTCAAGTAGAAGAGTTTAACTTAGCCGTAGAGTCCTCAGAACACTTATTGAGACATTGAGATTATGTTTCATTTTATTTTGCCTAAAATTCCTAACATACGTTTTAATTCAATTTGAATTCTTACCTTGTCTATTTGATCTCCTAATTTATTTATATCCTAATTCTTAGTCAATTAAACCTTTACCCTAAATAACAATCATTATTCCTTGAGTGAAATTAAGAAGGAATAAGCATTATTAAGTATAGAAATCCCTAAAGGTAGCAAAGATCCAATGACTATTTCTATTACTAGGTTTGCGTCTCAAAACACATTTATAAAGAAAATTCCCATTCCCCGATTAGATAAAAGATCTCCCTAAGGATGATTAAGTCTTAACAAACATTATGTACAAAGAATACAAACACAAACAGAATAAACTTAAACTTTCATTAAAAATCTCAATTTAGAGATCCATAAGTTACGTAGAAATTCACTAAACCCCAACAAGAAAAAGAAAATAACAAAAATTAATGAAGAAGGAATAGAAAACACCATAGATACTTGAAAAGATGTGAGTTTCACCCTAATATGCCCTTGTTGGTCGTAGTACACCGTGCCTCTATAAAAGAGGTGAGCCCTAAACCCATGGTTAATTAGCCTCAACTCATCACAGGGCTAACCCAGCCATATATGTCCAGCAACATGGTCATTATAGGACCTCAACAGGGACAAGTCTGCAGGACCTCTTGGAAATGGAGGTCCAATAATGCGCTTTGCCAGCTGAACTGGAGGCACCTCTGCCTTTGCCTCCGGTACATTGATCTCTGCCTTGGGTACATCATCACGCACCTCCTGCTACTATTGCTGCCTAGACATTTCAATCTGTCTAGCCCAATGTGCCGATGCAGTCGACCGTGGACGCTTAAAAGTGCCTGCTTCATCATCCGGTAGAGGGCCTCATCCAGGATGATGGTTACCAAACCTTATACATGCCAGAGTGAATCTAAAACTAATGTTAAATTAACAATTAAGAAATAATTAATATCAAATATAATCAATATTATTATATAATTATTCTAAAAAAATTACCTAAAATTAATCATTTATTAACACACAAAAAATAAATTACATATTACATAAATACTTTAATAGACAAAAATAATTAAAAACAAATAATTTAAATCAAATACATAATTAAACGTTAAAAAAATTATAAGTAAAAGATACTAAAAAGTAGATAAATTAAATTATTTAATTCATATAAATATTTAATATAAAAACTATTTAAAAAATAAATTATTTAATTCATATAAATAATTAAAATAAAAAATTAATTTAAATATAAATAAATTTAATTATTTAATTCATATAAATATTTAAAATAAAAAATTAATTTAAAAAACAATTAACTTTAATCATTTAATTCATATAAATAATTAAAATAAAAAATTAATTTTAAAAAATTAACTTAAATTAATAAATTCATTAGAATAAAAAGCTATTTAAAAAACAAACAATTTAAATTATTTAATTCATATAAAAAATTAAAATAAATTAATAATTAAAAAATTACATAATACATAACGAAATTGTGATTTCGTTATGTATTATGTAGTGATACACAACGAAATCATGATTGCGTGATGGATCAAGTGAGGATTCATAATAGAATCGCGATTCCATTATGTATCATTTTTAGGTACACAACGAATCGCGATTTCGTTGCGTATTTGGTGAGGATACATAACAGAATCACGATTCCGTTGAATCTAAAAGTCCAAAAAAAAAATCAAAACCAACTCACCTACGATAACGGCGAGGGGAGAATGTGGAGGGGTGTGCAACCTCACTGGAGTATGGTCGTGCAAATGGGGGCAGAGTTACGTAATTCTGGCGACAAGTGGGGGCGGTGGTAAGGTGGGTTGGGTGAAAAAAGAATGGGGGGGGGGGGGCGGGGGAGGTGGAGAGAAGAAGACAGAATGGAGAAGGGAAGAAGGAGTGGGAATTTTAAAAGGGTGTGGGTAAATTTGAAATTTCATGCGTATTTGAAAAAGCAAGGGGGTGAAAATAGTAAAAACTAGGGTGGAAATAGCATTAACATTTTTTATTTCTAGTGTAATCTCAATAGTCCAACGGGTTTTGGGCAAGCCCAATATTTTACTCAGACCCATTAAGAAATGGTAATCTAAAAAAAAAATCAAACAATAAAGATGGGACATTCCTTTAAGAATCAATTATAGAATGAATAAAACAAATCAATTGAAGTATCAAATCAATCTAGACCGAAAGATAAAAAGTCCCCCCCTAAAAAAAATAATATCTAAATGTCACAATATTCAACCAATGTATGAGGGAATTCATGAATCTTGTTATAGTTTGATAGGAAAAATAATATTTTATGGAAATACATTCCTCTTCAAAATTAAATGGGTAAAAGGTGATTTAATTTCGAGAAGCTTCGATCATCTGCGTGTAAGGACAGGTGAAGTGGTAAGGGCAATGACAATGATAATAAGAAGGATGGAGAAGAATCTGATGGGCTAGGACACATTATGCTTGTTGAGGAAGAGATTTTTAGGGAAACTAAATGCGACATAGGTGGTGAATGACGATGAAGGCAAGACAAAGGGTGAAGGCATTGATGAGGAGGGAGGTAAGGAAGAAAAGAACAAAAGTGATGGTGACGAGGAGGGAGAATGTTTCGAAGTCAAAAAAAGTGCAACCAAAAAGATGGAGGCAAAGTAGGTAGAGTGAGAATCACAAGGCAAGGAAGACAATGAGGAGGAAGAGGGAAAAAGGGTTGGAGAGGAGGGAGAAATGAGGAACATACAAAATTAAAAGTCTAAATTATTAAATTGGTACCTTAATTTATTTATCTTATCCAATTGGGGCCTTCTATTATTAAAAGGTTCAATTAAGTTTCATAATTTTTAAAACGCTCCAATGTTACCTTTTCATCCAAAACAACGTCGTTTTTCGTCCAATTTTATACTAAACGGCATGGAAAACATAATAAAAACGACATTATTTTGGACAAAAGGGGTAACATTGGAACGTTTTTGAAAATTATAGGATTTAATTGAACCTTTTAGTAATAGAGGAACCTAATTGAAGAGAATAAATAAATTAAGCAACAAAATTAGTGTGTGTGTGTGTGTATATATATATATATATATGTCTAAAAACACATATCAAGTCTAAACACTTAATAAAAATTAATCCTACGGTTTATAATATCTTATTATATATTAGCTTTAACTTTACTCAATCATTTACATTAATTTTGACATATTATTATATTATATATTATACCATATATAATTACACTATTATATTATATTGTTATATTAAATATTAAATAAATATTTATTATTGAAAAGATTTGTAAAAATAATTAATTTGTTAATTTATGTAAATAATTGTTGCAAAATTTTTAACTAGTCAAACAATCAATTAACTCAAATAATTCAATCAATATAATTCAAGTTAAAAAATTAATTAACTAATTAGAATAAAACATGTCAAAATTAACTTAATCATATATATTTTACTATTTATTGAAGGAAAATTTATAAAAAAATAATTCATTAATAATTTTAATAAATAATAAAAGTAGAAAGTCAAATAATTAATTATCACAAAATATGTTACAATTAATATATATATATATATATATAACAAATAAACTATAGGATTAATTTGTATCAACGATTTAGATTGGATATCATTCTCAAATCAAAATGCATAATTGGATTACTTTAGTTAGGTATAAAATGATAATAATATTTTTGGAATGACTTTTAAGTTAATTTAATTTAATTTAATTTAAATTTGAGTTAAATACGTTTAAAAAATTTATTATCAATTGCATGATTTATAGTATTAACAATAATAATGTAACTTGATAAAGGTCAAAATTTGATGCGATAATTATAGAATGGTAAAATTTAAATTGTTGAAAAAAAAATAGATAAAATTATTTTATATAAAAAAGATTCCTAATACATTTGAATAATTTAGTCTATATAATTTATTTTATTATTAACATTATTTTGAAAATTTTGAATTATCGAAAGTACTTTAAATTTGAATTAGATTAAAATTGATAAAATATGAATTTAAAAATTTGGTTGATTTGCTTAAGAATTATTTGTTATTTTTAATTTATTATTTTGTTTGCATAATATTTATAATTTAATTGTGATATTTGTGTATAAACTAATTTAATTAAAATTTAATTTGATTGAAGTCAAAATATTGTTAGATTTAATATTTATAAATTTAATACATTGAATAATTTAGTCATATTTAATATTTAATGTACTATTTAATGTTATTTTGAAATATTTGTATTATTTAATGTAAATTAGATTAAAATTGATAAAATGTTAATTTAAAAATTTGCATGATTCGCTTACGAATTATTTGTTATTATCAATTTATTATTTTGTTTATATAATCTTTGTAATTTAATTGTGATATTTTGGGTATAAAATATTTGATTAGCATTTGATTTGATTTAAGTCAAAATATTATTAGATTTTATATTATAAATTTAATACATTTGATTGATTTAATCATAATTTAATTTACTATTAATGGTATTTTAATTTTTTTGTAGTATTCAAGGTAATTTAGATTTAAATTTGATTTTAAATTAGATTAAAATTAATAAAATGATAATTTACAATTTTGAATGATTTGCTTACAAATTATTTTTTATTTCTAATTTTTTATTTTTTTTGTGTAATCTTTATAATTTAATTGTGATATTTTGAGTATGAACTATTTTAATTAGAATTTGATTTGATTTAAGTCAAAATATTATTAGATCTTATATTTATGAAAAGTTAAAATTTAAATTAATAAGAGCGAAAATTAAAAAAGTTTAAAATAAACAAATTTCATATTGATTAGATTTAAGTCATCTAATTTTTAATAACATAACTAATAATTTTTAAATTGATTCATCATTATTTGATTTGATACATTAATTGAAATACTTAAATTACAATTGCTAAATATTAAAAAAATGAAAATAATTTAAGAAAAATGAAGGAATTTAATATTTGCATCATGGTGTTACACTACTAGTGAAACTATTATTCATAATAAATAATAAATTATTTTTATAGAAAATAAACATGGCAATAATTTTTGGTTTGGGACCTAAAAATTAACTTAGGATGCAATTTTAGGATAATATAATTCCTCTTTTTTTCATGAAATCCCTTTTTAAAGCCTATTGCATTATCTGAAAATGTATAAATTGTAAAATAAATATATTAGAAATTAAACTTTAAATGTCATATATTTGAAAAAATAAAAGAAAAATAAATATACAATATGTGAAAAATAAAAATAAATTTTTTTTGAAGGCTCTTATTTGAAGGGTCAATTTTATTACCTGTTGCATTGTTTTTCTTTTCACACATACCAATAGAAGGTTCACCTTTATCCTGCATCACATAATCATTCATGTTAGACAATATTTAACAATTGATAATCAATATTTTTCAATATATAACTCAACACATAATTAAAAAAAATGAATATAAAGCCATATAAAGCACATCAAAATAATCAAAGTGTCCATATATGTGAATAGATATTAAACATTAAAAAGTAATTAAAAAGTAAAAATGTTAAAACTCCCTATAATGAAAAAAGTAATAAAAAAAAACACACCAAGTTATATACGAAAGAATGAATTGGTATAACACTATTTTTGAAAAAAAAAATAAATTTATAAATTAGTAAGTAATATGGATTTATCTACAAATTCTCCTTATATTCGTCTTCAACGTTTCATCTTTGCCAAATGTTGAAAAGAGAGACAAAAAAAGTCAAAAAATAGGACATGTTAGGTGTGGTCAAAGGTAGAAATAAAAAAGAAAAATAGAAATATCCAGTAAAAAAAATAAACAATGAGATGAAAATATAATGAAGAAAGAAAAGAGAGGCATAACTTACCCATAATTTCTTCTTCTTCTTCTTTTTGTCATTAATGGAAAAACTTTGCATAAGAGTCAACCATAGAGTAAAAGAAAATACAAAAGAATAGTGCGTGCAAGGAGAGGTTAGAGGAAAAGAAGAAAAATAAGAATATATATTGGTCGCAATTATATTAATTAATACAAAATAATCTAATTACTTTAATTTACAATAATCCCAATTACCTTAATTAAAATATATTAGTCATAATTACTTTAATTAATTTAAATCAAAATATATACTAGTCGAAATTGCCTACATGGCAAAATCTTTCTTTATAACAAAATGATATAATAATATAATTGTATAATAAATACGATTGAAAAAAATATATTTGTATAATAATTATATTTGTTTAGAGAGGAAAGTATAATAAATTGATTACATTATTATATAAAATCAAAATATGCATAAGTTTTAATGATTTAATTGATTAATTTAATCAGGATATATACTCATTGTAATTAATTACCTTAATTATTATAATGAAATATAATAATACATTTTTATGAATTAAAAAATAGAGAAAAATTGATAAAATTTAAGCCAAAAAAGAATGGATATGGTGATGCCACGTGACATTTGCCTACGTGATAAAACCATCTTTTATTAGATGATAGATAGAATGGCAGTAATCAATCAATAAATTAAAAAATATTTTATTATATATTATAAATGCTTTAATTATCATAATAAAAAATATTACCATAATGATCATAATTATTGTGACTATAAATAACATTCAATAAAATTTTAAAAATTAATTTTCTTGTTATATAAAATCAAAATTAATTTAAGATTTAATTATTTAATTGATGAATTTAAGTAGAATATATAGTAGATTATAAATGCCTTAATTATAAACGTTTTAATTATTATAAATATAATAATTTATTTATATGATAAAAAACAAATAAATTGTAGAATTAAGCGGGAAAAGAATGAATATGGTGTTCTCACGTGACATCTTTCTATGTTATAAAACCTTATTTTATAATATATAATAGATTTGATCATAATTTCACTCCCTACAATGAATACAATGTTTTCCATCAAACTCATACTGTGCGTTTTCTGTCAAAGTGAAACTTTGCGAGAATGGAAAGATGTTTGTACCTATCCTCCCATAGAAGAAAGGCCAAAAGGAAATGAAAAAAAAAAGTGAAACTCTGGTGAAAGAAACTGAGGAACTGAACTAAAAATGCAAGAAAGAGGAATTAACATAGAGTGACTAGAAAGGATGGCAGAGGAAGAAAGGGTGAGTGGAAAAGAATGTTTTCAAAAAAGAAAGAAAAAAGTTCCTCGTTGAGATAGAGGAATTATTTTAAAAAGGCAAATAAATAAGGAAGGATATTTAGAGAAATTTGTTAAAAAAGAAAAGAAAAGAAAAAGGGGGTGTAAATATCATTTTCCTTACGGTTGTCAAAATAGGTCAATTCAACCCAATTAAAATTGTCAAAAAATAGGTTGGGTTTGGTTGAACTCGTTTTGTCATTGGGTTAGAAATCCTAAACCTAGTAAGTTGCGAGTTGAGTTGGGTTGACCTATCATAATTTATAAAAAAATAAAAAAAGGTTAAAAAAGACAATTCATGGGTTAACTCACCAAAATAATAAAAATATAGAAAATAAAAAATATAAATCACTACTATATACGTCAACCATAAAGCAAACACAAATAAATTACAATGGTAGTATAATAAACCATCTAAATATCTCAATTTTAGAATTACAAAAAAATAAAAAAATAAATCTCAGCTTAGCAAGTCAACCTAATCCAACCCGTTATTGATCCCCTGGGTTGGTGGGCTGCATTGGGTTGGGTTATGTAGGTTGGTGGGTTCAATCATGCAACCCAACCCAACCCATTTAAACATGTTAAACAGTTAAACGATTGAACCCATTTTGACATCCCTACCATTTACAACTCACTCGTAGGTAAAGATAAGGGAAAAGATTTCCATATTTATGGATATCTACCAGCTTACTAATAAAAAATGAATAGTTTAACGGGTATTTGCGAATAAAATAAATGATTTTTTCTCTACCCGTTTATTAATGAGGTAGAGACAAGGAGCAAGTATTTGTGCTTACAAGTACTAGCAATTTGAAATTAATTAAATATCCATAATTATATATAAAGTAGGTTACTCTAATTTATTTTTGGTATAAATAAATGTTTCAATTTTTTAATTTTGTTTTAATTTCTTTATTTTTTGAAAAAATAAAATTTTAAAATATTCATGGATACTTGTAGATACTCGTGGATATTCAGAAAAATCAACCCATACCCGACCATAATAGTTTGATTCATACTTATTTTTAAACTGCTCAACCTGAAGACATGTTGTAACCTTACCTATATAATGCAATTTTTGCTCTCAAGTAGAAAAACTACCACAATCAAAGGAAAAACGATCACAAAATTGTCTTAATTGTGGTGGATTAAAGGAAAAATTGTCACAAAATGTCTTCATTGTGCCTGTTTTTCTATGTCAGGGCAAAATTTGCGATATTTTATGAATAAGGGGCAAATTTTGAGAAAAATTTTTTTGGGGGGGGGTGGGGGAGAATTCACAAAATCATAAAACTTTAGGCCAAAAAGTCCAATTAAGCCTAAATTTTATTTTGGTTATGTCAGATTCGGTTTGGGTATCAGTTTGTTAATCACCCCTAGCCTATTTGTCTTTCAACACTTGCGTGAAAAGTGTTTGAAAATGTCAAGTACTTGGTCTTTGGATTTCAAAACAAATGTCTACACTTATCTAGAATGGTCATCAATAATTGTAACAAAATAAGAGTAACCACTAAGGGATTTAACATCCATAGTGTTGTTGGTTCTAAATATCGACTACATAAGTTATTTCAGACGGTTAATGACTAATGGGTGATTCTCCTTAGGCGATTGACCCAAGAAAGGGATTTTGTTCCTTGAATGGGTTCCTAGTCTACTCAAAAGAGCTTTTTGATAATTGTAGGATTGAAGTTTGTTTATGCCAAGCTACTCTTATGGAATTGTAGAAAAGGAAAGTTGTAAATGGCTAAAAGTGGTAACAAAATTGTAAATAAAACAGTAAATAAAAATGTAAATGATTGAAAAATGATAAATTTGATTAATTTGGTCGGGGACTTCGATTACATAAAAAATTATGATATCTATAGTGTTTCTATGAAGTACAAGCATTAACTGTTATTTTGGTAACTACACACGTATGACAATTATGGATGTAGGCTTCCATCATGAGTAGTTTGGCTTGAGAATAGTCCTTTTTACATTTTCCAAAATTTTTGCTTCTGCTTCTAATTATCCATCTCAAGTGTAAAAAAAGAGCAATTATCTCCCATTATCCGCTTGTCCTATTTTTTACGGAAGTGTCTTTGACCTTGTCATGTTGTGCTCTCCTTTAACTTATGCCTCATGTGTTCACATGATTTAGGACCATGAATCATTATCCTAAACTTAATGGATCCCAACTTGGTCCAAATATTTTTTGCTCCATTATAAACATCAGATTATTAGTTGTTAACTATCAGTCGTCAGCTATCAACTGTCAAATATTAACGATCATTAATCGTCAGTTATCAATTGTTAGATATCAGTTATCAGCTATCAGCTGTCGGATATCAATCGTCGACTATTAGTTGAAGCGGTTACCTCAATGACTATCTTAATCAGCTAGCCTAAATTGACTATCAAGCCAAATAATTTTAGTGCCAACAAGTGAAAACATTAATGTGAACTAAATCCAAGATATTGGCTCCCCGTCTAACGATAAGAGTAAAAAAAAACTCTATGTTGCTTACCAACAAGACAATGAGAATACATTTTAAGATATGTACCTCTAACAAGAAACAACCTTACCTTACAAGAATGTCAAGACCTTTCTCCCTCAAGTGACTCAAGCATTTATGTCATAGCTTTGTAGAGGAATCCTTAACTTCATTCATCTGAGGTGTAGACAGCTTTACTGATGTCCAATAAAAAGTATTTCATTTCATTCCCTTTGTTACCACCGAAGTCCCTTTGGTGCATTTTCATTGGAGGTCTTGGTTTCTACTTAATAGGAGCAATTGACATCATGCTAACATTAGCCACAAGGAAGGGGTCTGTGTCAATCTTTATCTCTACACTCCCTTTATCTACTAATCTTAGCCTTCCCTCCTGAAAACAACACAATTTTAAGTAGTGTGACTATAAGTGTTGTACCATTTATAATACTATCTTATTTCTTAGCTCCTTTGGAGGTGGTATCTTCTATCCTTTATCCTTCAAGAAGTAATCAAAGATATGCTTAGCCTTTGAAATTTCAAACAGGTACTGTTCTTTGCTCTTTGTCTCCTTCCCCTTTAAAGTCCTCAAGATTGGGCATGAGTATGGCTTTCTTTTTAGCAATTTGGTTGCCATAAGTTCGACTTCCATCTTTTCTTTAAAGGAATCCTCTGACCATTAATTATCATAGATACCCCCTACATACCTCTTGCACCTCTCTATGATCTTATCTGTTCTTTCTTGTGAATGAACTACTCCACCCTAGCTGCTTTAGTCGCAAGCTAGGAGAGGTCAGCATAGTCCTACATGATTAGTTTATCCTTTAGCAATGGGTGCATGTTCCCAACAGTTATATTGGTGTACTCAAGTTTTGGAAACTGAACACTACATTTGCTTTTCATGTGCCTAAATCCCTCTAGGTATTCGGATACATATTCATTAACGTCTGGCTAAAGTGAATAAAATTGATAATGGAAGCACCTCCCTTGTGATGGCGCCGTGGGCTTGCTGATAAGCGAGCTAGGCATGACTTTTGCTCGTGTCACCCTATCATGGCTGAGGGACATCTTCATTGCACGGCAGGCAGTTGGGTCGATCAATTTGTTGCGCAAGCCTATCTGTTACATCTTGTTTGCTGCATGATATTTGTCGACAAAAGCTCGACGCATGTGCAAGTCTGCTACCTAGACCTCTGCCATAATCTCTAAGCCTACAGAGGATACTCTTGGGGTTCCGTTGCATTAGCGTTCTTGTACGATCAGCTCAATATTGTTAGCCTCTGGTCTACAGTGTAGTTTGGAGGATACATGAGCCTGATCATGATACGATTTTTTATTTTTTGTAGATATGTGTTTAGCATTTATTTTGTTTATGTAATTTAATATATTAATTAGCAATCATAGGCATGGATCTATAAGCAATTCCCCACCCTGAAGCAGGAGCTAACCATTGGTTATTTAGAGCAACTCCCTCGTCTCTATTGGTGGAAGCCCACGAGGGTCATGAGCTTTGCGTTGGGGACCAGGTAGGCACCGGACCAACTGCAGTTGGATGACGTTATATAAGTGTCGTATGATGCACACTAGGTCATTTGGCTGTTGGAGGCAATATCATTCTACTCCAGCTTCATCAGGTGTGGTACCCATATGTGCGCCCACCTGTCGGAGAGGGTGTTCAAGCAGTTTGGGTACATCCAATAGATATGTTGCCCCCCCCCCCCCGCACGTACAGTTCCCATCGTTGACTAGCTAGTTTGATGACTAGTAGGCGCACACGATTGATAGAGGAGTTGTTCTGCCACATGAGGCTCCATGGACATCTACCAATGGCTACCTGAAGTGGTTCCATCATGTTTTTCACCCTTTTCAGATACCTCTAATGCCAAGAGATCCTCTACGAGACCTTCTGTGACTTCCTGTGGTGTAGCAGCTTGTGACAGAGTCTTTATCTAACGACACCCATTTATGCGAGGTAAGTATCCATTTCTTTACAATGTGTTTTTACGATGCCAATGACACATTTTGTAATAAAGTTTCCATTTCTTTTTTTGTAGGCACAATGGGAGACATATCCTGTCCTTCTGGAGCGCTTGCTGCATTTGAGGGTGGTGCCTGAGGTCAAGATAGTGATAGGGTAATCCGGGAGGCATCGGCCATTGCTCAATTAGGCATGATCTCCGGGTACACCTATTAAAGGAGGGGGTGGAGAAAGACAACCACCTTGATGCTTGATCTTTTATTTTTTGTTTTTGCTTGTTAGATCCTTTTTTTAGTATTTTATACATTATGTACAAACCTTATTGTATATATTTTTTGATTTTATAGATGTTTTGGATTTTACATATATTACACTTATTGCATTGTTGGTATTAGCATTACATTGTTACAATTATAGTATGCGATACAAATAAAAAGAAACAAATGAAACATAAACAATATTATTCGATAAATTAAAAGCACTTCTACATAAATTTGATACAAATACAAATAACAGTAAACAAGGTGCATCATCATGATTTACTCAAACTAACAATTGCTTGGTTGTTGGAGTTAGTTGACGCCTCAAGTTCCCGCAAGCATGCGATGATCTCTTTGGAAGTTCGTGGTCGACTCAGATGGGCAAGGATCTCTTAAGGAGATCTGCTTAATGTAGCGTACAACTCAATTGGTGCAAGCCTACGAAATTGGGCGAAGATGGACAATATCCTTGCCACATCCTTGTTGTGTTTAATTTCTATAGACCCGTAACGAACACAGCCATCCCTTAAAGATATAGATTGACGGTAATGATATCCAATATTTTTTTACTACTTCCAATCACATCCTCAATTTTTTTCTTCAGGGCAGCAACTGTCATGTCCTTAGTGACCCTAAGAAAAGTAGGACCATGAGAACATTGAAACAAGACCCCTACAGATGTTATTGTCATCTAACCATCGTAATACACCACAATAAGGAATCCGTCTATCTTTAAAGGAGAAGAAATACTATGGAATGAAGATGGTTATCAAGAAAGACAATGGCAAGTGTTTTAGAGCACACATCTCTTTTATACTAGTGCAGATACCGTTCACGCATCAGAGAATCATTAAAGGCTTTATCTTGTGCATCAAAAAAAGAAACGGTCGAGATTGCATCGACTAAATAAAGGGTCTAGATAGAACCGATTCAAGTACGTGTCATGTTCAAGTGTTAGAAAGTCGTTCAAAGTAATTTCCTATGCGTTAGAAAAAGAAACAGTCCAGATTGCACTGATTGAATCGAGGGTTTGGAGCGCACCGATTCAAACACGTACCCTGTTCACACGTTAAAGAATCATTAAAAGCGATGTCCTATGCGTCAAAAAAAGAAATGGTCAAGATTGCACACAATAAATCAATGGTCTAGGTCACACCAAATCAATGCATGCCTTGTTCATGCTTCAGTGAACCATTAAAAGCTGTCCCTAAAAAAATAAATTTAATAAATATAAATAATTAATTTCCACATATATAACGAAAAGGTGTTTCCGTTATGCATAGTTGGGCGCACCCCCTTCTTTCATAACAAAAACGCGTTTTCATTGTACATAATCACAACAGAAACACGCTTTCGTCAGGGGGTATTTTCGAAATAAAAAAATACAAACAAAAGTTGGAGTGAAATTAGCAAAAATTGGGGTGGGAATAGCAGTCTCCAATAAAAAAATTGAAATGAGAACTCAAAATTGGAATTGGATTTGATTTTCAAAAATTTCAAACTTAAAAATGAAAACCATCCCAAACAAGCTTAATTTAAACAAAATATATAGTTGGAATTTAATAAAAAAAATGGGAGGATTATGAAAAGAAAAATGCTCGATTCGTAATGGTTTAGATTCAACTAGCAATATCTTTGATTTAGACGATAAATATTAAAAACAAACTAATCTAAAATATTTTACTAGGTAGTAATTGCATTATCTTATGCTTTACGTAAAAGAAAAAAAAATTGTAATTGACATGATTTAAAGCTATTTTATATAAATATCAACAAAGTCAAACAGTCTACATCTTAATAGCATTGAATGATATTTTTTAAGGGTTATGTTTTAGTGTGTTTAGTTTATTTTAAATTAATCGCTTATTTTTGTCCGAGTTATAAAACAGATGTTTATTTTTCTTAAAATAAAATTATACAAACATATTATTAGTCTTTTTGTGACATTGAGTAGTGATATTTAATTGTTCATTGAATAAGTTAAATGATTTTGAATTATCTAATGTTTTTTATATAATTTAATTTAACTTATTACTATTATGTGTTTTCCATTTACTTTTTTCAACTTTAAAACTCTCAAGGTCTTATTTTTTTTATTCAAACAAAAGTTTACAGGCTTAATTACATTTTTTATCTCCAAAATTTCACAATTTTGTAAATTTTGCCCCCAAATAATTTTTTTTACAAATTTTACCTTCCAATTTACAAATATCACAAATTTTGCCCTTACGTAAAAAATTGTGACAATTTATAGAAAAAATCACTCCAAAATTATCTTAATTGTGACAATTTTTTTTTGTAAAAACAAAATTCAAAATATTTTATAAATTAAGAGACAATTTGCAAAAAAAAATATTTGGAAACAAAATTCATGATATTGTAAAACTTTAGAACAAAAAATACAATTAAACCAAGTTTAAAATATATTTATGATGGAAACAGTTCGAACAATTTAGAATTTCAAATTTTAAATTTTAATTAAAAAAGTGATGAAGTTGTAAACAGAAAGTGTCAGAAGTGAATAAATTTGATATCTAATTTTGGATGAAATTTAATGCTGTAATTAGTGGATTTTTTTAAAAAATAAAACCATTCCATTCAGTATGTTAAGATTTTGACTAGAAAATATTTATACCTAAAGCCCAATCCTGAACTTACTAGTGCTAACCAAGGTCCTTATAGCTTTATATATAACTGAAAGACAAGTTTTTTTTGTTTGGTCCGTAAAAAAATTATGATATAAAGGGGTTATATCATAATAGTCGAAAAATAAAATGTTACATCGATATATATTAGCCAAAAATGCTATAATGAGAAATTCAAAAAACTATTATAATTGCAATTGAACAAGCTTTTAAATGAAAAGAAAATATGATTTAATGTTTTTAAAAAACTACCTTTTCGTTTTTTTTTTTTTAAATATAATCATTATCATATGTTTTTAAAATATTTAATATTATTATATTATTTTCTTAAAAAGACACAATCCAACGAGCTTTAAATCGTCATGTCTACTTTTTCACACATTTTTCACCAAACATGCTGCTGACTCTCCACTTTGGTCTATCCTTAAATTTTTTTTCTACTTTCTCCGCTGTTAGCCACAGGCCCACAGCATCTCTAAAAGACAAACAACACGTTAAAAAAGAGTGTTTTAGAATTACCCCAGCCAAACTAGTACTGCCACAATCACACTGTTACAGCACCAACGTCGCTAGTCGCTACAAGCACAACTACAAACTTGTATTGGCAATGATCAAACAAATTACTCTATATTAACAGCTACGGGCTTCCCCCTACCCATCGAAAATCCTCTTGTACCATCCGGCATTCGGGGCCCAGGGGGTTGCTTGGCAACGACTTGATCAGTGAAAATTGTATTATTTGAAGGGGGTGTTCCCACACGATTATTCTGATGACAATGAACTCGGCCACGTCCCTTACCCCGGCCCCGGCTACGGCCTTTCCTTTGGCCACTCTCTCTGTCATAACCATGCTCTTCTCCCTGCTAATTTAAAAGAATTATGGCCTAAAGCATAGAACAGGCAAATGCCAGTGCTACTTTGTCCTCAAACTACCAGTTAGAAATTTTCAATTGACAATTGAAGAGGACACGGACATATGTTGTGAATGATGTAGTAAAAAACCATTATTCTCAGCATATCTGTATTTCAACAAAGGCATATTACCAAAATGACCCAAAGCATACTTTTCTTTTTAAGAGTTCAAACATGTTTGGAAGGGTTCTTAAACTTATGGGGGAATGGTTTCCCAGCACGCACGCACTCACAAAGACATATGTTAGAACCTGTATAATTTTTCTTATGGAATTAACAAGGGATAACAAAGAGCATAAGATGCTACAACTTGCATACTCTTTCGGACAAAACTCAGGTACAACACCATAAATACTTTAGATGTTTTCCAATCAAATTGGAGTTTTATCTTGGTAACGCATGCTGATCTCTAATGCCAACTTTTATTACGTGCATTACAAGTAAAATTCTAATTTTAATTAAAGAATAGTACCAAAAGCATCTGCGGTACTTTACCCAAGTTTTGTCAAACTCTTAATAAAATCATGTTATAGAAGTATAATCCTTTTATTAAGCCTGACATTGTTGGAATTCAAGCATTCCAATTAACTTGAGGTGGATACATGATTCTTGTAATTATTTTCTGTTATGCAACAAAACTATTGTCTATCATGAACAATCAGTCAATTAAAATAAGCAAAAACCCTTACCACATGGTCATGCAGCTGAGTATCAGGAAAGGAAGCATCTTCTAACTGTTTCTCACTTGCCTGTGGCTCAGGCACAGAAGTATAATCCTCATCACAGCCAACTTCAACATCAAGTCCCTTCTTTCCCCGTCCTTGAGCAGGTTTAGACTGGAAATAATATATCAATAACATAATACATCTAAATCACAAAAATCACTACCGATCTAATCCTTTTGTTCTTCAAAAAAAAAAAGAAAAGGCAAGTAGGTCTAACAGCTTCCGGAGTGCCCCTCAACATTTATGACTTATAAGACCACCCAGCCAGATTAGAGAGGGTTTTTTTTTTTCTTGTTTCATTCAAGTTTTAAAAAAATAGAATATGTATTTGTCAACAAGGACATACAAGCCATAATTGTAAATGTCCAAAAACCCTTCAAATCTGCCCTTGATTGTATAAACAAAACAGTATTGGGGGACACTTGCATAAATGTAACGGAGGAAAGGAAATTTTTAATGTATACCATGCGTCTAAGCATTAGGCGAACCCGGAGGCCACTCCGCCAGTTTCCCTCATCATTCAGCTCAGCAACCTGTCAATGGTTCTCAATCTCATCACTACACGGCCGAAAATGTCATCAAGTTAAAAAGTAACCTGAAATAATATGCTGCCAACTCAGCAAAGTATTGATACTTACTGCTCTCTCAGCCAGCTCAACAGATTCATATTCAACAAATGCATGCAACTGCAACAAAAAGTTGTATTAGATTCATTAAAATACCTCCTCTTCATCAATTCTCTAAAAGAAAAGAGAGAAAGAATCCTATAACTAGCATGTTTCACCAGCATAAGTTCATGTCCAAGATTAAAGTTGCCAACAACCCAAAACGGTAGCATGCAACACAGATGGGCATGTCTCTAACTCATCGATTACCAGTTGAACTAAGTTATAAAACATCGAAAATTTGAAAAACAACATTTAAGACTAAAAACAAACATCTATATTGCAAAGGTAAAAAAAAATAGCAAAACTGAAATCTAATTATTGATGCGCAGCCAAGCTCATATGACCAAAACTGAACACACAAGTAACGTCCCCCAGATGAATAGTGAGTCACGGTCCATAACCACCTATCTTATATGGGGAGCAATTAAATTTCCTCTAAATGACTGAAACAAAAACAAATAAGCATATTTAGATAGCTTTGTTCTGTGGAGGGCCTCAAACAATATTGATAAAAACTTGGAAACCATCCTATGGAGTAAAATTAAAAGGTAAATTTTATCAGTAGAATTGAAATGCATGTGTATGTTAGATAAAGTATAATCCACATGTTAAAAAATTGATGTAAAATTAAAACAGAGGATAATAACTCTGATGGAACCTATAGTACGTGAATCCATGCATGCATGCATGTGTACCTTGTTAGATAAAGGCATGCCATCAACTTTTCCCAATCTTGAAGCAGAAGAAGCCCCACTATTGGAGGTTTGAGGTGGACAGGTACGGATAGTCTTCACACTGCCACATGCCCACATAAAATGTATAACTAGAATTCTAAGTTTTACCGCATGTAACTAACTTAAAAAGATTTTAAAAAAATCCATAACAAGCATCATTCAATGGAAGCCACAATAGTACCTCCCAACTGCTGAGAAAACCTTCATGAGATTCTGATGGCAATGATCCTCAGGTAGATTTTCAGCTACAACAATGCGAGACTACCAGAAAAATAAAAATTGCTAGATTTGAGAGAAAGAGAGAGAAGAAAGAAGCAGATATAAGACCAACCATCATTAACAACAACACATTTGAATAAAATATTTTGAAAATAATAGATGACATGCATGGATCAAGATAGAACCCATCAAACGGTATTGCTTGTTTTAAAAAAAACCAAATGCAGCATTAATAAACTGTCTTGCACAACTTAAAGTCAGTCTCAAGATTGTAGTAAAAGTTACTTGTAGCTCTTCTATATCAGACTCAGTCAGGGGATACTGGCGTTTGATTTTCTTTCCATCTTCACTAACCACCTGGAGAATTCAGCAATGGTGTATATTTAAAAACAACAAGAATAAAATTATGAAAAAATATCCAAAGAGCAAAATATAAGTTGAAGAGTGACATTAGCTCATGAAGCAAGAAAGTCAACAAACTTACAAGCTTTGATGAGTTCCTCAAAACAGTTGCAAGTTGGGAGTGACTGGCTATGAGGGCCTTAATCTTCTTGAAAGATGCAACAACAGATATAGGCACTAAATAATTTTAGAAAAGCATTAGAAATAATACAAAACAATAGATCATAACAAATCTAAAACCATCCAGTATCTTACACAAACAAGAATCAATATATCACATTGTTCAATATGATAATCTTTGAACACCCTCATCCTTTTTCCTTAAAGAGGACGAAAGGAGTAACATCAAACAGGAAGTAGAATGAACTGTTTGAGCCCATAGTAATTCAGTTACACAGTAAAATAGAAGGAAACCGAAAAAATATTATCTTACCGAAACCTTCTGGATCTTTGTTGATGAACCTCATCAAATGATCGGTAGTAGCTAAGTTTAAATCACTGAAATAATACTCCACCTACAAATTATTATATAAAAATCCCAACCAAAATCCTAGTCAAGTTGTGATGCATGAAGAGCAAAAAAGGTAAAAATGCAACTTCGAGAAATATATTATGATGAACATAAATAGGTGTGTCACAAAAATATAAACTTTGCTTGATTATTATCCATCCTCAAATTCCGTTGCCCAACATTAAATATGCAAAAGCATCAACTTCTCAAATTCCTCCTGAAATTCATCTTAAATATGCATAATGTTTTTCAACGCCTGAAAAAACAGTAATAGTTCAGAGTTATTTATTGTCTAGATTATTATAATGCAACTAAGGGTGCATTCACAAATTTTCCCTTTTAATTTACCATCCCTAGGATTTTGCATAGTGCACTGACAACCGTTGATTAAAAAATTAACAGTTGAGATTGTAACTAACTTTATACATGTACTTCATTTTTATCACAATCTCAACTGTTGGTTTTTTTTTAATCAACAGTTGGAAGTGCATTTTATCCTCTAAAGTGCACTCTTTCACTTAAGAGGAGCCGGATCCCCATCCCTAACATCACAAACAGTGGAAGCCACCCTGTGAAGGATGGAACAAGTCATGAACCCCAAAAGCAAAAACTACGAAGAAAAGCAGTAATATATGGACACTATTAGAAGTGAATTTTGAAGGGAAATACCCCTCTCCTCCCTCTTTCTTTCTTGGAAACTTAAACAATGCAAAACTGATCCAAAGAAATAGTTCAGATACCAAATATTTAAATTGTTAGCAATCCTAAAGACTATGTATGTATACTAAATTATACACCATTTGACGACTCTAAAATGTGCAGCACCATATTGAAGAAAAGGGGTAGCTGATTTTTTTTGGGGATCCGCTTTCTTTTTATTCATAACACCCATGCTCCCCCACCCCCACCCTTTCCATTTCTCCTCCTTATCATACATTCTCCCTCCTCTGTTCAGCTCCCTCCATTTTTCCTCCATTTCATACTAATTTCTTAGCACCCACTGCTACTAAGGACTTAAGGTGAGTTCCTACTTCTGATTCTTGCTTCCTCTGCACCAAATCCTCTAATATATTAAGCTTCACAATTCCAAAAATGGTGGATAGGTGTAATTTTGGAGCTTCAAGTGCAACAATGGGGATTTAAATTTCTGGGTATTGTTAAATGATAGTAGAAAAGTTAAATGTTATATTTTTCTCATGGGTTCCTTTAAACATGAATTTTGTAATTTGGGGATTTTCTAACTTCTTCATTTTGCCTTCGTGATTGCTCCACTTGAGGTCTTCGGAAGTGATTAGATTGGTTTTCCATAGTTGTGAGTGAATGATTTACTAAATGACACTTTTATACAATTATTTCTTTTATGGCAAGAACAAAATTTTCTAAAAATATGATTTTTTTTCCCTTCAACAAACTTTTATTTCCATGACAAAAATAAGTATAATTATTTGAGATTATTGGTGATTTTTATTGATAGCATTTACTTGGCTTTTTAACCAATGTAGTAAAAAAAAAAAACTATTTACTACAATAATAATAATAATAAATTTACTGATCTGGATTGTTTTAAAAAGGAGGCAGAAAAATATATGTACGAGGCGCTTATTCAGTGGGAGGCACGCTTTTTTAAACAGGAGGCGCCAAGTGAGTTGGCGCCTCGCATTTAAAACTTTTTTTTTCCTATAACAAGAGGCGCCAACTCACTTGGCACCTTGCGTTTAATTTTTATTTTTTTACTATAACAAGAGGAGCCAACTCACTTGGCGCCTCACGTTTAATATATATATATTTTTTACTAAAACAAGAGGTGCCAACTGCCAACTGAGTTGGCGCCTTGCGTTTAATATATATATTTTTTCCTATAACAGGAGGTGCCGTGCGTAGCTGCTCGTCTGATACACTCTCACACTGCCTCACTGAGTCAGGTAAGTAAGATTTTTTATCTGTTATTTGTGCCTTTTATGCACTTTTCCCTTTATTTTGTCCAAAGCTCTTGTTGCCTTCTCTATTGTTTCTTGTTTCTTTTTTCCTCGCAGTTGTTCCACTGTACTGATTTCTTGTTTATTTTTCTCTGTTTCTTGAATTTTTTACACTGTTATTGATAAAATGCTCTGTTCCAATGTTTATTGTTTCTTTAAGGTCACATAATTGATTTAAGTAATATTAGGTACGTTTATTGTCTTGGGTATACCAAATTGATATAATTTGGTATGCATAGGAAGTCTGGTAAGCATGAGTTTGTAGGGTAAGATGACATCAATAGTAGAAACTACTGGTAGCTATTATATCCCTCCACATTATTATTATATAAATTTTGTCTTTTTGTGTTCATCCCCCAATGGTTCATATTTGTCGAGACAAACTCAATTTAAAACTATATTAAACGCGAGGTGCAAACTGAGTTGACGCCTCCTGTTATAGTAAAAAAAAACATATATATATATATATATATATATATATTACACGCGAGGCGCCAACTCCTGTTATAGTAAAAAAAATATATATTAAATACGAGGCGCCAAGTGAGTTGGCGGTAAAAAAAATAAAATACATAAACGCAGGGCCCCAAGTAAGTTGGCGCCTCCTATTATAGGAAAAAAAATAAAAATTAAATGCAAGGCACTAATTCACTTGGTGCCTCTTGTTTAAAAAAGCATGTCGCCTACTGAGTATGTGTCTCATGTATATATTTTTCTGCCCCCTTTTTAAAACAATCCAGATCGGTAATTTTTTTTTTATTATTATTTTAGTAAATAGTTTTTTTTTTTTTACTACTTTGGTTAAAAAGCCGCATTTACTTATATTTCCTTATGACCCTATATTTCATGGTTATTATTTGACTTAAAGTTGTTGAAAAATCATAGTCATGATGGGTTACACTACAAATATGTGATTTTAAGGACTACGTGGTTTATGAGAGTTTTATATTCAAGAGAATAACAATTTGAGTGTTATTTTGAAAGAAATTGAGAATGGAAATATTTGAAGTTGATGGATTGAATTCAAGTGTTTT
This sequence comes from Spatholobus suberectus, assembly GCA_004329165.1. Lineage (NCBI taxonomy): Eukaryota > Viridiplantae > Streptophyta > Magnoliopsida > Fabales > Fabaceae > Spatholobus > Spatholobus suberectus. The sequence goes on along the minus strand of CM014732.1, from coordinate 81,220 downwards.
TTTAACTCAAATGTTAAGTTTTAAAGCATTCATGATGGGTTCTAAGTTAGAGTGTCACTTTGTTGCAAAGAAGAGAATAAATAGCCTATGAGATTTTGCTGGCTGAGGCATGGCCCAAATGACTTGGTGGCTTGAACTTGTCAGGTGAGGCACAGCCACAATCATGGGAGTTAAAATTGGGATTCAAATTGTAAAATCACATGATTTTACAATTTTAATCCATCTGAAAGATTCAAATTGCCAATGAAATCACAGTTGGAATGAAATTGGGATTCAAGTAGTAAAATTGCAATCATCTGAAAGATTTTCCAACTTGACGAAACTGACCAGTTTGGAAGTTTTTGACCCAGTTTAACATGTTGATCCAGTTTCATTTTTGACCAGGTTTTAAAATTATTGACCCCCAATTTGGTTCAACACTGTTCGAAGCTTCTTTTTTGTCTTGTGCAACTGCAAACCCTAATTAAAGCTGGTGCTGCTTCTTCACGAAGCATCTGCAATATTGAAACCCGACCCCTAACTGCCATTCTTCTTCCTCCATCTAAACCAGCCGCCACCCACCACTTTTGTTTTAAGTTCTATTCTCTGCATCAGCCACCATTTCTTCTCTGTTCTCTGTTCTTTGTTCTGTGCTTTACTTGAATTTCTTCTCTGTATGCCGTTGATAGGTTTAGGTTTTTTGGCTTTTGCTGGTCATGAAACTAGTGGGGCTGGTCAAAGCTAGGTGGTGGTGGTAATCCTGATGCATGAAGCTCCAGTGCTTCTAGTGCTAGCTCAAGTATGGCTCCTAAATTTGTCCACTGGAATGCTCGTGGAAGCAAGCATGATGTGGGAGGGAAGCATGCAGTTTAGTTGAAGGCACTACAAAGTATCAATGCAAATTTTGTCATAAAGTATATATAGGTGGTGTTTGTAGGATGAAGCATCACTTGGTTCAAACAAGTCAGATTGTTGAACCTAGCAAAGTTGTTCCTAAAGATGTGAAAATGGAGATATTGGAGGTTGTGACTAGTTTGCAAACAAAATTGATGAAAAAATAAAGGATGATGGAGGAGTCTATAGGAGCTGGAAAAAAAAGTCTTAGAATTTGGGCTTAGGGCCAAACTCAATCCCACAAATCCGGCTTGTAAGGTGAGAACTGCCCAAACTTTATAAGCTCTATTTTAGCCATATCTCTAGTTGATGTGGAACTAAACACCACCCTTGAGGCTGCAATTAAGGCAGCCCCCAAAGAGGCCTCAACTAAGGCGGGCTAAGGGTGACCAACCGCAATTAAGGCGGCTTTCCAACAAAAAGCAATGAAGTGGATGACATTGAGAATGTTGGAATTGGAAACATTTTCAAGAAAAAGGCACTTAGCTCCCAAGCCATAACCAACACCATGTTTAAGAAGGGTATAAGTGAGGATGCATGACAAGCAATTGCAAGGTTTTTCTACAATAACGCCATATCATTCAATGTGGCAAGAAGTGAAGAATTTTCTATTATGTGACTTAATAGCTCAACATGGCAAAGGATTTAAGCCACCATCTGATCATGACATTAGACTGAAGTATTTGAAACAAGAAATAAAGTTGACAATGGAGGCTATTGAAGAACATAAAGTTGTTTGGAAGCAATTAGGTTGCACAATAATGACTAATGGGTGGACTGACAAGAGGAGGAGGACAATTCTAAATTTCTTGGTTAACAGCCACGAATGAACAGTGTTTTTGAAGTCCATTGATGCACCAATTTTTACTAACTTATGGGTTATGACTTATGAATATGATGCAAGACATTTATGGAATATGGATTATGAATATGGGTTATATGTACTAATATGCATATATATATATATGAATTTATATGCATATTAGCATATGTATACGAATTTTGTAAAATCTTACGATTCAATTTATGATTTTACACTTTACAATTTTTACCCCCTTCCCAATTTAAGGTAAAATCCTGATTTTGACTACCTTTGCCCCAATGACATGTGGGTTGAGCTCATTGCCCTTCTAGCTTGAATTTATATATAGTTCTTCATGTGTAACTGATAATGGATTATTTTTTATTTTGTAAATAAGTTATGATTTTAGAATATTTTTTACAATTATGAGTAAGCCTTGGAAAGGAAGAACTTTTCATCTGATGATCTGATTTGCTATATGTTTGATTTTTTGTTAACTTATTCTTGACTTGAGTGAGTTTCTGAAAAGCTCATGCTGTTGCTTATTTTTCATTCTTGTTCACTTTATTTATTATGTCCTCATTGAGTGTGTGTGACTCACCTTATCATTATTTTTCCTCTAGATTCATAGGTGTTTGGGTAGCAGTTTCCTGGGCTCTGTTGATCCTCCCAAGCATTACCTATTCTTTTTGGTAGGCTTGGTATTAAGTCAACTCCAGTATATTGTAACTGTAAAGATAGGGGTTATTTCTTATTTTGTGGTGAATATGTGTATAAACCCCCAGATTATTGATATGTTCTTGTGTAAAGCTGCCTTCTACTATTTATAAATGATACATGTTTATGAAATGTGGCTTCTGGATATTGGATTTGGATAAGAGTTTAAATGATTTTAAACAGATTATGTATAAAATATGGGTTTGCTCAAATTTCAGGGGAAACTGCCGGATTTTCATTAACCCTATTGCTATGTTATTGTATTGTTAGTAGAATGTCATAACTAGGCTTGCCAGGCTAAGTGAGTTTTGAAGCACATGTACCGGTCATGTCCTCAATTTGGGTCATGACATAAAATATATCAAAGCTCCAGCTTCTTGCATAATTTAACTGTGAAATAATGCTACTCCAGAAAGGAGATTCAGTCAATATCCAAAAAAGGGCAGAACAATAAAGCACTACTCTGTGCACCACCATCATAGCACAAGCAATAAATTATCACAACATCAACTAAGCTACAATCATGTCAACAATGACCCCGGAAAAAAAGAAACAAAGTGTAATCCACTACTTGAAGTCTACACTACATAGATTACTGAGGCCCAATAAACATGGGGAACTAGTGCGACTGATGATCAATTTAATCCATTCTGAGTAGTCATCTTTCAGTGACATCACCGAGGGTGTGTTTGGGACAGAAAATCGTGGATGAAAAGGGAAGGCAGGGTAAATTATGGTCAAACCCTCCAATCTTAGTTATTTTATAATCAATATATAACTCTCTTAGTTTAAAAATAGAAACCTTACTCTCTCTTCCCTTTCCCTTTAAAAGCGTCATTATTGTTATGAAAATTATATAGTTCTCCCAATTTAGGAATGAAAAACTACGCCCTCCCCCACCAAACACCTCGATCCAAACATTACCTAACTTGATAGCCGGCCAGTTGGAACAGGAATGGAACAAAGTCTAAAATCCGAAACTCATATGTATATATTGTAGGCTAACTAAAATATTTGACTGAAATTGATATACACGCTGATTGCAAATTGTCGATAGGCAGTAAGAAGCAAGAACACTTCCGTCTACCAAGATAATCCATGGAAATTAACAAAAAACAGAAACTATGAATCATCCATTCAGTATGGAACCACAAGATAAGCAGTGAAATTGGCATATTCATTAGGCAACTGAAGTTTACCTGATTCAAAATTTTCTGACTGGCTTCATCAGACAGCTTGCTTTTGGAAGAAGGAGCATGATCTGGGTCAACTTGTGACTGCTGCACGGTGGAATCAGAGCTAACATAATACTGATGCGGGTGATGATGAGACCGGTAGTGAACCGGAACGTGATGCTGATGGGCAAGATGATGATGCTGATTCTGGACCGGGACGACATGGCCTTGAATCGGTATATGGAACTGTGAAGTTGGAGGTGGTGAGTAAACGTGTACCATACCTGAAGCCGGAGGAGGAGGAGGAGGTGGTACAACGAGCCTAGGTTGCTGCAAATCGGTCCGTGGGGTGGCTCGAGTGGGCACAAATTCTGGTGCCTGTGCGTTGAGCCGGCTAAAAGAAACGTTCCTTGAAAGAGATGGATCTGGCTGCGATTGTGCAGTAGACGAAGGTGGCGAGATATCTGGGGTTTCTGAGAGTGACTCGTGAGCCATTTTCAACGCTTCTCTTTTCTTTATTGTTTTTGTTTTCGTTTTGTTCGACGATCACTTTTCCAGTTGCTCTTTTGAAATGATAGGAAGTAGCGGGTTCGGAGATTTTCTGAGCCTCACTGCAGCTAAGAGAAATATCAGAGGTTAATCAATATTTCGATTTTTTTTTTTTTAACCCCTGAATCGGTGTCGACGACGACGGAGAACAATTCTCAATTTTCACGGAGTTCCTAATTGTGGATTATTTATAGTCTAGATAGATTGATGACTTTTGATTGACAAAGGTGGACGCGGACCCCAAAAGCACTCCGGCCCATCAGCACCGAGCCCTGGACTCGCGATTTGTAACGTGGAAAAAATTGTACCTAAAAAAATAAAAAAAAAGTGGAATAGAAGATATTTTATCCCTTAAACATATTTTTTATTTTTTAAAATATGATTTCTTAAACTATAAAAAGTATGATTTCTTAAACTATAAAAAATATGATTTTCTTATTATAATTTAATTTAAATTTTATTCACTTTTATTCTGTATATTTAACAAAAATGATCTTTATATTTTTTAAGGATTAAAAGTAAATAAAAATTAAATAAGATTTAGTTTAAAAAATATTATATTTTTGGGGACTAAAATAAGTTTATAATTTTTTGAGAATTAATATATTAATGAGTTTAATAGAGTGAATTCACTTAATGAATTACTCAACAACTGTATGTTGTATTTGAAATTTAAGATTTTGCTACATATTGTGTTTAAAATAATAAAAAAATGAAATGGAATGAAATTAAATAATATTATTTCTATTATTTAATTTACTAAAAATAAGATAGAATGGAATAAAATTATTTTTATATTTTCATTAAATGGAATTGTGATTTTTCCCATTTCATTTTAAATATTTTCTATTTCAGGCTAAGTCCTAATTCAAAAGTAGTTTAAGAAAATAGGTCGACCCAATATCTAAACAGGCACAAAACAAGCCATAGAACATTGCACGTGTAGAACACTGACCTTGCATCCAAATCATGTAACTAACAACGAATATATCCCACATAACTAACAACGGATATATCTCTTGGCATCTCAAGATCAACTTTAACAAAATTTATGGATAGCTATCAGTTAAGAAGAAAGGCAACCATGACACGACACGCACTCATTCATTCTTCACTTCTTAACAATAATCCTTACTAACTTAAGCATCATAGTCATTGTAGGTAACCCTCCACCATTTTGCACCAGCACAAGGTATATGATTAGACTTTCTTGAGTTCCTAAAGAATATTGACGCCATCTATGAGAATAATCATGGTTGATAGTTTCTTGTTCGAAATTTGATTGATCCTATTATGCATCCCACTGTTGTTTTCAAGCATTCAACCACATCAACCTTTAGTGACAATGGTAGACAATAGAAAAAAAAGACATTTCCCATCAACACAAGCACGATAATGTTGCCTTACCAACCCGTTAAAGGAAAAACAGATATCATAAAACTCCACATCCTCTCTCACTCACCACGTCAGATGGCCACACATCCCCCAATGGCCATGCCCTTGAGAAAGAAAAGTTGATCAATCTTATTTGTGAGTAAGCATAGTTGATTAAGAACCAAAACCAAACACTCTAGTTAATGGAAGCCCAACATGCTAAAATCTCAATAAGAATCCCATATAATAATGTGAATTGTACTCCTCAACCCTCTGAACCATCAGTCTCTTGACCTTCACAAGATATCGTCACCAATAATCCACGTCATTATCCTAAAACCTTTATATTCATGATGAAGCCTTCATTCGCCATCTTTATGTCATAGACTCCTTCACCACTACATAGGACACATATGGTATACGTCAACAATGTTAAGGTTCAGGCATCCAACCAGTCGTTGTTAGATAAGGTCATAATACTCCATTTTCCAGAGCTTAGAGCAATTGTCTATTGTGGAGTAGTATGATGCACTAGGAATTTGTATGAGTATTTGGATGTCTTCGAGTCCTTGCTCTCATACAAAGGAGTAAACGAACTAAAATTGTGAAGAGCTTTCCACTTTGCCCTTAAATGGTTTTAATTCATCCCACTAAGGTCCATCAACACCTAGGTAGAACTAAAAGGTAAATTCATTACTTACATTTCCACTAATAGAGCATAATCAAAGTCTGATGTAACGCCTGGCCGCTTTCAAGATCAATGACTGTTTCCATAAACCAACACAAGACTTGTTAGTGTGCTTTGTCCTTACTCACACGCTTCCTGAGAAACTTCTTAGGAGGTCATCCATCCCAAAATTAGTCCAAGTCAAGCGCGCTTAACTATGAAGTTCTTAAGTGATAGGCTACCAAAAAGTAGATGCATCTTGTTGGTATAGGTAGCACTTATTAATTTCTTTAAGCTATCCTCAACTGTACAGCCCCATACCTGCACAGCCTCTGGATCCCTCTCATTCCGATGTGTATTCGATTCATTCATGTATCCTTCCCGTTGGAAGTCTGCCAAGAGCTGCTCCTTGTCCGTGCCTCATCTCTTTTGCACCAACGATCATTCCCCGCCCTCATCAGCGCCCGGGATGTTACATCTGAGGCAAACCTTATGACTATAAGTCAAAAGCCTAAGGAACCACTATGAGAATATATTGCCAGATTCATTAGGGAAGCCATGCAGGTGCATGAACTACTACCTGGGGTTAAATCTCACTTGATCAGGGATGGCCTTCTACCTAGAGCCTTTTCCATGCTTCACTTGCCAAAAAGAAGGCCAAGTCCATGGATGAGTTCCTCATTAATTCAAAGAAATTCATCAACCAAAAAGATGTGATCCTCCAAATTCAAGGACAACTAATGGAACAAGAAAAGGCATGTCCATCTAAAGGCTAGAAAGGCTAAGATGGCCAAGAGAACTAACCTTTCGCGAGTAAATACAAGAGCTACACATTATTGATGATTTCACTCTCCCACATCATTAATGAAAACCACAACATTGAATTTAGGGAAGTCAGCTTTAAATGCTTACTCTTCATTAAGGTGAAGCCAAACACAAACCAAACAAAGAACTATTATGTCCACTTATCTCTAAGTCATAACACTGAAGATTGTATTCAATTCAAAGATACCATTAAGGGCTGGTATATTAAGGGCAACTCTCAAGGTTCATCAAAGATCAAGGTTTCTAAGGTCGTGGTTACAATACTCCTTCCCCCCCTTAATTGGAGTTGTTGGCAACTCCTTTTATTATGTCCTAAATGTTTATAGTTAGAACATATGATTTGTTGATAGTAGTCTTCTTGCATTTGATGATGCATCTTTGTCATAATTCAATCATACTCATAAAAGTGTACTCTTCCACGTTGTGTAAAATATGGACATGAACAATGACAATGGTAGTTTAAAAGCATTTACATTGTAGCATTAATACATTTTGAAATGGGAAAATGTTTCTTTTAATTAATTCTTAATTTCAATAAAAATAAACAATATAATAATGCACTGGTTTTTTGTGCTTTAGCTAACTTACCAATACCAAGAGTGACAACCAACATAGTTCTACCATGGCCTATAGTATTTTCTCTAAAACTAAAACTTCATAATAAGTGTTGTTGAAAACTTCAAGGAATCACACCTATGAATAATAGTATCTTTCTCAAAGTTTAGTTTAGAGACGACTTCTAATTCTCATAAAGCATTTTTTTATGCAAAAATTAGTTAGGCACACATACTATAGTTTAAGGTCTATCTAGATAACATCTGACCAAACTTTTATATATCTTAAAAAATATTTTTAAGTTAAGAAAAAAATACCTTAAAAATAAAACTATTGTTGTTTAGTAGTTTTACAACTTTATAACTTAATTCTTATAACCATTCTTCGACTCAAGCTATTGTACACTTTCCTCCAACCTAAAGTCATAACTTGTAACATCTCTCAAGCAAAAATAAGGAAGCAAAAACCCTTTCAATTAAGTTTGATAGAATATCCTTTCAATTATTTTTCATTGAAAAAATATATAATTTTATTTGTTAGAGCCCTTTTAAAATTGTATTTGACCTAGTTTTCAATTACAAGTAAAAGAGAATCTAAAAAAATTTAAATCAAGTGCTACATTAATATAGACTAGCATAATAACTCATGCCTTACACGAGTGATAATATTTAGTGAATATAATTAAAAATAATTGAGACCAAAAATGAGAATTTAAAAATTTTTGTAGAATAAAAACTAATAAAAAGCTTAATTGTAATAATTAAATAAACTAAACAACTTAATTATAATAACCAAAAAATAAATAATTTAAATTTGAGTATACAAATTTTGAAGGCAAAAATTTACATACTATTCACATTAAAGATAAAAAAAAATACAATAATGTCTTTTTTAAAATTAATAAAATAATTAACAGACAAAAAGTACATAACTTTCACAATTAAATTAAAAAAATAAATAAAATGAGAAATCACATTTTAAAATGAAAAAGGAAGGTATATTGGGTTTAGGGTTTTAGGATTTAGGGTTTAAGGTTTTGGAGTCTTAGGTTAGGGTTTAGGGTTTCGGGTTTCGGGTTTCGGGTTTCGGGTTTCGGGTTTCGGGTTCCGGGTTGGGTTGGGGTTTGGGGTTTGGGGTTGGGGTTCGGGGTTCGGGTTCTGGGGTTCGGGGTTCCGGGGTCGGGGTTCCGGGGTCCAGGGTCCAGGGTCCGGGGTTCGGGGTTCGGGGTTCGGGGTTCGGGGTTTGGGGGTTAGGGTTAGGGGGTTAGGGTTTGGGGGTTAGGGGTTAGGGGTTAGGGGTTAGGGGTTGGGGTTTGGGGTTGGGGGTTCGGGGTTTGGGGTTAGGGGTTTAGGGGTTGGGGTTTGGGGTTAGAGGTTAGAGGTTAGGGTTTAGGGGTTAGGGTCAGGGGTTAGGGGTCAGGGTTCAGGGGTCAGGGTCAGGGGTCAGGGTTCAGGGTTCTGGGTTCTGGGTTCAGGGTTCTGGGTCCTGGGTTCAGGGTTCAGGGTTCTGGGTTCTGGGTTCTGGGTTCTGGGTTCTGGGTTCTGGGTTCTGGGTTCAGGGTTCAGGGTTCAGGGTTCGGGGTTCGGGGTTCGGGTCTCGGGTCTCGGGTCTCGGGTCTCGGGTCTCGGCTCGGTCTCGGGCTCCGGGTCTAGGGTCTAGGGTCTAGGGTCTAGGGTCTAGGGTCGAGGGTCTAGGGTCTAGGGTTTAGGGTTCAGGGTTCAGGGTTCAGGTTTAGGGTTTTAGGGTTTTGGGTTTTTGGGGTTTTGGGCTTAGGGCTTAGGGCTTAGGCTTAGGGCTTAGGGCTTAGGGCTTAGGGCTTAGGGCTTAGGGCTTAGGGCTTAGGGCTTAGGGCTTAGGGCTTAGGGCTTAGGGCTTAGGGGCTTAGGGCTTAGGCTTAGGGCTTAGGCTTAGGGCTTAGGGCTTAGGGTTTAGGGTTTAGGGTTTAGGGTTTAGGGTTTTAGGGTTTAGGGTTTAGGGTTTAGGGTTTTCGGGGTTAGG